>CM053583.1:246297428-246310101 GCA_028627135.1 Pseudochirops cupreus | reverse complement strand
CTGGTTTTCAAAATCCTTCTTAAGCTGATCTCTAGCTTTTAGGCAATCTTCATGTTTCTTGGAAGCTTTTGGTGCGGGAGTTCTGACTGTGTTGTCTTCCTCCTGTTTCCTGCTTTGATCCTTCTTTTCCCCAAAGAAGGAATCTAGAGTTTGGTTGCTGTTCTTACTTTGCTTCCTTTGCCTGCTCATGGTTGGTCAGTCAATGATTTTTTAGCTCTGTGAAACTCTGCTTTCAGAGGGGAAAGCTCTGTCCCAAATCGCTGAGGTTTTCCCAGCTGCCTGTGCTTTTAGGAGGCTACTGCAGCCCCCACCAGCTTTGGCTCACTGAAAACGCACCCCAGGACCACCACCCAAGACGGCGATCTGGATCCAGGCTGCTCAACGCAAGAGCACTTGGCCTCTGAATGATCGCTTGGCCCCCCTGCAGTCTTTAGGCCGAGAGCTCTGAAACAGCAGCGTGGAGGCAGCTGCAGGGCCTTAGCTTCTGCCGCTTCCTTGCCCTGGAGGCAGTTTGGCTGGACGGACCTGCTTTTCTTCCCCAGTATTAGCCAAGTTCCACTAACCTTTCACTTAGTCCTTTTTTCCTTATGGCTTGATAATTCTGGAAACTACCACAGCTGCTGTGGATCCACTCTCCTGAAGCTCCATCTGTGGCTCAGTTCGGCAGTCAGGCCGCCCCAGGGCCAAGCCACCATTTCAGGCTGGGCTGTTTTCGGCTGCCAGTGTTGAGATGGTCCCTCCTAGCTGAGCTGCCTTCAGTGGAAAGTATATTTGTGTGCGTTTTAGAGTTCTGGAATTTGTTTGGAGTCATATTTTATGGGTATTTTGAGGTGGCTGTTTGGGAGCTGCTGTACCTTGCTGTTCCTAGGCCGCCATATTGGCTCCGCCCTCTGAAGGGCTTTTCTAGGTGACATAAAGAACTAGGACCTCAAACCCTGTATTGGGAAGGGGGGGAGGTGCGGGTAAGTCAGCCCTACATCCATAATTAAGTAGGAGTAGTATGGCATTTAGAGATTAAAGTCTGGAGACACAAAGATTGAGACAAAAGAGACACAAGACTGAGAAGTCTCCAACTGTGAGCCCCAAGCTTCTGGACTAATAAATTGGGCTCAGAAGACAAGGCTCTGTCTAAGGTCCTTTTCTCTGTCCCTCGACTTCTCTTCACTCAGTGATTTCATCAGCTACCTTCGATTCAGTTAGAATTTCTAAGCAGCTGATTCTCATATCTTTTTACGTAGCCCTGACCTCTTTCCTCACCTCTGGTCTTACATCTTCAACTACCTATTGGGCCCATGAGACTACAACTCTGATAGACTTCTTAAATTCAGTATCTCCAAAATTCTTCATTATCTTTCCCCTTAAAGACCTCCCTCTTCATAACTTCCCTATCACTGTCAAGGCCACTATCATTTTCCCATTTATCCAAGTTCATAACTTAGTCATTAGCATTCTGGTAAACAAATTTAAAGGGAACAGTTTTTTATAATTAAGTGTTTAATGATACAGTCAAGAGAGAGTGACTGAAAGACTGGGGAAGTGTAAATGCTCTGATTTTCAAAAATAAAAAAGAGCATAAAGAAAAGAATCTGCAGGCTAGAGAGAGATGAGTGAACATCAATTCAGTAAATTCAGCAAAATTCTGTAACAAATATTTGAAGAGATGACTAGTGAGTATCTAGCCAAAGAAGCAGTGGTTACAAATAGCCAGTTTGGATTTATCAAAACCACAGAGCACAGCAGCGTGACCTTTTTACATTTTAAAAAATTTGGTTCAGGGGAACACTATAGGTAAACAGTGTCAAATTCGAATAGAAATGGGAGGGAACTAGCTATACAAAAGGACCCCCGTGGGTCTCATAATGACATAGGAAACTACTTGTTGATATTGTTTACATTTTATATTTAAATATACTTTGTTAAAAATTTCTCAATTACCTTTTAATCTAGTTTAGCCCATACTTGGAAGTGTTGTAGGCTGAGTATTTGATATCTCTGGTGGAGATGGAGTGTACATTGTTTTTTCAGAAAGTACTTTGATCTCATACAACCCTTGAGGAAAAAGATGGAGAATGGTCCACTAAATAGTAATACAATTAATTGAATTCTGAACTGGTTGACTCAATTAGCCATTAATGGTTCAATGTCAGCTTCATAGAAGGTTTCTGGCAGCATTCCTAAAAGGGTTTGTGCTCCATCTGGGCTGTTTTAAAATTTTTTTTATCTGTGACTTGGATCAAAGGCATAGATAGCATACTGGGCAAATTTACAGATGATAGAATCCTAGGAAGGGATAGCTAGAACATTGGATCCAGAAAAAATTCAGAGCACTGGGATGAACCTAATATGATGAAATTCAGTAGAGATAAATATCTTACCACTTTGGGTAGATAAAAAAAAAATCAACTTCATACACAAATGAAAGCATTTTTCCTTGAAAAGATCTACTGTTTTTAGTGCCAGATGTGGCAGCCTACAATGTTTATGTCATCTTTGGTTGAATTAAAGGAGACATTGGTTCCGGAATTGACAATGTGATAATCCATATTTACTCTAGACTAGTCAAGACTACATCTGGAGTTTTCTGTCCATTTTAGGTGCCATATTTTAAGAATAACAGTGATAATCTGGAAAGCATGCAGAATGGGACAAGTACAATGATAAAGGGTCTTGAATCCATGTCTCATGAGAATTGATGAAAGGAATTAGGGTTGTTTAGTCTAGAGGACAGAATACTCATTGGACATATGTCAACTATTCTCAGTTATTTGAAGGACTGTCCATGTGGCAGAGGAATTAGACTGGCTCCATTTGGCTCCAGAGGGTAGACTAAAATCAATGGACTGAAGTTTCAGAGAGTCAAACTTTAGGCTTGATGTTAGGGGGGGAAAAACTCCTTAAAAGTGAGACTAACTTCTGCAAAGGGACAGGGACAAAGTAGAGAATAGAACAAGTGGGGGGTGGGATAGGAAGGAGGGAAATATAGTCAGTCTTTCACAATATGCCCATTGTGGAGATGTTCTGCATAACTACACATGTATGGCCTGTATTGAATTCCTTGTCTTTCCAGTGGGGGTGGGTGACGAGGGAGGAAGGGAAAGAATCTAGAATTTAAAGTTCTAAAATCAAATGTTAAATACGTGTGTGTGTGTGTGTGTGTGTGTTATTATTATTATTATTTACATGCAACTGGGAAATAAGATGTACAGGCACTGGGGGTGTGGAGATCTATCTTGCCCTACTAGAGAGTCAGAGCGGTGATGGGGGAAGATATAGGAAAGAGCTGATTGGGGGAGGGGCTATACAGTGGGATCACTGTTTTCAGGTGGTGGGTAGGGGAAAGATGGGGAGAAAATTTGTAACTCAAAATCTCATGGAAATCAATGATGTAAACTAAAAATAAAATAAACTAAAGTTAAAAAATAAAATAAAATTAAAAGTTTCCTTATTGGAGGTCTTTGATCAGAGGATGGACTCTTGTTGGGTCTGTTATGTAGTAGAGATTCATTTGGGGATTGGGGGTGGTATGTTGGACTTAGATGGCTGCTAAAGGGTTAAATTGCTCACATAGCTCTGTTAAGAAGCAGATATGTTATAGGACAGGTGTTATGACATAGCTGACACTCCTGATCACTATTTTCTCCTAATTTGATATTTTAATTTGAAAATACTTATTTAGTGCAGTGATGTAGTATGGTAAAATGGAATATACCCTGACTCTACAGTCAGAGGAGTTGGTTTAAAATTCTACCTCTGTTTGAACATACATACCTGTGAGACCTTGAGCAAGTCACTTAACTTCTTTGTTTTCAATTTTTTTTCCACTGTAAAATGAGGGTAATGAACTTACTGACCTTTTGAGTTCCTCACCAGTACTAGGTCTACCATCATATGATGTTTTGACTTTCTATACATATTTGCTTTGCTCAAAAAGTGTTTTAAAGGTAAGGGCCTTCCTTTTTTAGAACCTGAAAACGCTGTTATTACAAAGCAATGTTGTATGCTCCCTCTACTGGATCTGAATGGAAATTCACCTTACTCTTACTATTTTTTAAAAGAGTTCAGTTTATATCACAATACATTGTGGATAAAGTGCTAGACTTATAGTCAGTTAGAACTGAGTTCAAATCCTGCCTCCCACATTTAGTAATAACTTTGTGAGCCTAGCTAAGTTACTTCCCCACATTCTTTTTCTGTAAAATAGGGATGATGATACCTGTAGCTTTTCTGGTGGGTTCATTAGTGAGGGATAAATGAGATAATTTGTGGCAAGTATTCTGAAAACCTTATGGTGCTAAATAAATATCAGTCAGTATTGTTATTATTATCTTAAATCATTAAGTCTCATCTTCTACCTAGTATTTTCTTTTTCTTAATTCAAAGTAGGAGAGCAGAATTGGCATTTAGGTTTGAAAATTGATTATTTTACTCTATGAGGTAAATTCTCTGAGCATACATCATTAGTTAGAAGGGCAGATTTTTATGTTTTGAAAGATCATGATGATGATGATGATGATGATGGTGATGATAAGAAATCTATAATATTAGCCAAAGGACTCCATTGACTTTCTGCGCTCATGGGTAAATATTTATTTGGTAGAGGCAGTTAGGGGGTGCCTAATTGAACACTGGATTTGGAGTTAGGAAGACTAGAGTTCATGTGTGGCCTCAGAAACTTAGTAGCTTTGTGATCTTGGGCATAACATTTAACCTCAGTCTGCCTCAGTTTCCCTATCTGTAAAATGTAGTAGTTCTATCCTGTTTAAAGTACAAAGAATTTTGGTACTATAAAAATGATTTCCCCCCAAAAGGGAAAGACTTTAAACTCCTTTAATGAGACAAAATGCGGTTCTGATACCACACCTGTAATAAAGCCAACAAGAACTGTAGGCCAATTTCCCTACTGAAAATTGATTCAAAAAATTGCAAATACATTTCTAGTAAAGACAGTATGGGAATATATCCAAAATTTAATTCATTCTGATGCATACCATTAAAAACCAATTCACAGGTACAACAAGAGGGTACTAGCATAAGGGTCCTTCTATATCTCTTCCAATAATTGCTATTTCCTCTTTTTGTCATTGTTGTCAATCTGATTAGTATAAGATTTAACCTCGGTTACTTTAACCTGAATAAGCAATAAATTTTGAAGAACAATTCAGGGGCTAACTCTGGGTCAACATTAGGGAAAAATTAATCTTAGTAGGGAGTTCCTGTTTAGGAATGTCCCTCCACCAATGCCTATAGGCCAGTGGTTCTCAACCTTCCTAATGCCGCGACCCTTTAATACTTGTATGTGGGTGTATCTGCATGTGGGCAGACCCACCTGGAGACAGACGGATAGAGGAGCAGTGTCATGGTTCCTAAGACCATCGGAAATATGGGTTTTCCGATGGTCTTAGGCGACCCCTATGAAAGGGTTGTTTGACCCCCAAAGGGGTTGTGACCCACAGGTTGAGAACCACTGCTATAGGTGATTTAATTGCGACATATATTCTTAGAAAGCTCCTTGCCACCTTGCAAGGTTAAGTGACTTTTCCAGCGTCACACCACCAGTTTACATCAGAGATAGACATTGAACCTTGGTTTTTCCAACCAGGCCATTCCTCTATTCACTCCTCTGTATTACTTCTCAGAAGAAAATTACTAGGATAAATGATCATATGACCAACTGAAAATACTCAATTATATTAATATATGGAAAAATTCCTTTGAAAAATGTATCATTACTGTATTTTTTAAAACTTAAAATTGTAGACACAAGAGGGCCCTCTTTTAATATGGTCAGAAGTATGTATCTAAAAATCAACAATAAAAAGAAAAAATTGGAAGCTTTTCTACTAAAAGCAAACATAAAATAAGGATTCCTTTTTAATTTCTCCACTATTATTTTATATAATCATTCAATACATGAAAAAAATTAAGGTTCTAGAAATGATAGTTATCACAATGAAAAGGAGATACTAAATTTAAAACCCTATGCAAAAGAAAACAAAATTATCTTTATTTTTAGATAACATGATTTATTTAAAAAAACCAAAGAATAGGTGAAAAAATTGAGACAATTAATAGTTTCAGTAATTCCACAAAGTCTTAATATTTCTATCTAGTACATATAAAAACTGGAAGAAAACAAATCCTATTTAAAATAACTGAAAAATACATAAAATATCTACATGTTGGCCTCTTGAGATTTATTTAAAACACATAAAAACAACTACAAAACATTCTAAAAAGAAAAATGAGGGGTACATATTGCTCATGATCAGGTCAGGCCAGTATAATAAAATTAGTAATTTTGCTTAAATTAATTTATGCATTTAGTGCCATACTAATAAAAATTACTGAGAAGAAACTTTGTAAAATTATACAAAATTCAATTCATCTAACATTTATTAAGCACCTACTGTATGTAAGGCTCAGTGTTGACTGGGAAATATCCAAAGACCTTTTTTGACATCAGGGAGCTTGAAGGGCATGAAATATCACATATACACAAGTAAATGCAAGTAGGTAAAAAGTAACAGAAAGCAATTTCAAGAGGAAGGCAGTACTACCTGGAAGGTCGGGAATGATTTTGTGTAGGAGTTAGCCCCTGAACTGTTCTTTAAAGTCTGCTGTTTATTCAGGTTAAAGTAACTGAGGTTATATCTTATACTGATCATATTGACAAAGATGATAAAAAGAGGAAAACAGCAATTATTGGAAGTGGTATGAAAGACAGATGTGCTAGTACCCTCTTGTTGTACCTGAGTTGGTTTTTAATTTAATATTTTAAAATAATATTTAATTTTCTATTTTCCCTCCAATTACACATAGCAATTTTATTATTTATTAAAGAGTTTTTTAGTTCCAGATTCTTTGCCTTTCTCCCTTTCTTTCCCCACTCATTGAGAAGGCGAGCAATTGGATGTAGGTGATACAGAGGTTCAGTTACTCTGAAAAACAGTTTGTGTAACTATATTTTAAGAAGTAACTAAACAATTTACCCCTTATTCTAGTGATACTTCGATGAGGCTTGTACCTTAATAAGGTCAAGGACAAAGGGAATGGACCATTATCTTTAAGAATATTTATAGTAGCTCTTTTTGTTGTAGCAAATAAAAATGTCCATCTGTTGGGGGAATGGCTGAACAAACTGTACTGCATGGATGTAATGGAATTTATTTCATCATAAGATATGAGTAATGTGACAGATTGAGAGAAAAAAAGGAGAGTCTTGAATGAATTCATGCAGAATGAGGTTAGTAGAACTGAGAGAACAATTTGGCAATTACTGTAACAATAATGTGATGGGAATCGTCTCTGAAAGACCTCAGAACTCTGACTAAACTGCAATCAATCATACCTACAAAAGAGTGAGGATGAATCATACCTTCCATCCCTTAGCAGAAAGGCAATAAACTAGAGGTTCCAGAATGAAATGCATTCTCAGACATGGCTAATGGTTTGATCTATTCTGGCTGACTATGTATATTTCTTAGAACAAAACAGATTTACTTCAGGGTGGGAAAGATAGTGACAGACATGAAAAAAAAGAGAGAAAATGTTATGATTATTTTATTCATTGAAATTAATTTATTTCTAAATGGGTGTTAAACTAGTTTAAGTGCTTGTATTGATGTTCAGGATTAAGTTTTAAATAAAATGTTAAATTAATTTTTTAGTAATTCTGTGGTACAGAAATGAAGAAGGAGCAAATTCTAGAATTATAGAGCCATTTGTTCAAAGGCACTGAACTAGGGAATTGAATGTCATGTATATGCAATAATTATATAGTTTGACTGGAATAGGAGTGTGTTAAGGAGAATAATATGAAATAAGAATTGAAATGTTATTGGAAGCCAGATGGTAGAAGGCTTTAAGTAATAATAATTTATCAGGAGCTCAAAAATTAAATAAAGGCCCTACAATATTAAGAAAAATGATGATAATAGTGTCAATAAACCCCCTCAAAGTCCAACACATCATCCATACTGTGAGAGAGGTTTTAATGACAGAGTAAGCCTATAGTCATCAGGGTAGTGTATCACAGGCATTTCATATATCCTGAGACTGCTGTGGCAGCTGTGAAGGCCAGGCATGAACCCTGAAATGCACCAGTTAAGACACTGGACTATGATGAGGCTAGCATTCTGACCAGAGATACCTATGAATCTAAAATATAGATGGGATGGCATGGAATTATCAGCTGGTCATACACAAAACTATGTTGACGATCATTTTTACAAAGTGGACATCAGAATGTTGCTCCTTCATGTTCTAGTACCAGAAGAAAGCAAGGTACATCAGAACAAATCAGAAATCCCAGTAACCCACCTGCTAGAAGAACTTCATTGCTGATGGTTTCGATCAGTAAAGTGGGCAAACCAGGAGTGCACGTGAAATAAACTGAAGGCAAGGACTTCATATTGCTTTTTGTCAATGGTATCTTTAGCTTCAAACCATATAGTAAGGTATTGCTGACCAGTACAAAGCAATTATAAAACATAATTTGATACCTATATCTGAGTTGGTAGAAATAAGAGATCAAGTCGAGGAGCTACAAAAATCTGACACAAGAAAAGTTGAAGACTTTGAGGTCATTGAAAATCTTTGCTTAAGTCAAACACTACAAATTATACCTAATAACTAAATAGATGGCAAAAATAGTACTGAGATCTTAAACAATTTTGAAAACTTCATGAGCATAATTGGATTGGAATTCTGAAAAGCTCTTTTTTAGTTTAATTAGCATGAATCCAGCCAGTCGACCAATTATACTGAAATGGTCATTTTAATAATTTGGTATATCTTATAACCATTTTCAGAATAAACCTATTCTCCCACAATATTTGAAACAAAGTATATAAACACCTGAACTCCATTGAAAGACTTAAAGAAGAACAATAACAAATTAGGACTAAGAGTATCGTGATAGTACTTCACCTCCAAACTGTATTGTAAAATAGTAAACATCAAAACTTTTTGATACTTAAAATTGAATTTGTGAAAAAAAAATTGTCAGCTGAAATAGGTCTAAAAGACATAAAACATAGTGGCCCGGTATTCAGTAAATCCAAGAAAAAATGGGGCTTGCATTCTTTATTCAGCAAAAATTGTTGGTAAAAGTAGGAAAGTATGTGGTAGAAATTAAATTTACACCAGAGACTCACTATCTAAAGCACAGTCAATGTGGTAAATAGAAAAAGTGACAATGCATCTTAAGAAATTGAGTAGAGTCAAAGAAGTACCATGACGAAGAAAAAAATTTTTTTTAACAAAATAGCAATTTATCATGAAGGACAAAATGGAAAATTCAGTTGAATAAAATTTTAAAAGCTTTCGCATGAATAAAATCAATCCAGGAAAAATATGAAGAGAAATCATAATGTGGAGGGATAAATTTGCATGAAAATTATTATTTAAAGTTTCATATTTAAGATATCTAGGGAGTTTATTTGAAATATCTGATTCTGCAGTAGCAGTAGTAGTCAGATCATGAAGAAAGTTTCCAAAAGAATTGCCAACTGCCTTCAGCCTTGTGGAAATGACAAATCACCGATAAAAATGCAAATTAAAACAACTTTTAGGTTCCTCCTCAGACACGGAAAATTATCAAAAATGGCAAAGATGAAATATTGTTGGATGAGGTGTAGGAAGACCGACGCCTTCAATACAGTTCGATAAGCATTCATTAGGTTCCTATAGTATAGTGTGTACCAAACTTGGTGGTAGTTGCTAGAGACAAAAAATCCGACCTCAGGTATCTTAAGTTCCACTGAGGAGGGAAAACAAGCAAAAACATTCATATAGAACAATAGTCACAAAATGTTTATTTATTTGTGAAGTAAATGAATAGTATTGGAAGGTAGGGAAGAACTCAGATAATGAAGATTCCCTTGTAGAAGGTCATGCTTCATATGTCTTGTTAGAACAAGGAATAACAGGTTCTCCAGAGGTGTGGATGGTTACTTTTCCTGGTGAGGGACATTGGGTGGAGGACTGTTGACAAGTTCCAATTTACATGTTATTCCAGTTCTTGGCTGGCATGTAATCTGTTTATGTTTGCCTTTTTAAAAAATAAAATTTGATGCAGAAAGAAATCCTATTCAGAAAGCATATCTTTATGTTTTTCTCATGTATTATTCCTTGCAATATTTTATAGCTTTTAGGAAATACTTTTGTAAGAAATATTCTGACACACTTTTTATGTGTCTCTTACATACTTTGCCATATGCAAATACTTGTAGAATAAAGTGTTAAGTGAGCTGAAAACCTCATACAAGTAAGGAGTTGTATTGAAATTTAAATAGGTCAGGAAAAAACCTAAAATAAAAGGAGGTCTAATGGGAAGAAGTAGCGACTGGAGAGAAAATCAGTTGAGCCAGCCCTTGATTATCAATGGTAATAAGTGCCAGAGACAGTGTGGAAAATGAAATTCAAAAATAACCACAAACTTGATTTCAGCCAATATTTACAAACCCTTTATTTCCTCAAATCATCTTCCAGAGTTATTAGATTATAGGGGTATGAATTGAGATTATTTATAAAGGAATTTCATTTCATCCCTGAATTTGAAAACAAGGATTGACAATTCAGTAAAGGATAGATAGAAGAAAGAAAATGCCATGTGCTATACTCAAAGAAAATTAAGTTGTTTTATATATGTGTCTGTGTGTGTGTGTGTTTGTGTGTATGTTCAAATATGAATATATTAAAATATTTTGCCTTAAGCTTTTGCACTCTTAGTAACATACACCTTTGAATCAGTTTGCTTTCTCTTCCATTTGTCCTACTTGGCATTAGGCAAACAAATTGTACTTCACATTCTATAATAATTATCTCCAAGTAACTGATCAGTCTGTTATTTATCTCTTAATTGCCAAATCTAGTGGCCTTTTTTCAGTGCGTATCCTTTTTGACTTTTCTACATTTGACATTGACTATCTTCTCTTCCTGGATACCATACTCTCTCCTTTCTGCATTTTCACGCCCCTGCGTTCTTGGTTCTGTTTTCTGTTTGACTACTCTTTCTTGGTGTCTTTTGCAGGATCTTCATTGATATCTCATGCCCTCTCTTACCGCCTAACTCTGTGTTTCCTGCAGTGCTTTGCCCTGAGCTCTTGTTTCTACAATATCTTCTTTCTCCCTGATCTCATTAACTCCCATGGGTATATTCTGTGTAGATGACTCCTCCTAGTCTTTTTCCTGAGCTTGATTCCCTCAACATTGTGGAGATCAGTACCATTTCCTTTGTGCCATCAGCATCTAGTGCTGACCAATTCCCAACAGTGGGCAATAAACCCTAGAGTCCTGGTGGTAGTCAGCCTCCTCCCCACATCCCAGGGGCTCTGCTGCCATACTGTCAGCATTCTTGTGGCACTGTCAGATGGTTCAGTATCAGGAACAGATAGAATTATCGGTAGCAATAACACTAAATAGGTGACATTGCCATTTATTTTGCTTCTGTGGCCTATGGACCATTTATCTGTCTTACACTTTTAGCTGAAACCTACGTGTATTTTCTTCTCCCATTAGAATATGAGTTCTTTGAGAGTACAGACTGTCTTTTCTATTTGTATTTCCAGAATTTAGCACAGTGCTTTCCACATAGGTAAAGCTTAATAAATGCCTTTTTGTTCATTCATTCATTACCCTACTGCTCATAGGATATTTTAAATTCATATATCAAATATAAAATTTCCAAAACAAAATTCTTTTGTCTTTTTATATAAACCTAACCAGCTCCCTAAATTCTCTGTTTCTTTAAAAGTCACTACCATATTTCTAGTCATTTAGGTTCAAAATCTCAGTCATCTTTACTCTCCTTTTTCCACCTCCATCCTCCAGTAGAATCAGCTGTCTCATCAGTTCTGCCACAACATTTCTGGCATCTGTCCCTTTTTCATGGCTATCACTCTAGTCTGGCCATCATACCTCTCACCTGGCCTATTGCAATAGATATTTAGTTGGTCTCCTTTTTGTAAAGCCAAGCACAAGCAGCTTTCCAGAAGAATGCTACTGTGAACAGCTTTTAAGATTCTGATTATATAGTATAGTGAACACTCTTTATTCAATAACAAATCAGAGCAAAATGTTCACAGTAAATCAAGGTACAGCATTCACAATGTTACAACTTATCACAGATAATCAAAATACAGCATTCACAACAACTCATCACAGAAAATGACCACATAGTTTTCACCACAGTGGTCACACAGTTTTGAACAAAGTATGATTATTTAGTCAATCAATCACTTAGTAACTCAATCATTCAATCATCCTTAAGGAGGATTGCCTCCTTAAGGGTCACAAAATATAATAGTCAAAGTTCTCCACTCATGGGGCACACTAAGTTACAATATCAGTCACTACTGAGCACTCTCTTAAGGGGTAGTATAAACTCGTGTAAACACAAGCCATCCGTTCCTCAGTCACAAATAAGTTACAGTCTTCTCAGTCAGTACACAGTATCCAAGTAAAGTCTTCTTTCAGCTTGATTTGGGGTAGGCTTTCAGATTCCCTAGATCCCCTTCTGTGGTCCCAGCTCCTACTTGGATTCACCAAACTGTCACCTGGGTTCAAAGGCAGACAGCTCCCAGTTCTTTGTCCAGCTGTCCATGCTGTTCCTGTTCCACGCTGAAGCTCACAGTATCCAGTCCCCCTTGAATCCTTCACAGTCTCTGTTCCC
>CM053583.1:246241681-246288806 GCA_028627135.1 Pseudochirops cupreus | reverse complement strand
TAGATGAATAATAGTATTATTCCTGTCATTTTCCTCTCTTGAGATGAAAGGTGTGTGTATTTACACGGGCAAATACACATGAATGTGAACATAAAGAGTGGGAGAATTTAGATATCTCTAATTTCTGAGTGTTGCACATTTTCTTATGAATCTCTATTAACATGGATTTCTTTTAATAACAGTCCTTAAAGACATTTTAAAAGCATTTTAAAAAACAAAATTGGATGAGTTGGCTTGTTCTTCAAATATATGGGTTTTAGCATTTTCTTGAACATAAAAACTTCAAGGAAAGAATTACTTGGAGCAGATAGCACTTTGCCCTGAATTTTGTTTTGGGGAGGTGTGTGGCTCTTCTTAATGATCTGCATGTGTTACACACTGTAACAGGAAAAATACTGGACAAAAGAATCCTTAAATCTTAAAAGGAAATTCTGATTCAAATTCCTTCAGTTTTAAGCTATCCTCCTTTTGGAAAATAAAAGTTTTATTGGGCGACTGGATTACCATTTAGACTGCTGAAGCTTAGCAATGAATTAAATACCATCCATTTTAGTCATTTTTTTGAAACCCTTCTGATTGTCCCACAGATAAGGGACAAAATTCATAAAAAAATCCATCTTGTTCACAGAGATTTAAGAGATAGATATTTTTTTCCACCTAAAATGAAGGGACTGGGGGGGGGGCATTTTTTATTTTTTATTGTTCATCTGACTGCTTATTAAAATGTCCTTCCACTCCCCCTCCCATTTAAATTTAACTGCTTAATAGTCACCAAATGGATATGATTATACATTTATAGATCTATGCTATTTGAAAGAAGAGACTCTTCATAGGGAAACTCATAAGTAGACAGCCTTGAAAGCATCCCTTCTTCCGTAGTGCTGCCCTAATACAACATGACACTTGGGTGGTCTTTTAGATCTGTGAATATCAGTAAAAACTTCACATTTTATAATTGTAAGTTGTTATCCATCACTTTGAACATAAAGACCAATGAAAAGAATCCAAGTGTTGAACACTTTTCTGCCAGGGTCTCTAATATTTTCCCCTTGCAGAGCATGCAATATGAAATATTCCAATTATTTTCAAGAGAATTTATGAGCTTTAAAGAAGGTTTGATTTTTGAGAGGACAAGTTTTGGTATCATGGATATGAAGAATGAGAAACAGAGAAAAATAAAAATTAAATATTCTCATTTCTTGTTCTGATCGTCTGTTTCAATGTATTAAATAAAGGAATTTGTTTTCTCTGCCTGTTTCTTATCCTGATATTTAATGGAGGCTTAATTTGTATACAAAAATTAAGGTTAGTAGAATGAAATGTCCTAATTAACTCTTTTAGAAAACTGGGCAGATTAAATGTGATAAAATGTCCAGTCTGTGGAATAACAGATTTTAATTATTTCTTGGTTTGGATCCATTAGCATTATTTTCTTGCATAACGTGTAGCTAGAGGAGGAGAATGAAATTTACTTTGATGGCTCCGTTTGTTTTTCCGGGGTGTAGTAGTGACCGAGATATAGGATAAGTACTGCAAACCACCTAAGTTGCAGCTTAAAAAAATCCAAAAACCTCTTTTTTGGGGGGGGGGGGAGTGTGTGTGTGTGTGTGTGTATGCGTGTGTGCATGCATGCGTGTGTGTGTGTGTATGTGTGTGTGTATGTATGTGTGTGCCTTATTTCCTCTCTCCCTCCCCCACTCCGTTCATTGCCCTGTTTAAAATGTCTGGAGCTGGTAGTAAATATCCTGCTGTTGAAGCTTCGACCTTAGGTTTTTATTTGATGGAAGGTTGTCACAATCAGAGAAGAAGGTCTTTATTGTATTTTCAAAGTGGCTTTTTAATGACTTGTTCCTTTAGCGAATGCAAGGGTTGTAAAATCTGAAAGTATGGTAAGTATGCAGTTTGTAGGGGCCATCCATTCTAGGGCTTTGCAAGCTCTCCAGTGAGACTTTTCATTCTGTCTGCCTTCGAACTGAGGAAGAAAATACCTTTGAGGATAAAGCACTTCCTCTGTATATTCAGCCCAGTGAGAAAGATCATTTAACATTTTTGAAGACTTTTGACCCCTTTGAGTTATGAATATTCTACCCATTTGCTGGATTTACTTTTACTCTTAAGTGTCTCTTTGTCTTAAATGTTGTCCTTTATTTCCTGTAGCATTAATAGCCTACTGGTAAAAAAAAATTTTTTTTTTTGTTCTATATTGTACTCTGGAACATTTTGCTTCTAAATTGTTCCCAAGCTATCTCTTTATGTGACAGTGGGTCCAATGAAAGATGATAATAATAGGTCACATTTGTGAAGTGCTGTATGGTTAAAAAAACCAATTTATAATTATTATCTCTTTGGATCTTCACAAAAACCCTTTGAGATAAATAGTCAAAATTGGATTATCCTATTTTAGAGAGAAGGAAAAAGGTTGAGTGACTTATATAAGGCCGTATAGGGAGTAGAGGTGAAGTCAGATTTGTATTTCACCTTTCTGTTTCTTCAGTTCTCTTTTGCACTCAAGATCTGTTGATTTAATAATGAATGATTTCTAAAATTCAGTCGTTTGAGTGTCTCTCTGTGATTTTTGTGAAATGTGTCCAAAAGCTGAATTACCTAATTTAGGCCACTAAATTACTAGTTAGGACATGAGGAGGGAGGGAGAGAAGGAGATGGACACATACACACACACACACACACAAGTATAGACACATGTATGTGTCATTTTTAGACAAGACAAAGATATGATTAAATCTTTTATTTGAAAGACCATTACAAGGCTACTTTGCTTTACATAAGAGATGCCTTTTTAGAAAGAGACTATAAAATGTATTTCTGCAAAATGAATCTGATTTTCATCTTTAGTTCCTATTAAAATTACAAAGGCATAGTCTATATAGTAGATTTTACTCTTGTAAACTTAGTCTTCTCTTTCAGCCATTTGTTAAGCGAATAATACTGTGCTTCAGTGTTGAGAAAACTACTTTTCCAACAGAAAATTTTAAATACAATAACAGGACTATATTCCTTGTTGGAATTTTGATAGTGAAACATCCTTGATTGACTTCCTTGTTGCAAGTTTGATACAAGTTTAACTTGCTAAGTATGTCCTGTTCTTGAAACAGAAAGGATAGTACATGTGTAGCCTGCTCCCACAACTTTGGTTACTTCCTTTATTGTCTGGGTCTTCATCCTGGCTGAACAAAGATGAGTTGTAATACTGTAGGTTTAAGACCATGCCACAGTGTTATGAAGTATATTTTTAGCTTGAATACTAACTCACCTTTAAGACGTCTAGGTCAAGAAAACAAGATAGTTACTTGTGTTGGTTCTATAGGATGAACTTACTTAGGTGTACGTATAAATACCAGCTTTTGATAAATGCCAGAGATATTTTCAGAGGTAACACAGAAATGGAATTATAATGGAGAAGTAAGGGAATATCCTTTCCTTTCAGTTTCCATATGTGTCTTTTTATTCCAGATTGAGAAATAATGTTGTCTATATAGATTCTGTATAGAATTCATGCATCGTTAGATATTTATGTACAAGTGAGGACAAAATTTGATATGCCGTCATTGATCATCTTGCAGACCATTTATTCAGAACTGAAATAATAGTCATACTAATAAATGAGCTTCTAAACTACTTCCTAAGTACACAGTGTTAAGTAGGCAGAGGTGGATGTACAGATAGTGAAAAGGAAATCTGTCCGCCCTCAGAGGGAAGAAAGGATTTTCTTGGCAAGTTAGCGTTGAAGAATTTCTTTTTCTAGAACCTTCTAGAACCTGCCCTGTTGATCCTGAGACACTGTTGCACTGTAACTTTTGTGTGTGTGTATTTGTTTTGTTTTGGCCCTGTGATTTCCAAAGCAGTAGGGAGCTCTGGGTGAGGAAATTCTTCCAATTCAGAAAACCAACTGTTCTTATTCTGTAACATAAAGATTTCTTTGGGGAGGGGGAAGGGCAGCATTTGGGGGTTAAATGACTTGCCCAGGATCACGCAGCTAGTAAGCATCAAGTGTCTGAGGCCACCTTTGAACTCAGGTCCTCCTAACTTCAGGACCGGTGCTTTCTCCATTGTTCCATCTAGCTGTCCCCTGTAACATGAAGATTTAGAGAGTTTCCTGAGGCACTAAAACAATTAATCAGCTTGACCAAGGTTGCACAGTGCCTGAATATTAAGAATCAAGGGCCAAACCCAAGTCCCTGCTTGGTGTGTTTGCCTTTATACCATGTTGAGATTTGTAAGCTGTATTATTTCTGGTTTTGTCCCTTCTTGGATCTTTAGAAACAAACAATTTTAAAAATTTTCTAAATCATATTTACTTCCCTTGCAGACATTTTTTTCTTTTTTGGTGGCTTTTGGATTCGTTGTTCTTCAGCAGTGATCAGTTACTTTCTAACTGAATCTGATTTTGAGGACTTAAAATACGATCCCTTCAAAGCTTCTCAACTCTCCTGCCTTCCTCTTTCTTCATCTGCTCTTCCCTCAGTTGAATAATTTTAACTGCAAGACTCTCATGTAATTCTTCTTAGCCTTCAGTTACTTTTCAGTTTCTCAGAGACCTTCTCATATTAATCGTAAAACCACTTGATATTAGCCTTGCTGAAGATGTACTAGAGAGAGCATGAAAAGAATGTTTAAAGGTAATCCCCAAACCTCCCATTAACTATTCATTTGAGCATCCTTATACATATATGCCAAACCTTTTGAAAGAGCTTGTGACTCACTTAACTTTTAATTCTCTCTCTCTGTTAGCCACTGTCCTAATAGAGGTACTCATAGGCTAGTAGAAAAACCACAAAAATGATGGTTGGAAGATGAGAAATAAGAGAAAAGGTACATGAATAATCCCCTGATGAGCCAACATTAGTTCATAGAGCTGGAAGGGACTTTAAGCATCATTTGTTTATAATCTCTCATTATGGATGAGGAACTGAGGCCCAGAGAAGTAAAGCAACTTATCCATGGGTCACACAGCTAATTCATGGGACAGACAGAACAGGAGGTCAGGTCTCCTGAATCACATTCTTTCTATTATAATGGTCTTCCTTCTGGAATTTAGAGTCATTGTTGGGAGAATCTATTTTGGACTCCTTCCAAAAGCATTTAGTTACGGAAGTACTGAAAGGATCCTGTTATATAATCTAATTTTATCTATGAAGTTGTCTCATAATAAGGATGTAGAAAAGAATGTAGTAGGGATTCCACCTACTATTATTGTATTATTATGTAAATTTTTTATAGTTACATCATGCTCCAAGACAGACTGTCTGTCTTGCCTCCTCAACTATATCACTTAGGATAACTAGTCTACTTTCCCCAGACCTGTTATTTCTAGATTGTGTTTTGTGGAAACTTGGGACTGACTTTTTACACAAAGGCTTGTAGGTGTTTCTAAGAGATGAAAAACTAGGAATTGTGAACGTATATGTATGTATATATGTTTGTGTATATACTTATAGTTTATAAATGTACTGTTTCTAAGCTGTATCTTGAAGGACATTTATTTGCTAGTGGTTTCATTTTTCATTCAGCCTATTCCTATTTTATTCTTTAATCCTAGTGGAGTTTTTCAAGTTCTTTGTCTTTCTTTCTTTTTTTTTTTTTTTTTGGAGGGGGGAAGGCAGGGCAATTGAGTTTAAGTGACTTGCCCGGGGTCATAGGTCTAGTAAGTGTTAAGTGTCTGAGGTCGAATTTGAACTCAGGTACTCCTGACTCCAGGGCTGGTGCTCTCTTCACTGCACCACCTAGCTACTCTGAGTTCTTTGTCTTTCAAAAGTATTTATTGTGTATGACAGCCTATGTCAAAATTGGTGTGATATATTTTAAATCATGTGTAACATGGATTGTATGCAAAGTGTTCCCTTTTTTTGATGGGACACCCTCTCTAATCAATCTCTGAATAGTTTTACCTAGAAAATAATCACCCAGAGAGCAATCATACCAAGAGTTAGGTGTTGTTTTGAATTAATAAGATCTTGGACCTTTACAAGATTTTAGAAGATAAATTTTTTTTTCTTTTCCTACGAATTGTGTTTTCTGTACCAGCAGAAACCACATGCGCCAGAATCTTAACCGAGGCATTTGGCCCTTAATTAAAAAAAAATTATGAAAGTCTTTGTTTCCTATATTAAAACCATATCCATGCTGCATATTTTCCATGAAAAACAAAGGTTAGTTGGAGGGGATGGAGGTGAAAATGACCTGTCACGTCTCTCACATCCTTGCTTAGCTGATAAGTCACCAATTCTCTTAGGCCCTACAGGCACATCTTACCATTTGTTTGGCCTGTTTCCTCTTTAGAAATTTACAAGGTCAAAATGTTCTTTTCTCTAAGATTGGAGACCAAATTTGGAAACCACAAACTTCTGAAAGTTATACAATGTTAATGATGACTCATTGATTTGGAAAAAAAAGTTTTTTTTTTAAATCAGGGTCATTGTTAGATGTTCCTGAACTTTTTGACAGAAATCCGTTCCTCCTCTTTTTAGCTCTTTGCCCAGAGCACTAATATTAAGCCACCAAATAAAGGTAGCCAGCCCCAAGTTGAGGCAGAGTTTAAAATGACTTCTTTTGAGCAGCAGACATCACAAATCCAATGCTTGCTTATGTCATGGTGTGGTGGGAAGGGTACCAGATCCATCTCTACAGTGAAATTGAAGATTATATCCAAAGGGTGTTATAAAGGTAGCTAGGTGGCACAGTGGATAAAGTGCTGGGCCTGGAACCAAGAGTATCTGAATTCAAATGTGACTTGACACATATAGTAGCTGTGTGACCCTGGGCAAGTCACTTTCTCTCTGTGTCAATTTCCTCAGGTCTAAAATGAGACTGGTAATAACACTTACCTCCTAGGGATGTTGTGAAGATAAAATAACATAATATTTACAAAGCTTTTAGCATAGTTCCTGGCACATAGTAGATAATTAATAAATTCTCATTCCCCTTATAGAGATTAAATAGAATGATAGAACCTCAGCATTGGAAGGAATGTCCATGTTCATCTAGTTGAGGGCAGCAGTTAAGCAGGAAGCACGTGATAGATTTTGTTCATTCCTTTTACTTGATATTTTTCTTGGAACTGATTAGACTTAATATATGTGACTACATTTTCCCCCAAATAAACGAAAAGGGGCAGGGGAAAGAAACTATACACATTTTCTATGTAGGTCATTTAAACAGTGATCATTTAGTTAGCAAAAATATGATGCGTTAAAAGTGATAAAAAGGCCAATTCTTTTATACGTCCCCAATTGACTTGCTATCACCACACAGCAGTTTTTCTAAGCTTTTTGTTCTTCCTCAAACCTCCCAAGGCTCTTTCACCAACCACTCCATCAGCTTAGAACCTTGCCTTATATTTTAAAAAAATATATTTTTAATTTATGGAATAAAACAAACATTTCTATAACGTAGTACAATAAAAAAATATTGCTGATAGAATCGAGGCCATTCAAGAAGTCCTTCATCTCTCCTCATCCTCATTTTTACATCACATAGATGCCTTCTGTGCTATGTGAAAGATGCCTTTCTCATGTGCAAAGACAAACTTCTCTATATTCACAAGTGACCCCATTTCAGCTTTATTATTCTCAGGCTCTCACTTACCTTCAACTTTTCCTAGAAATTCCCCATCTTCAAACAGTATTTACTTGATCTGTCCATCTCCACTAGCTCTCCTCACATATTTCCTTTCCCTTTTATGACTAAATTTTTTGAGAAGCTTCTCTACAAATTGGTGCTTCTACTTTATCACCAATTTCTCCTACATATACCTTATTTATACATAGTTCTTTGCATGTTAGTTCTCCATTAGCCTGTGACAGGACTGCTCAACTTGTGGCATGTGAGCCCCTTGCAGCATGCCAAAGAATTTCTGTGAAATATGGAGAGGAAAACATTCTTTATATGTATAGGAAATCCTTTGGCATGCCACAAGTGGCCCATGGGCCACAGGTTGTGTAGGCCTGACCTGTGAGCTCTTTGAGAGCAGGGATTTTTTCTTTTGCCTTTTTTTCCCCATATCATTTTTTTCATATCCTCAGTGCTTTCCACAGTGCCTAGCGCACACAGTACATTGTTACTGACTGACTGCAAAAGATTCAGAATTAATATATCCCATGCCCAGTGGTTTAAATTCTCAATAGATAACCCAGATAGATTCTTGATCTCATAGCTATAAATTTTCTTTCCACTGAATATATATCACATATTCAGTGATATTCAGAGAAGGTATATGTGATACACCTTCTTATGCTTTCCTATCCTGTACAATTCTCAACTATGTCTTTGTGAAGCCTCCATAAGGAATCCAACCAAAAGAAGAAAGGCCCTACTTAGTCTCTTACAGTAATTTGAGGGTACTAATGAAGCAGTAGATTTTCTTCTCTCTGTTGTTCCTCACTCCCAATATATGACCAACCCATTCTTTTTCATCATGACTTGTCTTTGATGATCATGAGAAAATAGATTTAGACCTTGAAAGGGAACTTAGAAATCTTAATGCCTCCCCTCTCTACTTTAAAAGATGAGAAATGTTGGAGATTATGTAGCTTGTCCAAAATCACAATGATAATACGTGAAAGAGATAGGATTTGAACCCATTTCCTGTAACAGTTGGATCTAAACATAAAACTATTTACACTCTATGTGTAGATGTACTTCTCAGCAAGTCTTTGCTGCTATCTTCTTACAGCGTATTTCTATCAACTCTGCATATTTTCATTGCCTTCTGTGTCACTCGCGATTTTTGTTATTCTGAGACTTTTGTTTTCATCTTCTATAACTATGATATGAGCAGTAGATTACTAGAGGTCATCTTATATAAATAGAAACACTGTGCCTTATTCTGATAGAAATATTAAGGGAATTGTCTTCTTTTGTTGATAAAAAAGATGTATATGACATTTTTGTTTCTGTATTTCTGCTTATATCCCTCTCTTACTCTTCCCAGAGAGCCTTCCATTATAACAGCCAAAAAAAGGAGTAAAAAAAATTCAGTGAAACAAATTAGCGCCCTGAAAAAAATGTTACATGCCATGTCCCGCATCCCTGGAATTCCGCTTCAGCAAAGGAGAGAGGACAAACGTCTTCTCATATCTCTGCTTTGGACCCAAACTTGTTCTTGAGATTTTTTTGACATTCACTTTTGATTATTTTGTACTAATTCGCTCCATTTGCATTTTTGTAGCCATTTTTTATTTCTTTTTCTGCTTACTCCACTTTGCTTCAATTAATTTAAATCTTTCCCTACATCTTTCTGTTCATCATACTCATCATTTCTTACAACATAGTAGTATTTCATTATCTCAGTTTTTATAGCCATTCCCCAAGAGGAGCATCTAATTTGTTTAAAGTTTTTTACTACCACAAAAAGGTGCTATTATAAATATTTGGGTGTAAGTAGAACTTTTCTTTTTCTTAGCCACTCCCTTGGGGTATATAACTAATGGTGGACTCTCCCAGGTAAGGGATCCATTTGGATGTTTGTGGCCTTTTATTTGCGTAATTCCAAATTGCTTTCTAGATTGATTTACCCATTCACAGCTTCACCAACAATGCATTAGTGTGTTTATCTTCCAAGAGTTGGAGGGGTCTTCTCAGACAGGTTAGTTCACACAGACGCGCGCGCGCACACACACACACACACACACACACACACACTTCAGACAGATTGGAGCCAGATAAATAAGACTTTCAGTTATTTGCCTTGACATCTCTGATTTTGTATTGGAATATATTAGACAGCCAAGTTAGAAGGGAATAAAAGTTCTTGAAAATCTTCTCAAATACCAAAGAATAAATTCTTATGAATTTTGGCATCGAGCCAGAAAAACAAAGGAGAAAGGGATCATAGAACCCTGAATTGGCAGGGCCTCACATATTATTTGGTTCATCCCCTACCAAAATTGGAACCCTTTCTCCAATACCCCCAAGAACTCCTGAAGAAAAAACAAAAATTGTTAGGGCAGGGCTTTTTCCTCTCTTTATTTCTCTTAGTGTATAACTTGAACCCCTTTGACTACTTAGTAAAACTTGTGTACCTCTTCTCAGAATAATGCTTTTAAATGCATAAAATGAAATATATAGGATCACAAGGAAACATTAAAACACAACTGTCATATTTTTTTAAGTTAAAGAACTCCTGGTGAAAAAAAAAAAACCCAGGTGAGAAAAATGTCCTCATTGAATTCATACCTACTTCAAAGGAGGAAAGGGAATGCCTACATTTTATGTGAGAGTTTTAGAAGTTGGTTTGGAAAACTAAAACGTTGACTAATATACTTGGCCAAATATATTAATCTTTTATCCTTTTAATACTGAAGAGTAGGGAGTAATATATTGGACAAATAAGCCCTCTTTCCTGAATGGTTTTGTAAGTATGAATATAATCAGGCAACATCTTCCCTATTAGATTGTGAAGTCCGCAAGGGCAGATTAATCTTTTTTTTTGAGACAGACAAAGAATGGCACAGTCCATTTTAAATTTCAAATATTTGCTTCTGTCTTCTTAAAGAATAAATCATCTTGAGAGAAATTTCGATAACAGGATGTTAGAAGCGAAAGAAATGTCGGCTTCTCTGTTTGTTTATGTGGGCTGGTAAAGTAGCATAATATGAATTTACATGGCCTTCTTGGTTTTGCTGCCCTTGCAATCATGAAATAAATTGATATGCCAATAACTTTTATATGAGCTATTAAGTGGATTTGATGAAATGGTAAAATATGTCCACTTGGATGCTATGAAGACTAGACGGCCCCCAAAGGAATAGTTAAATTTTTCGAGTAAGCTCATTAACATACAAGAGAATGCCTAGCATCCTATGTAACACAGTGCATGGCACATGGTGGTGCCTAGTAAAGGCTGGTTGTCTAATGTAGATAGAGAGCTTTCCTCAAAGACTGGTTCTGTTTCCACTTTGGACATACACTGGCTGTGTAACCACAGCATCTTAGTGTTCTAGACCACTGGTGTCAAACTTAAAAAAGCAAACAAAGCAAAACCAAAAAAAATGAGGTTTCATTAACTCATACATAGGGATCCCTAAAGGTCACATAATGACTTAGTTTTAAAATCTAGTATTATCTACATTGTAATATATATTTTTAATTTTGTTAAACATTTCCCAATTGCATTTTAATCTGGTTTGGGCCCCATTCAGTAAGGTTGGAGTCACGTGTGGCTAATCTATTAAGCAACTCTGTTCTTAGATGATTTTTTTTGAGGGGGGAAGGCAGGGCAATTGGGGTTAAGTGACTTGCCCACGGTCACACAGCTAGCAAGTGTGTCAAGTATCTGAGTCTGGATTTGAACTCAGGTCCTTCTGACTCCAGGGCCAGTGCTCTCTATTCACTGGGGTCACCTAGCTGCCCCCTTAGATGATTTTCTAAGACTATAAGTTGCAGAGATGGAGCTCATCTGCCTTGGTAAAAGGAGTTTCCTCATCTGGGAATTCCCTACACCAATAAAAACACAGTTCATAAAATGTTGGGTTTAATTTTATTGCCAAATTGTTATTAAAATGCCTTAGGTTAATGTTTCTAGAAATTAAAATTAAATAAGTATTTGTTAATCACGTACTACGTACAAGTTGTTCCAGATATAGAGGATATAAGATATGTATATATGTCATTTTACCTATAATGTCTGCTACATCAAATGTCATAGATATTAGAAACATGTATGTGTATTTGTGTTTATGTGTATAGAGTTGTGTGCACATGCGTGTATATATGTGTAGATACACAGTGCATGTATATGCCCATCAGTGCATGCATACATAAATATGTGTCTATGTTAACATACAAACAATGTAGTCTGAGAGAAATAAAAAGTAGAATAGTACTAATAGCATCTCTCAACTGCCAGCAAATTGTAATGGTTGGTATTTTGTGTCACAAAAAATGCCGAAAACTAGAGGAAGGCGAGATTCTGATCCACTTTCTTCCTTCAGCATAAAATAAGCCATGGGACAAGGAGCAAATTGCCTACCCTTCCTTGTCTCATTTTCTTCACATGTAAAGTGAGCTAAGTATGATAACTTCATAGATTTTTTGTGATGCTCAAAGTGAGGTAGTATCTATAAAGTGCTTTGCAAACCTTAAAATGGTATATGAGCGTTAGCTATTTTGTGGCCCATATTCAGTCCTTGTTTCCATCTTATGCTTTGTTTGACTTTTTATTGACCACTTCACTGTAGAATTAGTGCTTCAAAAAAGCTGTTTTTAAAAATAAGTAGCAATTATACTTGAGAACAAACACAGTTAAAAAATACGAGAACAAGAAAACGATAAGGGATGCCCAATATGATTTTGTTTTGGTGTGTTAACATCACTTGATGAATAATGCAGCTGTCAGCTAAAGAAATACGTTATTTGGTCAAAAATGGAATATTAGCACAATTAAAATCTAATTACATATTGGTGAATGAACTTTTTTTCCCCCTGAAACTCACTTTTTTTGGGTAGTATCATACTGCTGGGCTTTGTACTAGTGAGTTCCTTCCTCTCTGCTATACTGAGGACCCCTCTAAATGAGTACCTAATGTGATGTTTTTTGTAGTCACTCCATTTTGCCTACTTGTTAACAATAGCCTGAATGTACCACATAGTTTACTATTGGTTATAAACCTAAACTTGAATTAGGGTAAGCAGCTTATCTCATTTTCCTCCATGACCAGCTATGTCACCACTTGCGATGCATTATCCTCGTGTAGACTGACTGCCATTCTGGAGAAAGCATCTTTATATTTCTTTTCCCAAATTCTTCCATCTTATTTATCAAGATTTTATTCACATTCTATCCTTTTCATTTAGCTCCTAAGGAACCTGCATACAGTTTGCTTAATATACTTTCTCCAACAAATATTACACTTCTCTTCGATTTATTTTCTTTTTTTTTCCCTTTTTTTTTTTTGGAGGGGAGAAGGCAGGGCAATTGGGTTTAAGTGACTTGCCCAAGGTCATAGGGCTAGTACATGTTAAGTGTCTGATGCTTTGTTTGAACTCAGGTCCTCCTGACTCCAGAGCCAGTGCTCTACTCACTGAGCTACCTAGCTGCCCCTAACTTCTCTTCAATTTATTTGGGTATTAAATATTCTTTGAACCATGGCATACTTTGTTAGTGTCCCATTTTATAGTACTGTTATTGAGTCAAGCATAACAATAGGCTGCAAACTGATTCTGGATCTATGCTCATATTTCTTCTGTGTATGTCCTTGGATTAGTCACGTACCTAACTGGGCCTTTGTTTTCTCAGTTCATAAATAATGATATTGTTGGACTAGATAGCCTCTCTGTAGTCTGTCCCAGCTATAAATAGATGACCCTTTGACACATGGAATAGATTTTTGGCATGATGGTGACCCATGGCACACATTCTGACAACTCAGCATAATTTGATGTGCAACATAATTGAATTTGGTAAATAGAGAAGTGATTTATGACAGTACTTTGATAACATGGTTGCATATGGTACAATTATTCACTCATGTATGTATGTATGTATATATATGTGTGTATATATATATATATATACACACACATACATATCTATATGTATGGGTCACAAATAGTTGGAAACAACTGAAAAATGACTGAACAACAAATATATGTATGTATGTATATAATATACGCTTACATAGACACATATACAATGTGTCATATTATGCCACATATTATGTACAAGTAAGTGTGTGTGTGTGTGTGTGTATGTGTGTGACTATCTTATGTCTGTCTATCTCCCCATATATCTGTGCGTATAGTACTGCTCTGTATATGCTAAAAAGCATCCTCTATTCTCATGCCCTGGTCAGTTCTCAATAAATGGTAATTGATAATGGTTATTTGCCACGTGAATGCTGTTCGGTCTTTAGCAGTCTGAGATCGATGAAATTACAGGCTCCGCAAAAGTGTTTAAATCCATCTATGGGCATATAATATCTATATAAGATTTGTTTTGCTGCCATTGCAAATGCCATGAACTTTGTCAGCAAGTTAAAGGGAAAATTGCTTTTAAGGATTGCTGAAATATTCAGCCTCAATTCCTTTTAGTGGAAGTGAGGTGGGGGATGCCCCAAATCTGCTAGGATATAGGAATGGGGGAGGATAGGGAAAGCCAAGTTTTTCTGATCATTTCGCTGCAGAATAGTATACATGTACCAAAAGATCAAAAGCCTACATGATTTCATATTAAGTTCAAAGCTACATATTTTAAAGCTGCTTTAAAAGTTACCCCATTAGTACCTTTTAAAGTTATCCATAAAATGCCACTTTACATCTGGCATCAGATCTGTTAATTTAACTATTATGAATATGTAAGAATATTTTGAAAACTCCTGTGGTCTTGTAAAACCTCTAGGCCCTCATTAGCTAAAAATTCCTGTATTCTGCCAGGACATGAAGCCAAGGCAAGATCCTTGTGGAGATTACATTTCCTGTTTAACATAATAATAATGAAAAAGAAGTCCACATAGAGCTTTAAAGTTATTATCCATTTGAAATCTCTTGTATGAAGCTTCAGGCAGAGGATGAAGACAAAGAAGATAAGTTTATTTCAGTTGAATGTATTGCTTAACTGTCTTTTCTTTATGTAAAGTATCTTAGGAAAGACAATGACCTATTTCTGTTAGCCATTTGCTGTCTTTAGGGGATTTATGTGTTAAGGCTATGCCTTTGCTTTCCAAAAATGCCTTAATGGAGTGTTCCCATGTAAAGCCCACATATACATGAGTGTAGGTTGGTGGGGCTGGGTCTCAGAAGAAAAAAAAAACCAATACCACCACTACTACTACCACTAACACCAAGAAAACCCAAAACACCAAACACAACAGAAGCCGTAGATGATAAGATGGATTCACATGTGGAAATTTTTTCTTAGAAAACCCATACAATGCAATAGTCTTACTCACCTTACTCTGTGAACAGTCCAGACCACCTAAGGATGCAAATGAAAGTTGGCCAACCTAATTGACCAATCATAGGCAACAGTAGTAGGCTTTCCTTGCTCCTTAGTTATTTCTGGTAACTCCACCCCTGTCACCACATCTGCAAAGCAGCTTAGCTGAGGGGTTCTATTGCTATCCCTTATTTTAAGTGCTGAACCAGTCACCTTGTGAATATCATAATCGCTGGCCGTGGTACTGATAGGTTCTAAAACAATATTTATAAGTAATTTAATGAATGGTAACAAATAACTCTGGAAATGTTTGCCTCTATTAAGTCTCCCTTGTTCTTTTTGCTGTCTTTTCTCATATGTCTGTGATCATGTGTAAGATATAGAATATATCATTGTTATCTAGCCCTGTACCGTATAAATAACAGGTGCCCAGTAAAAGTTTGTTAAATGAATGAATGAAAAAAATTGCATTGTCAGAACACAATTTATTTTCTATGCCCTCTTCTCCTTTTCCACACAAATCTAGATGGACCTGGCCTTTGAGGAAACCTTGTCATTTTCTCATGGATTTATTTTTCTAAAATATTTCTCTGTCTTTTCATTCCTTGTTTTTGTCATCTCAAACTGGGAGAATAAAAGAAGGCACACTCTTTATTAAGATAGTTTTCTGTAGGCCAGTTCCCAGCATGAGTTTTTGACATATGAGTACAACTGTTTACCTTTTGTCCAAGACTGACCTTTTAGTTACATACATCTTTTGCAGTATTTGTAGGTCATAGGATCATAACTTTTGACCTGATAGAAATCACAAGTTACCTAATTCAATCCCTTTATTTAAAAGATGAAGAAACTGAGGCCCAGAAAGGTTAAATGATTTCACCCCAGTGATATCAGATTCAGCATTAAAATCCTGGTTTTTCCGCCATGACATTCTTATTAATATTTTTATGATTCCTTTTATGGACAAAGAAACTAAGCCACAGAAAGGTTAAGAGATGTGGCCATAGTATTAAGTAGCAGAGCCCAGTACTTTTGATCATAGTCCGGTGCGCTCTCTCTCAGCTACTTTCCTGTCTCCTATTTAAGATCAGAAAAAAGAGCTAATTTTATTCTTCAGGACTGATCAGGGCTTGTATCATAGATTTTGTCTTTCTACAAACTGTCCTGAAGTGCTTCCCCTCCTCTTTCCCTCTTAGAATCACGAGCATACTTAAAGACTCAGCTCCAGTGACAACTCCAACAAAAAAGTCTTTCCTGATCCTTCCTGTTGTTGGTGTCTTGCCCCTTTAAAATAAGACAATTCTATATTTATTTTTACATATTTTATACTTAGTTTTCTGTGTTTGTATTATTTTCGTTCAGTAGAACATAGACATCTTGAGGCCAGGGAATGTTTTATTTTTGTCTTTACATTCACGGTATCTAACACCAGGAAGGAATAATTATAACTGTAATAACTATCTCCTAGGATTGTTTGTTGTGAGACTCAATTAAGATAATAAACACCCAGCACTTTGCAAACTTTGGATTGTTATGTAAACATCAGTGACTATTATTACTTAATTTGTAGTGTTTTTAAATTTACAAGCATTTTATATGCATTATCTCAATTGAGCCCAACAGTTCTGTGAGGTAAGTAGATACTGCAGATCTCATTATCCCTATTTTGGAGATGTGGAAAAGGAGGCTCTCAGACATAGAGTGATTATTTGCCAGTGATTAGACAGTCAACTGTGGAATTTTAAACCCAGTCTCTTTGACTCCAATCCAGCCCATTTTAATAGTATAAAATGGATGGTAAACCTCATGAGTTATCATCATGAGTTAATGTTACTAATAATAACAGCTAATTCTCCACCAATAAGCCACTGTTGTTTCTACAAGCTTTCATGGATCCATCCCTGAATCTGGGGATTGTCCCAACGTTCATGTTGCATGCAGTGTGTTCAGAGAATGATTCCATTAAACCACCTACCTTCTCCTTCTTTACCATGGACTTCTTGCTTCTTTGTGTTGAATGAGAAGATAAATAGCACAAGTTTTAGGATGTAGTTGGAAAAATACTTGGAACTCTGATAAATGGGGAACTTCATATCCTTTCTCATTTCTGTTTCTTTTACTATTGAAGAAACCAGATCATGTAGTGGATAGCGCACTGAGAATCAGCAATACCTAAGTTCCGATCTGGTTTTTAGACTCTTACTAGCTGTATGACCCTGGACAACTCTCCTTGTCTCAGTTTCCTTTTCTTAGAAATGGGGACAGAAATAACACTGAAATAATATTTATAAAATGCTATGCAAACTTTAAAGCTCTGTCTACATGTTATTATTATTATATAAATGTTATCATTGCCATCATCATTACAATTTCTTACACTAGAATCTGAGCCTGTACCGTTGTGACGATGCTGAAACTTTATGTGTCAATTTCCTCTTTTAGAAAGTAGGGGGGCAATGGTAATAGACGAATGTGTAGCTTTGCTGTGAGAAATAGCTAATTTAAATTATTATAAAACATTTGTAGTTATGTTCTGCAAGAACCATAAATCTTATTAATCAATAATCAAAATTTAATATCCTTTCATGCTTGCTAAAAAGAAAAAAGTGTCAGCTAGTCAGAGAAAAATGGTTAGATGTTTTAAAATTGATCCCTGTTAATTCCTAGAACATCATAAATAAGGGATATCAGATTTTTGTCTTGTTACCAGAACTGTTTCTCCTCTAAAATTGAAGTTTATCTGTTCCTGCTAAGTAGTACTTTCAAAGAGAATGCAGTTTATTAATATTTGAGACCACTTAAACCTAGTGTTCTTAAAATATTTTAATAAAGCACAGAAGGTACTGTTATTTTTTAAAAGTGACATACAACACAGGCACTCATGAATATGTCTGACCTCATTTTTTTCAAGCACACCCATAAAGCTTGGACTTTTTCGGTATGTTAAAACAAAGGAAAATAAAGATTAGTTTAGTTAAATTCGACAAATATTTATTAAGCACCCCATTCCATTAATTTTTTTAAAAAAGAAAATGCTTCTCTCTTTTGATGCTAGTCCGTGTGTCCTACAAAATGTTTCCTTCAGAACAGTTAGTTTATTCATTTTCAGCAGAAAAGAAGTCCTTTCAATTTTACATTATGATAGCATTGAGTATTTAATTTGATTAAAGTTTTGCTACCACTTCTTTTGATTTTTGTTTATGTTTTTTGTAGTCCTTTTATATTTTGTGTTTTTTCTTTAGGTTTACATTCTTTACATCAGTTGATACAGGTCTCAAGTTTCTGTGTATTCTTCATATTTATTATTCCTTACAGTGCAGCAGTATTCCATTACACTCATATACCATAATTTATCCAGTCATTCCTTAATTGTTGGGCACATATTTTTTTTCGAGTTTATTTTTAACCCAAGTAATTGTGTTTTGTCCCAGATCTGGAAAGGATTGACTCAAGTACATAGATGGAAGATGTTCCTGAAGAAATAGGAAGCTATTTTTCAAAATATACTCCAAATTGCTGTAGAAAGGAAATTTAAAATGGCTTTGCTGTTCCTCTCATACTTTGCAAATGTTCAAAGAATGAAAACACAGTATATTGCGCAGACTACGAGAAGTAGCTGCACCAACATGTTATTTTTTTAAAGCATTTTTTATCATGTCCTTTTGTTGTTTTAACATTTTTCATTTTTCAATTATCTTTCCTCCAGCCCTTTAGTCAGAGAACCATTCCTTGCCACAAAAATTATTTTTATATATCTATATATTTGCTTTTTGGAGTGGGGAGCATGGGGCAGTTGGGGTTAAGTGACTTGCCCAAGGTCACACAGCTAGTAGGTGTTAAATGTCTGACCCTGGATTGGAACTCAGGTCCTCCTGACTCCAGGATCAGTGCTCTATTCACCATGCCACCTAGCCCCCCCCAACCAATATTTTGGTCACAGTTAATGAAATGTGTACAGTTCCACATCAGCAATGCCCTAACTCTGCAATGCAGGGAGCGAGTGTACATTTTCTCAAGTCTTTGCTGATGCTAAGTTTTGACATCATAATTACATAATGTTTCACTTACATTCTTATATTCATGTTGCATATTTTTTCTGGTACTGCTTCATTTAGTCTGTCCCAGTTCACATATCTTTTCATGATTTTCTGAATTCTTCATATTTGTCATTTCTTAATCTGCAGCTGTATTTCTTTATTTTTATACCATGATTTGTTTAGTCACTTTCGGTGGGGGAAACTATAGAGTTGTCATTCCATTCACACTAACACTAATGTTGTTGTTGGAAATGCAAATTGGTCCAAAAGCGTTCTGGATATCTCTTTGAAATCATTCAGGCTAAGTGACTAAAAAACTATTTAATTAAAATAGATCCTATGAACTCTTCTTATTGTAGTATGTAAATAATAAATGAATGAATGAACAGACCTGAAGGCCACTGATTTGAGAATGGCCAAAAAAAAATCCAACTCAAACCCTTATCATATGTAAGTAGTATCATATATCATAAAATATTATTGTATAGTAAATAATTACACATATGAGGATTTCAAAGAAACAGGGGACGATTTATATGAACTGAGAATGAAATAAGCTGATCCAAAAGAAAAATATGCACGATGATTACAGCAGTGTAAATTAAATATTTGATAAAAGGATGCCAAATTTTCAATTATTGAAAAACCAAGCAAAGTCCTAGAAAATATGAACTCACAGTCTATGGAGGAAACAGCAGGCAAACAACTATGCACAAACAAGATGTAGACAGCATAAATTGGGGTAAGTCATGGAGGGATTGAGCAAAATGAAGGGGATTTGGGAAAGGCTTCTTGCGGAAGGTAGGACTTTAGCTGAGACTTGAATTTAGGAGGCAGAAATGAGGAGGGAGAGCATTCTAGGCATGGGAGGGGGGGAACAGTCAGCAAACATTCTCAGAATTTAAGACATGGTATGTTTTGTGAAAGTAACAGGAAGGAGGCCATCATTAACTGGTTTTCAGAGAACAAGATGGAGAATAAGGTGAAAGGTGACTTATAGCCTAGGAAGGACAGATTATGAAGGGCTTTAACAGCCAAACAGAGAAGTTTATATTTGATCCTGTAGGCATAAACTCTGTCTTGCTGGTAGTGCATCCACATTTTATATGTGTGCCTATTTATAGAAATGTATCAATTTCTACATGTGTGTATACATATATATTCATAGAAGAAAAGAATGTAAATGGGGAAATAATACTAAATAAATGTTAGTGAAAGTCAGTAAATCCTAATGTTCACTAATAACAGAATTTTAGTAACTTCTTATTAATGATTATTAATGGACATTATTTATTGTTAATTAATTGCTAATTGATTATTATTAATCATAATTATTTCCAATACTTCCTATACTCATCCTTTCTATTCTGAAGCCTAGAGGGCATACCCCCACTATCTTTGATAAATAAATTCATGGTCTTCTTTAATCAAGAATAAGCGTTTTAATGTAATACATTTATTAAGTGACAGCTACATTTAAGACACTGTGCTTTTGAAAAAGAAATTTTAAATGTTACTGGCTTTTTTTTCCTCTTAGCAGTCTTTAAGCTTTCTTAATGGAACTTTTTTTTAAAAGACAGTGACATAGAAATACAGAATTTCCACATGAGAATAGTTCTCAGAGACTGCCTAATCCAACCTCTATCTCAACAGAAACTACCTCAAAATGTATCTGATGACAAGATCCTGGCCATGTTGAAGAAGGCAGCCATGTACACTTTTAAATTATCCTCATTGTTAGGACATTTTTTTTTACATCAGTCTTATTTAAAGAACTCTCTCTTTTTGGAGGGGGAGAGGCATGGTAATTGGGGTTAAGTGACTTGCGCCAGGTCACACAGCTAGTTAAGTGTCAAATGTCTGAGTCCAAATTTGAACTCAGGTCCTCCTGACTCCTGGTGCTCTATTCACTGCCTGTCTCTTTTTTGTTACCATATTTTTTTAAAATAGGAAATTGAGCTTAATTGTAGTTTAATACTTGTTAAGCTATGCAATTTCATTGGTATGAGCATTTCTTCCTTCACTATAGATTGCAAACCAACCAACCCTCCCTCCGCCGCCTTAACACTTACTGTCCTTTGTGGTTATTTTTCCTTCCCCCTGGCTCCTGCTAAATCCTTCATTAGGGCTTTATATACCCTTCCTCTTTTTCAGTGTATTGAGGCATCCATGAATCACCTTACTTGTCCCATCTACTGTCTACTGTATAACTGATGTGCCCATTTTTCAGGACATACATGTAAATGATATCATCTTTTATTTATCGCTTCTTATATATACGTGATCTTTAGTAACATTCTGTCGTGGTTTGGTCAAAAAGGCTAATAATAGGTTATATTTATATACAGTGTTTTATAAAAGTCTCCTCTTAATGGCAACCCTATCAGGCATTTTTATTTCGTGGATGACAAAACTGAAGCCCATGGCTTTTGCGCTTTCCCACAGCTATGCCAAAACTGGAACTAAAACCCAGATCTTCTGATCACGTCTCGTGCTTTTTACAATACTTGATGCTGCCTTTGAATTTTGTTGAAAGTGATTGTACCTAACAAAAAGAATACCGTGGAACTTTCCATTGAGAAGAAAATAACCTCAAACCTCAGCAAAGGAGGAAGTGGGACGAGTTCAGTTAGATGGGATTATTCCCCAGCGTTGTGGGTATTTAGGCATTGAAGCGTATTATTTTGAGACATTATAGAAGCTCTTTCCCTAGAGATCCTTAAAAATAATAATTTATCTGCCTGGAATGAATTGAGTGTGGTCATGCCTGAAGGCTATGGTAAGCTAGATGTCTTCTCACAGTCATTCATCTTTATTCCTGTGATTCTTTGACCAATAACATCCTTACACCATTTCTCTAATTATAGCTCAATTGAATATAGGGTTGCTTTAAAATTTTTTTTCAGGTTTTTCTATTAAATTATCCATTGCCCTTTCCTGCCTACGTGTAGAATATTAATACCTGTAACACAGAATTTGGTGCATTGATGAACTTATTCAGGGGTAATACTAATAATTTTATGAATAAGATAAAGAACTGATTTTATTTTGAGCTCAAAGATTTGTAAAGTCCTTTAAACATTTTCATGTATCTTTCCAATTCTACTGTCAAGTAAGTACCATTGATATTATTATTTTTTTTTTTAACAATTTTACAGACAGGAAAACTTAGGCTTGGGGAGGTTGTGACTTACCTATGAAAGGAGAAAAGGAAAGGAGTACAAAAAGAATGGTATCTGACTTATTGTTCAATCATTTTGGTTGTGTCCAACTCTTTGTGACCCCATTTGGGGTTTTCTTCGCAGAGATATTAGAGTGGTTTTCCATTTCCTTCTCCAGCTCATTTTACAGATTAGGAAATTGAGGCAAAGAGGGTTAAGTGACTTGCCCAGGGTTACATAGCTAATAAGTGTCCGAAGGATGGATTTGAACCAGGAAGACGAGTCTTCCTGATTCTAAGCTCAGCGTTCTCTCCACCTAACTTCCCCAATATCTAGCAGAAGAGCAATAAGACTAGAATAAGTAGTTAGTGTTGGAGGCAGGATTCAAATCCATGTCTCTCCTGAATCCAAGATAATAGGCTTATTTATGAGGGTGGCCTTAAAATAGTGATTCTTAAACTGCTTTGTGGGGTGGGGGGCTTATGCTTCACCTGACAGTCTGGTGAAATCTATAGACTCCTTTTTCCAATAATATTTTTAGATCTATAAAATACATAGGATTACAAAAGAAACCAATTACATTGAAATTCAGTTTTCAAAATATTAAAAAAAAGCTTTCTCTGCAAATTATTTTGTATCAGTTTTTGTATGTATGTATAAAGTTAACTCCAGTTTAAGAACCTATGCCTCAGCATGAGGTTAGTTAGTAGACATTCTTCATGCTTTCTTTCAGCTTATCTAGAACCAGTTAAGATATTTTTAAACTGAAGACAATGAGAAGACCTGTTTCTATTAACTGTTATAGATTCTGTCTTCAACCTTACCCTTTCACATAATTATCATTTGTAGAAAGTAGGTACCCCCTTTTCACTCTTTTTTCTTTTGAGGTACCCCTTTTGAAAAGACAATCTTTGGAATAAAAATTAAAAGCCCTGAATCCCAATCCTACCCATTTTATTAGTCATCCTACTGAGTAGAAATTCAGGGAGGAAACTGGAACAAGGTGAACCATGATGGACGTGAATTAGGAGGTTTCTTTTCCCAGAATTGAAAATTTGTTTGAATTTCTTCTAGGGAATACTTCCAGAGTAATAAATATTATTGTCAGTTGTCATATTTCAATAATACATAAAGTAACTAGGTAAAATTTGCTATTAATGGAGAGTTATGAACTAAAGTATAGTTAATCAGTGCTTTTGGTTTTAATTCAATAAAAATGAGACATGATTTTCATTCTTTAGGTACAGATATGTGTGAACTTAAATTTTGATTTAAAACTCTTTTGCTAATTTCATGCCTATGAGTACCTTGAACAATTCTTTTATTTTATTTCAAAGATTTCTTGATCAGTCCAACTTGTATACAATTTCTAAGTGGTTTCACCACTGCTAGCTAATTTAGACTTCTTGTTGTCACAAAGGATATGTCTGCTCTCTTGCATGTACGTATTTTGAGAGATTTCTTTTTTGTTTTCCTGGTAGCACAATGGCAGCCAGTTTGTCAAAATACTTGGCAGATTTGTAAAAAGGAAGGAAAAAAGTAGTGATTTTTCTAACAATTTTTTAAACTCTTAGCAAGGAGGCTATGTTTGCTCACAAAAGGGAAAGAATTGAATGTAATAGGATGTAGCAGTGATTTAGATTACTTGACCATTGTAATAAGGAAATTCTACTTTAATTTTTCAATAATGTAACTTTTAGCCCATATTACATCCCTTGCTTTGTGTAGTGTGCTTTGAAGTTTGAATCGAGCAACCAAACAAAATGTTCAGGTTTTTTTTTTATTAACATCATTTTCTTTATACATTATTTAAACTTATTACCTTTTACCTCCAAATATCTTGATAGGTTTTCCTTTACGTCCTTTTTAATGGAGCAATATCAAATCTGCCGCCATTTTCTTTGGCTAAAAGCTATACATTTTATATGAAGGAGTTTGGAAATGTTGCCTCCAAGCTCACCATTAAAGTCATTCAATCTCATCTCTGTTATGAGAATCTAGTGGGCCAATACACAATTCCCAAAAGCATAGATAGCTTACTTGTCTTTCACTTTTTCAAAGCACTATAATTATTTGATGTTGGCTAGCTGGACAAAATAGAATAATAAATGAGGTTGAAGAAGTTTTCAGTATTTGTGCAATATAGATATATCACCTGTTACCACTTACAACTTAGCACCTTATTGTGTTGCAGCCCCATTCACTGTCCCCAACTTTCTTGATTCTGTGTTTTTTGCTATTGACAGGGACATCCTGCAGATCTTTCAGAAGATTTGGAGAATCCTGACTGGAAGATGAGAGAGGTAGGTTATTTTTCTTCCCAATGTTATATTTTGTTGTATTCTTTTCATTATAGACATTCTCCTTCCAAAGAAGTTGAAGAGCCTAGATAGCTTCACTCCATCCTGGGATATCTGTAGATATACATTTAATAATAGGATAATAGATTTAGTGTATCTATATAGAATTCTCTATCACTATCTAGTCCAACCTCCTCACTCTCCTACCCCTCACCCCAATTTTAGAAGTGAGGCCAAGAGATTTGTTGATAAGAAGTTTCACAGTCCTGATGAGGTATAATATATAAGAGAATTTTCCAGATTCTCTTGTGAATTTCAAAACTTTCATCATTTTCACTATTCTAGTGCAACTCAAATATTTACATAAAAATGGATAAGAAGCTAATCAATTTGGATGTTCCCTCCACTGATACAGATGGAAACCCATCCATGTCTACCATATTAAGGGCATGCTCAGTCTAAGTGTATTAGTAGGGAACCAGCAGACTTTCTGAAATAATCACTAATGTACTCTGTTGTGATAATTTAACAGTTGACAGAAGAATGTAGAAAATATAAGTTCCTACTGTGCTTATTGTTTGTTGATTATGAAAGAGCAATTAATTTGGCAGAACAAAGTGCTGCAACCTTAAAGACTCTCTCCCAATAAGGTATCTCCCTCCTATATATAAAAATCATTCACGATTCCTTCAAAGGTATTATGAGAGGAAAAGAAAATTATTCAATGACTTTCTGATTATAAGCATTGCATAAGATTTAAATAAGGGAAATGTGGGAAAACATAATAAAACCATTTCTGACCTAGGATCACTGCAGCAAGTGGTCACACCTCAGAACTTATAAAGTATTACCTACTACTTTTTGACACAGTCATAGTAGGTCTGTGGATGAGGAATGAACTGTATTTTCAGACTTGACCTGTGTGTGTGTGTGTGTGTGTGTGTGTGTGTGTGTTTGTGTGTGTATCATTTTGGGTGGAGAATTATATAGATAGTAGGTGGGGGTAGTCTTACTAAAAAAAGAAGAAAGAAAGCAGTGTCAATGAAATATTTAAGAAAAAAACATGGGAGCAGAAAAGTTTTAAAGAGATTACAGAGATAGGGAGGTATTGCTAATAACACGTTAAATTTAATAATATTCTTTTTTTAAAAAAGTTGAATGTTATAGAAATTCACATATAAAACTTTCATATATATATATAAATAGAATTTTGTATATAAATGTCTGGGTTTATTTTTCTCTTCTGTGGAAATTTATACATGTTATGATATTATGTCACATTTATAATTAAAAAGAAATTTTAATTTTCAAAAAATTAATCACTCTAAAGGTAGACCACATGAGCATTCATGCAAAAATATTGTAAATGGATGTGTGGGTTAGAAAACTACTTACCCAAGTAAAGAAAGAAAAATCAGAGGAATATTTGAGGTGAACAGGAATATTTTATTACCAATTCTCAGGAATGGGGGCATCCTTTCCCAAAGCAGGTCAGCAAAGGAGGCCGCTCAACCCTTCAGGGGTTGAGCTTTTATACCCTGAGTGTTGTAAAGATACCTTCTTTCATCGTCCCTGACTTCTATTGGTTGTGAACAGGGTTACAAGCTCAGCAGGGGAAGAGGACAAAGGGCTGAGAGTGAGTTCTAGGACCACCTTCAACTCTCACTGGGGAAAGGGTGGAGTCTTGTTTAGGCACAAATTGAAACAAAGAAGTCTCAGACTGCTCTGCCTTGCTGTCCCTCATCTCTGCTTGTGCAGAGGATGGGGGCGTACTGTGACATGGGAGGTTAACCACCCCGAATTGAGAAGTTTTCACTTATCCCGTACATGGATAATTGATGAACACCTATCCTATGCCTAGAAGTACCCACATAACCTCTCAAGAAGAGTCAGAAGCCAAGGAGTTGTCTTTGCCCACCTTCTCTACCTCTGTTAGGAAGAGAGGGAAAGAAGGACAGGAAAAGGCAAGGCCCCTCAGAAATTCTATATTTTTTAGCCCTGGCTTCTACTACTTTACTCTGTCTACTCAGGTCACATCCTCCTTGCCAAGACTGAGTCCTGTTTAGACTTTTCTCTTATAGCTCTATAGGCAACACTATGCCTTCTATATTGCAGATTCAACTAGGTAGGAAGGTCAATGGAAGCATCCCTTTTTAAGAGACAATTCATTTTTCAGTCAAAAGCCTGTAACAATAACGCAATATTCACAACACCTACGGTGATTATGAATATGCTGGTATAGTTGTGAATCACAAAATGTAGCACTCTCCACATGGAGAGCGGAACCAAAGCCTTTATTCAAATACCAGAAAACTGAGTCCCAGAATCAGAAAGCCAAAGTCATTACAGTATCCAGGAAATTAATACACATGGTTAATGCAATGAACATTTACATTCCCAAGCCTTCACAACAGAACAGGCTCCCTCAAGCAGGGGTCCTCCTCTCTCACTCATGGTAGTTCCTCAGCCTGGTTCTTAGAAGTTCTTAGCAGAAATTCCCAAAGGAAAGGTCTCAGCAGAAGTTGCAGCCTCCAGATGCTCACTGAGAGAAATTCTGACTGTCCTGCTGGTGCTCTTCCTTATATACAGTATAGCTCCTCCCTGTTCTGCCCTTTCCTGTTACACCAGCAACTTCCTTGAGGTGTTAACTACTTCTGTGTTAATTAAGTAGCTTAAACAAGGTGTTAACTTGAAACAAGGTATAAGTACCTGCTTACTTGCCAATACAAAGGGGCATGGAATATCTTCAGATTCCATTAACATTACAAAGCTCTGCCCTGTCAATAACAGAACATTGCTTTCTCTAGGATTATGATTTCTGTTTGGAGTTCCCTTTCTTGAGTCTAATTTTGCTTGGTGTAATTCAGTGAGTAGGGTTCAAGAGGTTGGCTGACCAAGGCAGAGACCTAGTAATTTGGCACCTTATTCCAATGGTCTAGAGGGTAATTTAGTACCACTTGATAACTGTAGTATTCCCAAGAACTTCTAAGTAAACTACCTCATAGTACCCCCAAATGAAGTGTTTTTTCTAGTACTTTCATTTATTAAATTTATATTATGCTTATATTTGGGTCTTCTTTGCTTTTTAGGTTTACATTTTATATCTCATATTTCTTATATTTAATGCTGCAAGGGACCTTCAGGGTCATCTTGTCTAAACCTCTCACTTACATATGAAAAAATTGACATCAGAGAGGTTCACCAACTTCTCTAAAGTCACACAGATGCTAACTAGTAGAGGTGAGACTTGAGCCCAAGTTCTCTGAATCCAAACCTAGTACTGTTTTCTATTGTACAACACTGTTATCAGCTTCCCCTTTTTCACCACTCTTAGCAAATGTGTTTCTAATTGATTTTGGTCTGGTCAGCCAGACCATTAAGATAATTAGAATTATAAGTCAAGTAAGAGTAAATATACTCTGAGTAAAGGTCATTATGGTTTCCCACATGAATTAAGTTTGATACATAGATTTTGTGACATTGGTTCTTAGCTAATCAGAAACTTTTTTTAAAATAATAATAATAATAAAACTTGTGTTCTTGGAATTTTGAGGAAACAAATAAGTGACATATTCCTGTGTGGGGTTGAAATTGAGGTTGAATGTATTTGTAGTAATTTCCAGTGACCCTAAGATAATTACTTGCTTTTCTGCTTCTGTCATTTAATTAAAGACTTTCCTGAGTCAGAGGAATTAGTGACTGATCTAGTAAGGAACTGATTGTTTTACTGGTGAGGTCTATGTTTATTAATAGTGTAATAAATAATTAAGTCAGTGTTTTATGTCATATACTGTCCAAGTCATTGGAGGGAGATAGAAAGGTTAGATAGTGCAAGATCCCTGACTTCATAAAGCTTGTAGTCTAATAACAATATTCCAAAAAAAGACATCCTCAGTGTGCAAGAGAGGCACAAAGCAGTTATGTAAGTCCAGGAGCAGAAAAGTCATAATAGATTTGGGCAAATTAGAGGAAACTTGGAGGAGACAGCATTTGAATTGATCTTTCAAAGATGAATAAGAATTTGAGAGCTGGGAGGAGGCTTTCAGGGAATGGAAAGTAGTCTGATTTTTTTGGACCATAAAGTATAGTTACCCCTTCCACATTGTGACTTTTCCCATCACAGTTCTGATAAATAGTGGGTTGGCATAAGAAATCAAGTGAGAATGTTTGGGGAGTTTTGTGGAAGCCTCAGATGACACAGGAAAAGTTTAGAAATTCAGAAATGCATAAAATATATGTGTATTGCAAGCACTCCATGAAAGAAAAAAAAATCAAAACTTCTCTGATACAAAGAGACTTGAGATTGCATGCCATTGAGAAGGCATGCAATGTAATATGATAGTTATTATACAAAGGAAATCATGCAAAACATGTTTCCAAATTAACCAGCTCCTTCCTCCCCCTCCCCCCCACCCCTGAGCAAGAAAAATGAAAAAAAAATTGAAAAAATTATGCTTCAATCTGCACCCAGTTCATCAGTTCTCTCTTTGGAGGTGGACAGCATTTTTCAACAGAGTCTTTTGGAATTGTCTTGGAACGTGTATTAATTAGAGTAGCTAAGTCATTCACAGTTGATCATTGTTTCAGTGTTGCTGTTACTGTAGTTTATTTGGCATCAATTCATATAAGTCTTCCCACCTTTTTCTGAAACCATTCTGTTCATCATTTCTTGAAGCACAAGAGTGTTTCAGCATAATTATATATCACAACTTGTTCAGCTATTCCCCAGTTGATGGGTATCCCCTCAAATTTCCAGTTCTTTGCCGCCACATAAATATTGTAATATTTTTGATGTATGGATCCTTTTTTTTTTTTATCTCTTTGGAATACAAACCTAGTAGTGGTATTTAAAGGGTGTGTACAGTCTTATGGCCCTTTGGGCATAATTCCAAATTGTTCTCCAGAATGGCCAGTAAAGTTTACAACTCCACCAACAGTGCACTAGTGTCCCAGTTTTTTCACATCTGCTCCAGCATTTGTCATTTTCCATTTCTGTCATGTTAGCTAATCTGATTGATGTGAATTATTTTAATTTACATTTCTGTAACTAATAGTGATTTCAAGCATTTTTTTCATATGACTACAGATAGCTTTGATTTCTGAAGCATTTCTTCTGAAGCATATCTTCTGTAGTCAAAAACATGGCTTGTTGACATAACATCATCAATTCCAAATCTGTCATTTGTGTTGCATAAAGGACAATATCACTGGATGGCAGAAGGATTCGCCAAACATGAACAGTAAGAATAGTTAGTATGTATGGAAGAAAGAGGAAAGGATTGAGATAAGACCTCTTAGGCTATTGTACCAGGTATTTTATTTCCATATTCATTCATTTAAATTGATCGGATGGAGGTAATAATATCTGTGGTACCTACATCAGTTGGTTTTTTCTTTATACTATCATCTCATTTGAAACCTAGATGAGATAATGTATGTAAAATATTTTGTGCTTAAAGCATTATGCAGATAGATTGTGGACATGATCATTCACACATATAGCAGAACCTAATTAATACTAAGTCTTAATATTACAAGAATTTTCCTTGGTATGCCACCCCCTTTCCCTCTCATAGAGTCATTTCGTATAATGAATATTTTTTAAAAATGAGAAAAGGAGAAAAAATTGATCAGAATTAATAATACATTGAAAATGTCTGAAAATATGTTCTGTTTAGCACATGCATGGACCTTCCACCTCAGGAATTTAATAAGATGTGTGTATTTGGTTGTTTTGGAGGATACCGTGAAAGTAAATAGAACAACAAGACTTACAAAAAGCCAACGAATGAATATGATGGAGATGGATGGGGGAGAGGGAAGGAAAAGTGGACTGAGCTTTTACATAGTGCCTACTGTCTGACAGCACTCTGCTAATTGCTTTACAAATGTTACCTCATTTGACCCTCATAACAGCCATGTAATTGTTGTTATTATTACCATTGTACAGTTCAGGAAAATGAGGCAAACCGGTGAAGTGATTTACCCAAGTTCACACAGCTAGTAAATATCTGAGGCCAGATTTGAACTCATCCTCTTAATTCCAGGTTCAGCACGCTTATCTGCTCTTCCACTTAGCTGCCTCTAATAAATTAAAACAAATAAGATTATCAGTGTACTTCAACATAGTCAATTACATTGCATATGTATGAGTAGAAATAATAAAGACTTCTGTCAGTGGGAACAATATCCTAAATGGAATCAGGAACTAGCTTCCCTAATGTGTTGAGCCTATAAGTAGGTCTTGTGTCTGGAAGGAATTGGGTACCTGGAAAAACAGTAAGTGAACTTCAATGTCCCTGGAATTTATTACATTAAACTCAAATCAGCATAATTCTGAATTACATATTATTCAGGAAACCATGACTGTCATCTTAATTGGACCATAAAAGTCCACACTTACTCATGGATTTCCTATTAGTGTAGATGAAAAAAATTGCCTGATGTTCTTTATCAAATTATTCTCTCAGATCAGAAAGACTGTACCTATGTTGAACCTCAAAGTAAGACATGGATTCTGATAAATGTAAATAGAGTGCTTTTCATGCATTGAGAAGGCACATATGAATGCCTGAGGCAAAAGATGGGGTGTTGAATCTGGGGATTAGCTAGTAGTCCAGTTGAGTTTGAATATATAGTGTGTGAAAGGGACATATACTGAAATAAAGGCTCGAATTATATGTATGAGCCAGGCTATTGAAAACTTTAAATTATACACAGACATATAGGCACGGATGCAGCTGCGAAAATGTATTGATGTCCATTTTATTCATGAGGAAACTGAGGCTGGCTGTATACTAGCAAGTTCAAGAGGTTGAATTTATTTCCTTCATGTTTCAAATGTACCAATTTTACGCTTCCTTGACTACAAGCAGGCAGTTCCTTTGATAACAGTATTTAGCACCAAGCTTATTTCCACTTAAAAAATATATGTAATATTAATGCTTCCCAAAAGGCCTTTTACAAATGCTAAGCCTGTATGTATGGCTCAAATTTAGGATAACACAGTTATTGTCAGTGGGATGCAGGTGTTGGCATAATTATATTATTAGCAACACTGTGGTCAAATTAAGACTTCTTTACATGTAGCATATTCCTGATAAATATCAATCTGTTGGCTTACTGGATGTAGAACATCAAAAGGCATTGCATATGGCTCTAATAAATCAAGTACCGTCATCAAATCTACAGACTGTTTTCTTTGGCTAAAACTGCAGAGTTTTACTTACAGAGCCTTATCTATTCCTAAAGGCTCCTTGCCAAACAAAATTTAACTTACCAAGGGTACAGAAAATATATTACTCCCCAGCTGCATTCTCTGTACTTTTGAAGTTCAGAAATACTATTGTGTCACTATCTATAATATTTGGCCTTTTTCTCCCCCTTGCTTTTATATCCAGTGAATGATTTCGGGATTTATTCAGAGATACATGTAAAATTCAGTTAAAGATTAGAGGATGGGAGCATGAGCCTTTAATCTATGAATGAAATTTATGTTAAATAAAGGAGCCTAATTAAATTTTGTGATAGGAAATATATTAATCTATGAAAAAAACATTTAGATTATTTTTCCCACTTTTAAGTATCACTAAACACTTTATGCAAGGGTATAGGGTTGTTGCTTAACTATAAGAGCTGGTCACACTTTGTGATACATTTATCCATAGATTCTGTATGCTATAATGAGGGTTTGAGTTAGAGGGAATAAGAGAAAGGCACCTTAGTGGGAAGAACATTGGATTTGGAGTCAGAGGGCCATGGATTCAAGTCCTAATTTGGCTGTTTATTAACTGTGTGTAGATGCAGGAAAGCCATTTCATCCTTCTGATCTTTACCTTCTTTATCAATAAAATGGAGGTAGTAATATCTGCACTACTTGCTTTATGTAGTCTTTGGCAGGAAAATGCTTTGTGTAACTTAAAACACAAGGTAAATAGCAGCTATTATTTTTTTAAAAAATGATAGTAATAGGGCCAGCTAGGTAGCGCAGTGAATAGAGCATCAGCCTTGGAGTCTGGAGCACCTGAGTTCAAATCTGGCTTCAGACGCTTAACACTTACTAGCTGTGTGACCTTGGGCAAGTCACTTAACCCCAAATGCCCTGCATTCCCCCCTGCAAAAAGCCAAAAATAAAAATAAAAAGAATGATAGTAATAGATCACTCCTGAAAAAACCAGTAGATCTGTTCTACTTCATATGTACTTGTTTTCCTTATTTATTGGAAACAGTGTTGGATTTGGAGTCAGAAAATATGGATTCTACTTCTAATTCTGACTCTGCCATTTATCAGATCAAGACAGCGATCCAAGAAAATTCCAAAGGACTCACGATAAAAAGTGCCACCCACCTCCAGAGGGAGAGAGGGGTGGAGGTGGAGAGAGAGAGAGAGAGAGAGAACTGATGAACTCTGAGTACAGATTGAAGCATCTTTCTCTCCTCCCTGGACTTTACTTTCCTCACCTATAAAGTGAAGGGGTTGGGCTTAATGATTTCTAACATTCCTTCTAAGTCTAAATCAGTGATAAAATGTTCTCAGTATGGACTGCGTGCCTAGTGTTCTCTCATTAGCATTTTATATCTAGGGTTCTTTGGAGTTATCTCAGATCATTGTCTTGATCAGAGTCACTGATTCTTTCATAGTTGATCATCATTACCATGAACAATGTTCTGGTTCTGCTCACTTCAGTTTGCATCAGTTCACTGAAGTCTTCTCAGGTTTTTCTGAAACCATCCTGCTCACCATTTATTACAGCACAATAGTATGCCTAGCTCTTTTGCGGGCTCTTTCCCCCTTAACTCACTTTTCCAGACTTGTAATATTGTACTCTTCCATCATCCTTCCCTCCAAAGTACTGAAATAAGCTCATATTGTAGACCTGTGTCACCTTCAGTTGTCTTATCTCCCCCTAGGCAAAAGAAGCTCAGAGGAGCTCTCAAAATGTTGGAGAAGTGAAGGGTTGGAGTTGGGACATTAATGATAATAATATTTGTTATTTATATACTACCTTATTATTTGTGAACTCCATTATGCACATTTGTCTTAATTGAATATTAACACAATCTTATGAAGCAGCTATGATATCTATTATTACTATTCCCATTTTATAAGTGGGAAAACTAAGGCTCAGTAAGGTTTAAATGCTTTCTTTGTAGTCACATAGATAATAAGTGTCATAAGCAAGACTCCAATCCAGATCTCCCCTGACTCTGAATTTAGTGTGCTTTCCACTTTGCCCTGTTGCTTTCCATATGGGACATTCTTCAAAGTGATTTCCTACCAGTTTTGCTTTATTTTAAGAGAGAGATCTTGAACATTTTGGTCTCAGGATCCCTTTATACTCTTAAAAGTTATTTAGGATACTCTCTCCTGCCAAAGAGCCTTTGTTGATGTGGATTCTATCTATTGACACTTGCCATATTAAAAATGGAAATATCTTAGTATTTTGAAAATAATTCTGATTCCATAGACCCCCTGAAAGAGTCTCAGGGACTCCTGAGATTCTCCAAACCACATTTTGAAAACCATTGTTTTAAGAGATTTTCCCAAAAGAACTTTGCTTATAAAGATACTTGCCATTGCCTAATTTCCCCATATAAACTAAGACAACCATCCCATTTCCTTTTTACTCCCTAAGCTATTATTTATCACAGCAGGACACTGCACCTAGTAGGTACTTGTTGAATTAAAATGATTTAACACGTGTGGGTCCTGGCTTTCTGACATTGTTAAAACTGACTGTAGTGTAGTCATTTGAAACTGCAGTAGGGTCATGACCTGATTTTGGGATTAGTTCATTCACGTTACACTTTGATGACTGCAGGATCATAGCTTCATGTCCTATGAGTTATTAAAAGACCAAGCATGGATTTTGTCTTTTTTTCCCCTCTTCTTCTCTCTGTCCCTCTCTCACTCCTCATATAAACACATACATAATTGGTAAATCTCAAGGGAGGCATCTGAATCTAACTCTTGTCTAAAAAGTTTTGTACTCTTATCTACTCCACTTAGCCACTTGACATTCTGATTGACTCTCAAGAGGTTCAGTGAACATTTTTATGCAGATGACTTCCGAAGCTACATATTCAGCCCTGACTATTCCTTTGATCTTGTATTGTATCCTATGTTTTCAGCTACCAATTGGATATATCTTTATGGATAACCTCTAACACAATGTGGATAAAATAGTATTTAGAATTTTTCCTCCTGAACCTGCCTCTGTTTTATGTTTCTCTGACTTTCATTGTCCCAGTCATATAGGTTTTAGCTCACCTTCAACCCTCCCTCCTTCTCCCCTACCTGGTTATTAATTATTCTTGCATATCTTTCACCACACCCTCAACACACACTTCTTGATCTTCCTGAATACTACTGTAGTTAAGGACTTTTTGTCCAGACTAATGCAGTGACCTCCTAACTGATCTCATTTTAAAAATTTGTTCTGGTTTTTGTTTTGAAACTAGGTCTCCCTATCTCAGCCACCCTTGAAGTTCAGTGACTGGCTCAATTTCGTTCAGTTAGAGGCTCAATCCCACCACCGATCCATTTTTCTGGCCTGGGCATGTTCACCCCTCCTTATGTACCCTGGTGCCCCTTCCCCCCCCACTCTCCAACAGAGGCTTACTATATTGGTTTTGGACCTACTTCAGTTCTGAACTCCCACACTCAAGGAAAGTATCTCAGCCTCAAGTCTCCTGAGAAAGGAGGGTTCATAGACATGTGTCTCTACCACTAGCTTCCACCGCTATTCTAATCTAGTCTTTGCTCCTATGCTTTGATCATGCATCTGGAGATTGTCACCCTAAGTCGGGAGCAGTAACGTCTTGAGCTGAGACCAATCAATATGCCATGTCCTTTTCTGACTATGGTAAACATAGTCAGTGGGAGAAAAGAGCGAAGAGTTCAGCAGATGACTGGAATGTGTACATTAAAATGTACATAAATAAGTCACAAATCTCTCATACTCCTGGAGATTTCATTTTGGGTAAATAGCATGTGTTATGGGAATTTTATATCACCATAAAGCCTTTCACATTTGCCTTCTATCCTTCCCTCCTCTGTACTTTTACTGCCCCACTATATGCTCTCATCACTATCTATCACTTCTTAAGGGGACTTCTTGCATCATTCTCTATACTCAAATATATTACCAATGGCTAAATTTTCCTCATACATGTATTACCTGTCTCCATCCTTCTCCCAGATTCTCGAGTCCCCTATCTCAACTCAAGAGTGTATTCAAGGATAATTATTTTGTAAGTAGAGCTTGTATAATGAATCACAAATTAAATAGTAAACTATTTCACGAAGGCAGAGTGACAAGACAATCTGCAGGAATACAAATGGACAGCTGAATTGTTACTTCTCCATTAGATCACCAATTTTGTTTAGGGGAATAGATGCAATTGTGGGTTGTCTTGTTATAGTTTTGGGGTTGTCAGGTTCTTCTAAGACTTGAGTTCAGGGACACCACTGAAGACTTAACCAATGTAGTACCTCTTCTTCTTGCTTATTCCAGTCATCGGTCCTGTTCCCATCAGGAAACTGGCTCTTTCTGGGCTCTATAAATGGCACTCTCTCCACCAGTCCATCCTCAACACCAATCCTGTTCTGTTCCCCGTTGTGAATGTTTTGTCTTCACGGTTTTCTTCTTCAAAATCAGTGTATGTCACAGTCCCTTTGTCCAAGCACAAATTTCTCAGCATTCTGACTTTTGGGGCTTCCTCCAATCAGTGTTAATTTCCTTGCTTTGGTTATTATCGGTCATGAATTTGAGGAGGAATCCTGTATTAGGGTAACCTGCTGTGACCTTATTAAATACAGATCTTATCATGTCACTCCTTCAGAATTCTTCATTGCTTTTTCTACTGCCCATGAATAAAGCTGAAATTCCTCAACCTGGCCAGAATGTGATGCTATGTAACTTGATGCCAGGTTTCCTTTCTGGCCTTATTTCAAGATGTGCTCTTCCATGTACTTTTATAGTCTGCTCAAACTGGACTAGCTATACCCAGTGCTTTGTCACTCTCTTTATACATGCTATTTCCTATTGCTGACCCTCCTCTCTTTTTGAAATCCTGTCTTTCTTTTAAAAGCCTGGCTCAAGGACCATCAGTTATGTAAAACCTCTCCTGAATTACCCACTTGATGATGGTCTTTACTCCCCCATCCCCCCTGAGCATAGCCCTGGATTTCTGTCTCCTTTATGAACTTCGCTCTTATTTTGAGTTTATTATTTGTGTATATGTCATATAACCCGACTAGACTTTTTTCAGTGAGGGCTTAGGCTGTGTCTTATTTAAACACCATATTTCTCCTGTAGTTCTCTGCATAAAATAAGTGCTTAATTAATTTAAAATTCATCGCTGGGTCTCCTGACTCTGAGGCTAATTTTCTTTCCATCATATTTAAGTAGTTGTATCATCATCATCACTAGCATTTACATAGCATTTAAGGTTTGTAAAGTGCTTTCTCTAGGTTAACTTAGTCGATCTTCATAACATACCTGTGCAAATAGGTATTATTATCTCTTCATTTTTCAGATGAGGAAACTGAGGCAAGTGACTTGACCAGAGTCACACAGCTAGGAATTATCCATAGCAGGTTTGAACTAAGATGGTTTTTTTTATTCCAAATCCTACCCTCTAGCGATGTCATTACTCATGATATCTAAAAACCAAATGGTGTTGACCATAATAAAGATCTAGTCTAGGAGATATATGTTGATGAAGTGAGATTTTAAAGAGGAGAGGTTCCTGTGGCAAAGACCAGAGTTCTGGGCTTAGAGTTAGGAAGACTCAGCTTAATGAGTGCAAATCTGGCCTAAGACGCTTACTAGCTGTGTGATCTCGGGCAAGTCACTTTACCCTGTTTGCTTCAGTTTCTTCATCTGAAATGAGCTAGAGTAGGAAATTGTAAACCATTTTCCAGTATCTTTGCCCCCAAATTAAGTCACAAAGAATTGGAAACAACCGAAAGACAATTGAACTACAACAACAAATTGATTTAATTCTCATAGCCCTCTCCCAAATTTTTCCTCCATATGAGGTCAGGGACTGTGTCTTAGTTCATAAATGTTTAACATAAATTTTTAATTTGAAACTAAGGCTTCTGATTCTCCGGTTAATGTTTTTTCTACCCTATCCATCATTGGATAACAACATCAATCACAGTAATTCTCCCAGTATCTAGCTCTGTCTTCTGCATACACCAAGGACCTCAGAGATCCAGAGATTCTTCCCGTAGATTTAGAGTCAAAAAGGAACCAAATTCATATCCTGCCTATGATACTCATTAACTTTGTGACCATGGTCTTGGCCTTTCCAGTTGTCAAGTAAGGATAGTAATACGTATGGTATCCAACTCATAGAGTTGTTGTGGGAAACAAATGGGTTCATGTCTAAAGTGTTTTGCAAATGAGAAGTATGCTATGTAAAATTCAGTTATTAGTAAATGTTTGTCTGACTGAACAGCTGCTGAATATGAGTGCCAAGTATTTCCAGAAATTTAAAATCGTTCATTTAGGTTTTGGTTCTTTTAACTGCTTCATTTAAATGGGGAAGTATATTTACTAACATTGTTTTGTCTCCTTTTCTTTGCTTAGTTATCATTTTCCCTATTTGATTTATTATTAATTCATATGATAGTCTGGATCAAAGTGCTAAAATATTTGTCCAGCAAAGAATTCCTAAGGCTTTTGGGTGCTGTTTTTAAACCCAGTTTTTACTTGTAGGATAAAAGAACATGTAGGCTAAATACAGTTAATTTATAGAGACCAGAAATCAGGCCTCTCTTTGAGAAATATGCATCTTTTTCTACAGTGTTAAAGTCATTTAAAAGTTCAGGGATGCTTCAAGAGACCATAACCTATTTGCCATGTGTTCTATCAAAAGGTAAGCTTACCCCACAGCTATGGACACATAGTTTAAAAAGACTCTTTAGGGATGAAATTTGCTTTTTATTGGTCAGTGAATGTGGATGAATTAACAATGGGAAAATCATAAGCATGTGTTTTCTGTCATTGAAACTTTCAGCTTAATTTAAATATGTGTGTGTTTAAAGCCTACTTCCCACTCTTCTGGAGTGATTCTTCTTCATAACCCTTGCCAGGGGTGGGGAAACTGCAGCCTTGAGGCCACATGTGGCCCTCTAGGTCCTCAAGTGTGGCCCTTTGACTAAATCCAAACTTCACAGAACCGATTGTTTTTTGTTCTGTGAAGTTTGGACCTCATGTGGTTTCATGGCCACAGGTCCCCACCCCTGGCCTCGACTCTGACAACAATGGCGTCTGTGGCACTGCCATTTTCTTGAGATCTCTTCTGTTTTCTATTAAAAACAGGTATTTGTAGATTATTTTTATAGGCTATAAAATACTTAATATATTTTATTTAAGTTTTATGTCCAGCCTACTTCCTAAAGAAATTTAAGTGACTCATAGAATTACACGTAGTGCAAGGGTATAAAAGTACGATAGGCATAAAACAAAAATGTAAAATATTAACAAGTGCTTTTCAGCAAGTATTGAGCAAATTCTTGTACTTGGCCAGTAGATACTACTTTTTAATTACTATGGTGCTCAATTTAAAAAAATTATAAAATTACACTATTATCCTTTTCTGACAATTTCTGACTAATTTGATAAGAATAGTGAGAGTGGGGATGATAGAGGGAGCAGTCTCATGGAGAAGTATGGAATAGGATCGTGTGTATGTGTAAGACAGGCTTTTCTTGGCAAAATAGGCCACTTTGAGGTGGATAAAGGTAGAGAGATGGTGGGGGAAAACATCTGAGTGATGTAAGATGACAGAGAAGGGAGGACCAGGAGTACTTTATGAATGGCCTCAATTTTTTTTGGTGAATGATAAAATAAGATTCTTGGCTTTTGAGGTTAGAGGTCCCATGGGTGACTTGAGAAGTGATGAAAAAGTTTGGAATAGCTGCTGTGGTGAGTCAAAAAGCACCACCAACTCCCCCCGGACCCTATTAACCTTGTAGGGAATTTCCCATATAAATGCTTAGTTAAAGCACATTTTGTAAGGTAGTGAACCCATTTATAATAAAATATGTAGTCAGAATTCTGAAAATGTCTTTAAAATTGTAATGTCAAAATATGTAGGGATGCATTTAAAGGTATAAGCTATTCCTCGTGAAATACAAGGGTCCCCTTCTGTTGTAAACTAGGTTTGTTGTCATTACCCTTGCAACTTTAGGAATTATTAAAAAAATCAGTATTTCCTTATATGTTTTTATGCTCAGTTATAATGTGAGAAGAAGTAGAATCTCAGTAATAACAATTTGCCTCCTTCTGGTTAGGTTTTGTTGTCATTATCTTTTTTTTCAGTCACATCTGACTCTTCATAACTGCATTTGGAGTTTTCTTAGAAAAAGATACTAGAGTGGTTTCCCATTTCCTTCTCCAGCTAATTTGACAGATGAGGAAACTGAGGCAAATAGGACAAAGTGACTTGTAACTGACTGAGTAACTGACTGACACCAGATTTGAACTTAGAAAGGTGAATCTTTCTGACTCTAGGTCTGATACTGTATCCACTTGGCCATGTAAGCTGTCCCACTGGCCAGGATCATATGATTTAGTATTTTGTAGTGCCGTTTATTAATCTAGAAGTTTGTAGACTGAAATCAATCATGTTTATCTGATCACTCTGGGAATCAGGAGATATTTTAGTTTACTTACCTTACAGAAAGATTTACCAAAAGGTTTGTAATTTTTCTGTTTCTTTCAACCTACTGCATCTCAAGGAAATTGTACTTCCTTGAGCAATTAGCTTTCTAAAACCATAAGTATTTTTCATTTCTTAGATACAGCACCTCACACAAAGACTGCTTGCTTGCGGAGACTGAGCACAAGTAGACATGGTCTTCTCCTCTATCACATAGTATGGAATGAGTGCAAGCTGGTGTGGTGGGGAAAGAGCATTGAATGTCAGGATCAGAAAGACTTGGCAGTTTGGGGGCTAGCTGACACTTATTATCCTGTGACTTTCAAATCACTTCACCGGTCTGAACCTGCTTTCTCATAGACCTTGATCTGTTCACTTCACAGGGTTGTTGTGAATCAGGTGCCTTTGGTACCATCAGGAACTGTGTGAATCTGAACTTGTATTTAGGTAAAATATAGTTAGGAGAAAAGAATGAATCTTTTTTTTTTCAATTTTTTAAACAGATAACTTCTTTTTTTCTGTCATTTTATTCTGAATGGGTATAAGAAAAAAAAAATAAGAAAAATGGGCAATAAGAAAATTGCAGTTTTTTGTTAAGCAAGAAATTGGAAAGTAGACATAGTAAAAATTATGTTCTCCAAAGCGGCAGTTCTCAGAGTGTGGTCTGGGAACCCCAGGGGAATTCCTTGACTTACTTTCAAGGGGTCTGCAAGTTAAAAACTATTTTCGTGGTAAAAAATTGTTTTAATTTCTGATATGGTAAATATCGTCAGCTAACTGGCACAGAGGAAGGAGTGCTGGGCCTGGAGTCAGGAAGACTTTTCTTCCTGAGTTTAAATCTGTCCTCAGACACTTACTAGCTGTGTGACCCTGATTTATTTAAAAATCCCACCACAGCGAAAATCTTTCATTTTGTGACTCCATCATAATTCCAGGTTGTTTATAAATTACTGTTACCAGGCACTGAAGTTTCTAGCCACACTGGCATTACCTGGTATGCAGTAGGCACCTAATGAATCTTGTCGATTATCTGCCCAGCTGACTTACCTGGCATTCCCTGGGTATACAGAATATTCTATCTCTTTCTTGTCTTTGTACCTTTGTATAGGTTACCCCTTCACTCTCCACCCACCCCCCATTTCTCTCCCTTTTGTCTTCACCCCTATTAAGTATTTCGTTTGCTTCCTCTATCAAAGAGACCTTTCCTGATTCCCTTGTTCTCCAAAGCATCTGTCTGTGTTTATTTTGAATATATGCTCTATTTCCTTATCTCAGCTTTCCCCTTAGCCACGTAAGCTCCTCAAGAGCAGGAACTGTCTCATTTTCTTATTTGTGACCTTGCCATCAATCACAGGGTTCAGCCCGTTGTTTAGGTGCTCGGTTGTTGATATAATTAAACTGAGGAGCTTGGTTGGAGTTGTGGTTCTTTTTGAAGTCAACCACATTTAGGGCCTGCCATCGGCCTAGAGACATCTCATATCTACACTGCAAACCTAAACCTTCATCTGAGAATGCTGCAGATGGTTTTTGCCATTTCTCTGATTTAGTTAGTAGTTTGGATCTGAACTTGTCTTGACTCATCTGCATGAAGAGAAAATTGAGTCTAACCAGGAAAGGGACTTAGGAGAAGACCTTTAGCTGGTTCTGTACTGAGTTGCCATTGTTGAAGGACATCCTTTGAGCTAATTTCAGACCCATAAAAAAATCTATTTAGTGATTAGTAACCAGCAGATAAGAGCAGAAAGCCCAAGTGAATAAAAGCCATAAATACCGAAGTCCTTGGGATAACAGCCTGTAAAACTGTCAGAAAGCTTTGCTTAAGTGACAAAAGATAGCCTCTGGTAACAAGAAGTGTTAGCCCAGCAGGCACTATTCCATATTCATAGATGTAAGGCCCAATTTAGTCTTTTGAAAGAGCTTTTACATTTTTTTTCTAGGCTGTACCTGTGTCCTTTATTTTTTAGTGACTCTGAAAAAAATAATCCTTGAGGCTTTTTATACGTCAGTGTCTTCTCCCGTGTCTGATGCCTATTTAAAAGAAGGTTTTCTTTCCAACGTTGTAACTGATTAGCATTTGAGTTTATCCTAATTTAGATATCCTTGTTGGCTGAAGTTTTTTTAAATCATAATTTCCTATAATATTTATATACATACAACTCCCCATAAATGACCTTATTAAGGTTTCCCCATACAGGCATTTATTATACACATAGTTGGGAATTGGCTGATTGAAATAAAATGTCTTTATTCAAAAGGCATAGAAAGGCATAAAATATGTAAATTTAATATTTTTTCCAAAGGTTTTTTTTTTTTAAGGCATATGAAAGTGTGCTCATTTCTGTAGCACTTCTGCTAGGATTGAAACAATGTTGAGAAGATTAGCCTGGCCTCTGCATAAAATTGATATGCAAATTAATGAAGTGTTCCACATTTTTGTGAAGGATACATTTGGAAATCTAGGTGATATAAAAACAGTATATTAATATTTTTTTAAAAAGAAGTAAATAAAAGCTTACTAGCACTTTTGCCAGAAACAGAACTTACTGTTTTGTTGCTGCAAAAAACAGAAGAGATTAGGAAAAAATGTTTTGGTCTTGACCACCTGTAATTTAGATATTATCAGGATTAGGAAAATTCAAGGTTTTAGTGCCAAGGGTGGTCTTTGTTTTATGTTCAAATCACGTAAATTAATTTTTAATTTTTTTAGAATTTATATTCTAGTTATTTTCCTCAATAATAATTGGTGAATTTTTACTTTTGAATGTTGGGGCTCCAAGGAAACAACCTTTGAATACCAAAAGTGAAAGTAAGGGAGCTCTAGTATACCATAGTCTTAACTCTTGAGGTTGGAAAATTATATCTGTTGATGGCTATTTGCTTTTCAATTTCCCAACTGTGAGAACTAGAGGTGTCATTCGCTTGAAGAGAGCAGATGTTAAAGGCCCTTGCCCCCCACCACCTAATCCCAAACACTCTTGAAGAAGAGAAACATTCTGTTCCCCAAATAGGCATCTTTTTGATTGTGAGAAAAAGGGGTAAAGGGTTATAAATCTGCCTTCTCATTCTGAAGGGCAACAATGGATTGATTTATGGAGAAAAGCAACTGTTGGGCTCATATAAGATTGAGTGAGTGAAAATGCAGGTTTATTTAGAACCTTGCAAGCATGACTTTTTAAAAACAAATTATTATTCTTAATGGAAATCTAAGTATTCATTATAGGGAAGACTTTTTTAATAGTACATCTTCTGTGGTTAAAATTGAGGGCAGATCCCATTGTCATCCTCTGATATTTAAAGGCATGTTCGGTTTTAGACATTTTGCTCTTTCAGTTCTTGCTGATTTTTTTTTGAGGGGGGAGACTTTCTCCCCCTTTTTTTCTTTAAGAACTTCATGTTATATAGTCAGAAGGGAGGTAGATGTTAAGTCTAGAAAGCTGATATTTTTGGGAGACATTTCCTACATAATAGCTCATTTAAACCAGGCTCCTTATTTAATGTGTGGTTTTCAATGGTCGCTGATTAAAATGGGCACTGTAAAAAGAAGGGAAACCCACCCAAAGAGCAACCAGTGAAGAGAATTTTCGCTTTGGAAAGACCAGCACCTTTCATTTAAATCAGGTTTGATTTGAATCCATCATTTGGTGCTCAAATTCTGTTAGAAGGAATAACCTGGGTATTAAACTCTTGATTGCAAGTATGAGTGAAATCCAAGTCCTAGCCAATTTTGAACAATATTCAGTATAACAGAGCCAGTCCTGTTTTCTGAATCAAATATCAGGACAGTAAAGACAATTTTTTTGTAGTTCTTATGAAAAATACACTTTGGTTTCTTAAAATCATGACTATAATAATTTGGACAACTATTTAGAGTTTTTTCTAATTCAATTTGGCATCTATATGTGTTTCTTTTCTTGTCTATATTCATACCTAAATCTGTTGCTTACAGAGCACCTCAGGATTTGAAATCTTTATGATGTAATACTCTATAGGAAGAGAGCGAATTTATCATTGATAATCATGACAAGAGTACAATACACACACCACTGAAGTGCACTATAAGATTTTTAGATTATTTGAATTAAGAAAATTTTGGCTTGTGAAGAAATGATTTATTGTCATTGACATAAAATTTTGATACAAATTACAGGAGATAAGCATTTATTAAGCACTTGCTGTATACCTGGCCCTGTATTAGGGATACCAATTCAAGCAAAAAGAGATATTCCTTTCCCTCTAGGTACTTAGATTCTAATAAAGTCAGATACACCAAAGGAAGCTTAAAGTATTTCTTGGGGTAGAAAAGAGTAAGGGGTTAAAGGGGAAAGTTTGAGTCTGGATGTGAGGATCAGAACCAGGAGAGGAATGAAGACCTACTGCCTTGCTACTCCCCCCTCCTCCCCAAAAAAATTAATTGAAGAATAGAAAGCCGAAGAAATGTTAACATTAACCTCCTTGACAGGCTGTTCTGTGTAGGCAAATAAACTTTTTTCGGTAAATGTTACTGACAAATTATTTTGATTTCCCAAATCCAGTTTCATTATCTATAAATGAGAACCATAATTATAGGTAATTTACATTTTAGTTATCAGTTTTAGAACTTTTTGAAAACTCCGCTACAGTCCTTTTCTATGTTAGGAATGCAGATCATCCGGAGTTATTTCAGGCTCTGCACTGTATACCAGTGCGTTATTTCACAAGTAACTGAATAGTAGTCATCCTGACAACAGAACGCATTACTTCTGATAACTGGAGTGTTGTTTGGATGTGAGGGGAACAGCTCTAGTGACAGTTCATTCCTGGGGTGATAGAATCAAGGAACGTATGGATTTTTTTCAGTTCTATTCCAGGAGGTGTTATGGTTATAAAGTCTCTATTAGGAACCCCTGCTTCATATCTCCCCCTCCATTCTTGCCATTTAAAAAAAATAACCAAAAGGGAAAAGGCATAAAGAAAATAATTAATCTATGAATGATAGAATCTGAAATTTTACAAGATATTAGGATCATAGAGTCAGACTTAGAATGGACCTTAGAGGTCGTTTAGTTCAATGCCTTCATTTTATATGTGAAGAAAATGAGGTCCAAAGAAATTTAAGTTAATTGCATAAACTTGCATGACTTGATCATCATACTGCTATCAAGTGGCAGAGTTGCAATTTGGCTGCAAGGCCTGATTCTTAATTTCGCATGGTCCATAGCACCATCATCACGCTTGGGAGAGTCATTTCCCTACAGAGTCACCCTTATTCAAAGGAACAGCTACAAACTTTTAATAACAATATGAAAGATTAGGCCAGATTACTACTATTAAGAGCAATATAATTAAAAACAAAACTTTTGAGGTTCCATCTGACTTCCATAAAATTCACAAAAATGACAAAAGAGAGGGAAGTAGTCTAAGTTGAAGGGACCCACCTACCTTGATAGAGTTATGAATTGGTCCTACCATTCTGTAAAGCAATTGAGAGTTATGCCCAGAGTCTAGGCTTACACCCCAAGATATAAATACTTTCCCCATTTCTTCCAAATACACAAGGAGGTCTGAGAACCAAAGCAGAAACCCATTGATTGGGGAATAATCAAAGAAATTGTCATATGGGGACATAATGGTTTATTACTGTGCCTTAAGGAATGATGACTATGAAGGCAGAGAAGCCTGTGAAGACTTACACGAACTGATTCAACTTGAAATATTGAATTTTTAAATATGAAATTTGCATGCTGTCTCCCCCCGTTAGTTTGTAAGCTCCTTGAAGGCAGGGGGACTGCCTTTGTCTCTCCATGCTTAGCATGGTGCCTGGCATGGTAGGTGCCTAATAAATGTTTTTTGATTGAAGTAAACAGAATTAGGAAAATCTTACATAAACCAGTGTTTAATACATATAAATAAGAATAAAAATAATTTTGAATGCTATGTAATTACAGTATAATGACCAAGTTAAGTACTTTATACCTCCTAGCCTGCTGTTGACCTTACCTTGAATCAATTCAACTTGCCTAAAATATTATTTTGCTGGGTCTGTGTACATAGTATTTTAACTTAATTAGGACCCAGCCCTTTTATTGTATAATATCAATTTCCACATTCATTCTTTTAGTTACTTAACCTCTGTCTGCCTCAGTTTTGTTTTCTGCAAAATGGGAATAATAGTAACATCTACCTCTCACAGTTATTCTGAGGATCAAATGAGATAATAATTATAAAGAGCTTAGCACAGTTTCTAGCACACCATAAGCACTACATAAATGTTAGTTATTGTTATTCTAGGATGCCTTATTTATTTTGTAGTCATTTTGAGTGGATTTTCTTTTATTATAGCGTCTTGATTTTTGGTTAGTATTATATACAATACTAATGGTACTTAGGGATTTATTTTATACACTACTGCTTTATATTGTCGTACAGTAAGTTTTCTCTGTCTTCTTTCTCTTATTTGGATAACAGGACTATATTTGCCACAAAAGAAGATCTGTAGAGTGGCTTTTGTCTATTTTTTTAGAAATATTTTTATAACATAGGCATTAATCCATTTCTAAAATTTTGATAGGATTCCCTTACAAATTCTTCTGGTCATTCATACTGCTTCTTTCCACCTTCCCACCCTGTAAGAAATAAAGTTTGAGATATCTTTCTTTTTTTTTGTTTATTTGGTTATTTTACTGTTTGTAGATACTCATTAGTTTCCTTTTGAAGTCCATTTTGTCGGCATATAATTGTATAATTTTTATGTAATTAATTTTTTAAAAAAATGGTCATTAGATTTTCCTCTCATTCATGATCAGATTCAATAAGATTAAAACTGTTGTTAATATTTTGATTTGAAAAACAGCACTTAGTCTGGTTTGTGAGTCTTGTGTTTTTATTTTTGGGTTCTCTAATTTCCAGAATTTCTTCATTTTTACTTGTTTAGGGGCTACTAATTTAATTTCTCATCTTTCAAATTACATGTTAATTGTGTTGGTCTTATCTTTTTCCATTTTGTTAATGTAAGTTTTCAGGGATGACATTTTCCCATAAGTTTTTTTTATGTTGTTTCACTCTTAAAATTACATATATTAT
>CM053583.1:246195444-246241181 GCA_028627135.1 Pseudochirops cupreus | reverse complement strand
GTACTTGTTAAGTTCATGTTTTCTTCCATTAACCATATAAATATATCACAGAAAGAGTTTGAAGGCACTTTTAATTATAACCCAAACCTCATTAATCATCTTTGGTGGTACTGTTCTTTTGCATATTCTAAATTAAGGAGGAAAAAGTAGTGAAACCATGGAATGATGTAATTACTTGTGGATGTCCTATGTTACACTGCCTAATAAAATGTTCCCCTGACTAATGTATCTCAAATTTTCAATCATGATAAAAACCAAAGAGAAAAATCAATTCAGATATACTGAACCTTATTCCTTGAATCATTTGTATCCCAGAGCTACACTAATTTGCTGCCCTTTCTGGATATTCTTTAAAGAAAGAAAATTTAGCAGATTTAAATATTAAATGCCTATCTTTTTTCTTTACAGGAGATAGGCTTCCTATTTTCCCCAATGAAATAGTCATAGCAGTTCATATTTTTGTAACTCTTTTTGGGTATCAGAGTGGTTTCCTCTTAATTTTGCTGCTTTTATGAGGTTAAAAATATAATTAGGAAGATAGACACAAGATGAAATTTCATAGGTATAGAGCAACCTCCCTGGAAGAGTTACAGGTCAATATGACCTTTCCAACTTAGAGTCCTAGAACATCGCCCAGAGCAGCAGTACACAAGCTTTTTGGATCCGAAAGAATTTTTGTTTAAGTGGATCATTATCTACATTTACTGAATTATTGATCAAAACTGATAAAATTTTAAAATGTTTAATAACCAGTAATAAACTCATTACATGCTACCATAAGTAATATTTTGTGTGAAATAGCTGTGTTTTCCAAAATAAAAAAAAATAGGGAGATGAGTTACTGTTTTACATATTTTTTGCCAATCTCTTTAAGGTATAGTTTAACAGAAAATAGACAGTTGGATTCTCATCTGCTTCTAAATTCAGTCTGTTGCACGTGCGAAGGAAATCTGAACTCATATAGAGGTGTAGTTGGAAAAGGGAGGAGTATTTTAATAGACACATAATGTCTTAGTATTATAATGAAAATGGTTTTGATCCCATGGACTCCCTGAAAGGGTCCTAGGAATACCACATGTCCTCAGACTACACTTTGAGGACCACTGGTCCAGAGCACTAAGAGATCAAGTGATTAGCCCAGCTTTACACAACCAGCATGTGTCAGAAGTAGGGACTTTAACCCAGTTCTTTCCGACTTCGAGGTCAGCTCACTACACTGCCTTACTATGAATATTTTCATTCCTATTTTGTAAGCCAAGGTTCTCTTTGTATACAGTAGACATTTAATAATTGTTTGTAGCTTTGGAATGAATTAAAGGGGGAAGTTGACGCTTGGAGAGGGTAACTTGCCTAACAGACAGTCTTGTTATGGCAGCACCAAGATTGTCTTTTTCTAAGTTTGTTCGGAGACTGCACAGGAGGAAATTATCTCTGTGTCTTATTTCAAGTTTTAATAAGCTATTTATAACTCATTGTTTCTATTTCACCCATCAAATCTATTACTGAATTTTTGTAAGGCAAATCATGTCTTTGATGCCCTAGAAAAGCTTTTTGTTCAAACAAAGTTTATGGTGGATACTTTCCTAAAGGAAAGAAGACTTCTCTAGAGAGAACAACCAGCCCTTTTAATATAAGTATGAGTTTAGAACCCTGTTAGTTTTGTTTAAAGTGGGTGTAGACTTGCAGGCTGTTTGAACTGTGGAATCTAGAAATGTCCCAGTTACATCTTATGATAGAATTGGAATTTACACATCTAGTCTGCCTTAGGTGCTATTTGATCATTATTCAGTGTGGACTTTGATTAAGCTGACTAATATTGTCAAAGCCTCAGCACATCATTGTTCGAGATTTGTTTAATAAATATTTATCGATGATGGTGATAATAACCCTGATCTGTCAAAATACCTTCTAGGAGACTGTTGCTAGAAGTCACTAGTTTTGTTGGATTGTGGCCTGAAGCTAAAAATGTTTGTGATTCCATAACTACAGTGCTTCCTAATACTTGTATTAGACTACTGCTGGAAGTTACCAATCCCGGCAGACTGGCCTGAAGCTAAATGCTTGTGATTCCATAACTACAATGCTGCCCTGGTGCTCTTTGCACCCAAGTCTTAACAGGTTACAGAGCTGGTGTCTGATTTAGGGTGTAGAATATGTATAGTAGGAGGTGCGATGTAGGGAACATCGATGCTCACCAGACTCTCTAGTTTGGGGGAAAGGGGACAAAGGAAGCCTAAGTTTTGGTTTGTGAGTATAATGATTTCAGAAGCTTTTTCAGATTCATAATTTACCATTTCATGGCACCTTCTTTCTTTCTTTCCTGCAGTGCTGAGATGAGAGGTTAAGGGGACTTGTCTTAGGTTACATAGCCAATATGTCACAGGCAAAAAGTGTCCTTCTGGCCTCAGAGCCAACTCTGTCAACTACATCTATAGTAGGATGTAACTGTTCTTCGTAAGTTTTTGCTGAATTCATTCCAGCAAGTCATTTCCCCCTGACTCCCAGTCTAGCAAATCATGCCTTAATGTAGTCATGCTTTGTCATTACCTTGCTTCGTCTTCCAAAAAAAGAACACTACTGATGTTTAAAAAACGCTTTCCCCATCCCGTGAGGTAAGGCAGTGCCAATATTACTCACTTTCCATGTGAGGAAATCGAGGTACTTGACAGTTGAGTGATTTGCTTACTGTCAAAGCTGAGGTTGACTTGAACCTGTTAAGTTACACTGGCAGGTAGGTGGCGCAGTGGATAGAGTGCCAGGCATGGCAGCAGGAAGAATGAAGTTCAAATCTGGCAGCAGATACTATCCGTGTGACCCTGGGCAAGTCAGTTAATTCTGCCTCAGTTTCCTTATTTGTAAAATGAACTGGAGAGGGAAATGACACACCACTTCAGTTTCTTTGCCAAGAAAACCCCAAACAGGATCACAGAGAGTCCCAAAATGAATGAGCCACTACAACAAATTAAGCTGTGCCTTCCTATCTTTTATTGAGACAGCAAGGTATGATGGAAATAGCATTGACTTTTTAGTCAAAGGACTTGGCTTTGGATTTTGAACCCGCTCTATTATCAAGTTACTTTACGAACCTCAGTTTCCTTATCTATAAAAAGGAGTAGGGGATCTCTTTTCCAGCTCCAAGTTCTGTATTGAGCCAGGACTCTTTATTTCTGGCCTTCCTTTCTACTACCTTCTCAGCATTACCTCTCCATGCCTCATTTTCCAAACTTTGCGCTTTGCCATCAAACATACTGGGTTACAACAGTATCCATGAGTTGTTTTTGTTTTTAGTACCGTGATTAGTGCAGTGCAATTATATGCAATCGTAATCTATCCAAGCAGAAAAAAAAGTGTGTCAATAAAACATTTCTTTAAGGCACCAAAGAATGAAGAGAGCAGGAGCAGAACAATTTATATTATGAAATCAGTATTATGAAAAGGAACAACTTTTATAAACTAATCAGGAATGAAATAAACAGAACCAGAAGAATTTATCCAATCGTAGTATAAAAACAAGCAACTTCGAAAGCAATAAATTTATCACTTCAGTCACTATTCATGCTTGCAATGGATTGTTGCTGAAGCATTCTGTCAAGTACAGAGAAGTGATACATTTAGGATGTATAATTGTGTACAGCCATTTGGGGAATTTATTTTGTTTGACTCTATGTTATTAGTTTCCCATTTTTTTTCACCAATGAGATTGGGAGGGAGATAAAAGAAATTATTTCTGTTATGTTTTAAAAAATTTTTGGGTACTACAGATGTAAACTGCATGGACTTTCGGATGAGGTTACTGTAACATTAATTTCACCTAATTTTTACTTTGCATAAGATGTCATGAAGAGAATGATCCATAAATTTCTGTACTGCAAAAACAAAACACATCGATGAAACGTAAAAAAAAAAAGAAAATTAAATGCACATAAGAAAACCAAAAAAGTTCAGAAGGATGCACAGATAGCAATTTTGTTAGTACCTGGTTAAACTGTATACATATTTATTCATATACATATTTTTACATATTTACATATAAGATTATATGAATTTAAGGATACTTTATGCATACTCTTCTTTACAAAACAAACAAGTTCACTTTATAAAAATCCTTGTCCATTTTTTTGATAAGTTCACAATCAGTTTTTTTCCCCAAAGTGATGCTTGTCTCAAAAGTTAGGCACAGTGGAGTGTTTAAATTTGTCCTCTGTTGTTAGAGTTCCTCATCAGCTTTGCAGTAGCTCTGTGTGTTTTTCTCATGTGTGTAACTTCCTGCCAGGCAGGGAGATGGTGTTAGAGGTTTTGTGCTGACAGTAAGTGTGATAGAAGTCAATGAAGCAGCCCAGCTGGTGTGGCAAGCTACTGTTGGCCAGAGCAGTATTTGGTAAGAAATCAGAATTTTTTTTAAAAAAATCACATTTCCTCCTCATTTTGGCCAACTCTCTGTATAAGAACCCTAACAGTTATCCATTCCCACTGAGAAGGTAGCCGAGCCAGCCAAAGATATGGAGTAAAAAATGAATTGAGGAATTTTGGAACTCGTAATGACCCAGATGCTGCTTTTAAGCAACATATATTCCTTTCCCCCTTCCTCTTCTCTTTTCCTCTCACCCCTTCCCTGAGATATTCTGTGATTCTAGTTCAATTTAGTCACTTTATTTGTGTCCTACTCTTTGTGATCCCATTTGAGATTTTCTTGGCAAAGATGCTAGAGTGGTTTGTCATTTCCTTCTCCAGCTCACTTTATAGATGAGGAAACTTAGGTAAACAGGGTGAAGTGACTGGCCCAGGGTCACAAAATTAGTAAGTGGCTGAGGCTGGATTTGAATTTGGGGAGAGGAGTCTTCCTGACTTCAGGCTCAGAACTCTATCCACTAGGCCACTTAACTGCTGTGATTCAAACCAAAGTAAATCCATTTCCTCTTCCACATAAAGACTGAAGTGAGAGTAGGAGTATCCATCTCCTGGCCAGTTCAGTATCTTAGAGATTTTTGTTTGTTTTTAATATATTGAAAAGACCGTGGAGCCATTTTGCGGAATCCTGATCTGAATTATTTAATTAATATCTGCCAACTAGCAAAATTAATTTATATATTAAGAGTCTCTAAGGGTCCCTGCTAACTCCAAAATGGTGGCGCTCTGTTTTCTAGCTGCTGACAATGTTTGGATGCTGCCGATTGTCATTTATGTTTTTTTTCCTTATTACAACATGGCATAGTAGATAGCCCACTGGACTTGGAGTCAGGAAGACTTGGGTTCAAATCCTTCCCGAGACACTAAACTGGGTTACCGTAAGCAAATCATTGAACCTCTGCGCCTCAGTTTCCTTATCTGTAGGATGAGGAGGTTGGACTTGATTGCTTCTCGGGTCCTGATTAGCTGTAAATCTTATGTTCCAGGCTATGTCTTCTACATGTTTGTCTTTGTCAATATGACTCCTTTTAATGAACAGCAGCGACGTTGTTCCTTTGGATCACATAATTATTAGCCTTGTTTGACCCAGCCTTTCTTAGTTGGGTTCTTGTGTTTTGATACTGATACTTGAAAGGCAGGTGGATATGTAGCATATAAGGAGTCAAAGTGGTATCATCTAGGTTTCTTCTGTTATTGCAAATGTCACTCAGCTTTGGGGTTGAACTAAATTGGAATGGACTCAGTTGGGAAGATGTCCTTCCAAAACATCTCAAATGAAGCCTATTGGTTTGGTAGCGTGAGGAATAAAATCTCTCTGCTGCCGACAGGAGCCTAGTATTTGGCTGCAAGGGCTTTGGTTTCCAGGTCCTATTGATTTTTTGTGGAAGAAAGTGACAACTTGGAGAACAAAAGAACAAAATGGGATTCAAGGATTGAGGATCTGCAACCAGTTCTTACTAATGTTATTCAGTTCAGTAATATACAGTCTGGCTGTATTATACTATAAATATATCATTTTTTTACAAGAATAAAGACATTACAATCATCTGTATTTAGAAACAGATTCTTCTTTTCTGGAAGACAGTAGAGATGTATGGGTTTGTGTAGTGTAGATAATGTCTTTTTTTTAAATGAAAGAAAAACCACCTTCTACTTATTAGAGCTTATGTGTTTTTTGGTTCCGTTCCTGCAAGGATTCTGGCACATTTTTTTCTGTCCACCCTAAGGATGGATCAAGAACTGAAAAAAAAAATCTTTTGTTTCAGCTGCATGAAAATGGTTTCTCAAACTATTTGGGGGGAATGTGGGAGAAGAGGTGACAATATAGATTTCTGTGAAATGTGGCCTTATTTCTGGAGGGAGGGAGAAGACTAATAAATATTGACTGCCACGTGAACCAATCATTGTTTATGCTACAAGTGATCATTTTTGTCAAACATTTTTAGTGATAAACTCAGCTTAGTGGGAAATAGATGTGTCTTGCACAGTAGTAGATCATCTGTTCATGAACTATTGATACATATTTGTTTAATAAATGGCAGAATTACAGAACTGGAAGGACTTTGCGAGGTCAAATAGTCTTAATTAGGAACTAACATACTGCAGCAGTAATAAGAACTGGTGGGAAATAACTTGCGATAATCATACTTGGGTGACAATAAGTTTTTTTAAATGATATTTTAAAAATTGTTGTCTATTCAAGTTTAGGGGAATCACAGTTGGTCCTTTTACTACCTCAGACCCTGCATTTTTCCTTATGCCCACAAATATATTCTGATTCTATTCCTAACCAAGAGACTCCTAAAGCGTCTCCTAAAGCCTCCAGCAAAGACCATACAAAAGAAGACAAGATCTGCTTTCCTTTATGTAGTCAATTAATAGATGTTTGCTGTATGCATTGTACAATGTTTTGTGCATAGCAGGTGGGCTGGGGAAGAGGGGAGGCTACAAAACAATACTAGACATGATCCAAACTGTTAAAGTATTTATATTCTAATTAGGAAGAAAATAATTAGATAAAGTGGTAAATGCATAGTTCAAAATTAGTGTTACATACAGGAAATATTAATACAAGTTCAAAAGAGAAAGAAATGTTAACTGAGATGATCAGAGAAGCTTTCCAGAAATGGAGCCTCCCTTTTCCTACATGCATTTTCTGCCCTACAAAATTCCCTAAGGCTTTAGGTCATAGGGCAGATAAAACAGAGTTTTGTAGAGCATTCCTGTCATTCCCCATTGCTGGTAGATGGCTGGAGCTTTGGAGTTCTGAGCTACAATAGGGCTAAAGCTGATAAGTTGGCCACAACAAGTCAACAATATTGTGAGCTCCTGGGGAGTAACAGGACTACCAAGCTGCTAGAGGACGAGACCAGCCCAAGTTGGAAATGGAGTGAGTCTAAGCCTCAGTGCTGGTTAGCATTGCAATCTGTGATTAGCAATTCTATCTTCTATGGGAAGCCTTGTCTAACCCCTCCTTCATACCTTCCCCCAGTTAATTATTTCCTATTTATACTACATAGAGTTTGTTTCATGTATACGGGTTTGCTTGTTGTCTCCCCAATCAGATTGTAAACTCCTTGAGGGCAGAGATTGTCTTTTGATTCTTTTTGTATCCCCAACATTTAACATAGTGCCTAGCACATAGTAGGCACTTGACAAATGTTTGTTAATTGATATACTACTCACTCATTATCAGTAGAGCATAGGCTTCTCTAAGAGAAGCAAAGGATTTGTGGTGACTCCATCCATTCTGTCCCTCTGGCCCCTTTGTGACCAAAGCTATACATTTGTGAGTCAAGATTATAGACACTCTCTTTGGACTTGAAACAGAGTGAAACCAACTGGCTCATGTTGTGATCCTATCCATGACTTTGACCTCATTACCACTATGCTTTAACCCATTGAGTGGGACTAACCATTGCAAATTGATAGGGTAATAAACATGCCCTTCAGCAAGAGATCTTAACAAGGATGGACCCGAGGAACAAAATCAAAACCAGGTTTTTCTGCTATTCATATGGACAGGCAGATCTGTTCATACATGAGCCCTTGTCCTTGTTTTTCTATATCTCATTAAAATGAGGTCTACTAAAAAATCAGGAGCACAGAGCAGTGTGTGCCAGTCGCTAAGCCTGGCAGACAGAGGTGATAAGAAATTGTGTTATTTAAGTCCTTGTGTCACTTAAGTTTACCCTTTTGTTGACTTGTTTCCTTTTTTTTCTTTCTATTTTTTTAAAGTCTGAACAACCTAGTCCAGCCAGTTCAAGTTCAAGCTCCAGCTCCAGCTTTACTCCATCCCAGAACAGACAACAAGGTACCTAAACCATCTAAGAATTTTAAAATCTAAAAACAAGAAAGAAAGGAATGCTGTTAGCCATTTGGTTTGTGGCATTTCTTCTACTAACATTTCATAAGAATGAATGATAACTTGGTGTTTGTTAAATTTTCTATTATTCCTTCATGGTTTATATGAATTTAATTCTCATGTCTAAGATGTAGTTATTTATATAGTTGAATTTTTGGATCCATTCACTATATACTTTCATTTTAAAAAAGGAATAGGAAGATTCCAGTGAGACTGACCCCAAATAAAATATTATAGACTAAATTTTGTAGTAGGACCATAAACTTTGACTCTTAGAGAGATGTACTTCAACATTTCTCTTATAGACACTGGCCAGAAACCTGCAGATGTCTCTACTTTATTCTCTAAGGAATATGAATTTAATTCTAAGTGGTTACATTTCCTTTATCATTATGTATCAAGTTTTAGTGTTAATGGACTCAGATTGAAGAAGCTTAATGTAGGATATTAAATAAACAGGTAGACATCTGTAATCTTTGTGAAAACAACATACCAGATATCAGAGAGATATATCAAAGAGTGATTTGCTTTAAAATGTCTTATCTCCATCTTTCAATCAGTTAACATTGCTGATGTGTTCTGGAAGAGAATAAATTGTTGATAATCTTCCTGGGGTGGGGATAGGGAAGAGGGAAGAGGAGGGGAAGAGTAAACTAGAAAGGTAATGGGAGATCATTTTGGCCTTTCAAAGCTCCTGTTCCAATGAGCCCAGGACAAAAGCAGTGATTTGGGTAGTGTATCTGGTAATGCAAAGTGATCAGACTTTTGAAATTGAGCTAATAAAATCCTCAATTTAAATTAGGCCTTAAGATTTATCTAAACCAGAATTGAAATGCCTCCTATACATTTGTATTCATCCATCTTTTAACTTATTCCCCATCTTTATTGACTCAGAGTAGAAGATAAGCTAGCATCCTACTAATTTTCTCTTTGTCCTTTCAGATATGATCTGCTCTAGAATCCAGTTACTTTACTCATCATATAGCTAGATTCTTTCTTGAATTTTCTCATTAGTGACATGTGTTCCTCTTTGTAAATGTACTCTGGCCTTTTATCAGAGATTACTTGAAAAGTTGAAAACCATTTTTATGAAATTGTTGCAGAAAGGGTTATTTCACTAGTTCAGATGAAATCGAAGACCGAGTTCACCATTTGCAGCATGGAATTTGAAATACCTTAAAAATCTGAAGTTTACTAAAGTTCATGCTTGACCTGAAATTGGCCTTGAAATAAAGGGAAACAGTTAAAGAGATGAACCTAAAGAGATCAAAAACGGCCACACAAAGGCTGCGTTGCCTAGAACAAGTTACAACCAGAGTGATTTATTAGACTCTGCTTTTGAATGGGTGGATTAACCTAACAGAATAACTGAGCTTACTAATAGGTCTCTATAGATCTTTTTAGGTGTAAATTGGGTTCAGGAAGGAAAAAGAAAAAGAGACAGTGCTGAATTCCTTTAATATAGACTTCTCAAATAAACATACATTTTTAGTCAAATATATGTGGTACAAACAGTAGCTAATTGGCATGGTCCCTTTCCAGAAGGACTACCAATATTACTCAAACTTGGTGATGCTTTTTAGTGGTAGATCTGCTCTGTTTATAGTGAGCTTCTATTAAGCTCGCCTATGACCACTTCTGCCTAATAATGCAAAGTGAATCCTAAGTTGCCTGTTTTGCCCCTGTGGTTTATTGTCGTTACCTAGGTCCATTAAGGTCTATAATGAAAGATCTGCATTCTGATGACAATGAAGATGAATCAGAGGAGGCAGATGAGAATGACAATGACTCCGAAATGGAGAGACCTATAAATACACGAGGAGGCAGTCGGAGTCGCAGGTAAGCATCTTTTCTTGGCAGGGATCATAGCTTTAAAAAAGACCTACCAACAGCAAAATAGTTCAGAGACAAACCTTATTTCAAAGACAGCTGAAGCAGTGATGCTTAATGTAGCCATTAAATAGGCACATGAACATCTCATGTTATGCATGTGTTATATCTACAGGAAACCATTTACCTTAATCTTCATTAAATGGGAAAACCCACATATGGGACGTCGTAGTGATTGACATTACAACTCTGAAGCAACTGTAGCTGAAAAGATTCAGGGTTTTTTCCTGTAGAATTATTTATTGTCTTTTATTCCTTAGGATATTCTCTGTGCCCTAAGGAAGTTCTTTTGGCATTTGATATTGGAAATACAATAATGGATTTCAATTCATGGTGGAGCAGATCTAGTCTGTGTGCATATACAGACATGTACGTGTTCCTAGAACTTAACTTTCTTAGCGCGTTAACACTGAAATCCCTAAGCAGACTTGATATTATGAGATATAATTCCACCTGCAAGATGGTAATCCATATCATGTATTTTAAGAGCCAACTTGAAGAATTTTATTTAGTTTTAAATGTGCCAACTTGTCTTCCTTCTCCTACTGTTTTAAGTGCTATATAACATTTATATTGTGCTCTTAGGTTTTTAAAGTTCTTTACCTATGTTACCTCATTTAGATACTATAATTATTTTCATTTTAAAGATAAGGAAACTGAGGGTGAGCTTAGGGTCACACAGCTAGTAAATGTCTGAGGCATTATTCTGGTCTTTCTGATTCCAAAATCAGCACTCCAGCCGGCTACCTTCCTCCTAAATTACATTTCTAGTATTTATTGATGTTTCCTGTTTCTGGTGGGCCCCGTAATTCCTCAACGAATGCTATATTGGATGTTTGCAGCTTGCTAAAAGGGAAAAGTTGACATGACCTCCTAAATTGTCGACACCTTGGTGTTACTTTAGGAGAGCTGAGAGTAAAATATATACACAGTAAACCCAGTCAACTACTGTTTCTCAGCTAGTCCAACATATTCTCATTCTCTCTCTCTCTCTCTCTCTCTCTCTCTCTCTCTCTCTCTCTCTCTCTCTCTCTCTCTCTCTCTCTCTCTCTCTCTCTCTCTCTCTCTCTCTCCCTCACACACACACACACACACACATATACATTCTATGAGATCTCCCAAATAGGAAAAAATAAGTTGAGGGCTAAGTAGTCAATAAGCTGTTTTTGTGTGGCCTCTTCCTCTCACCAACATTTCCATCCATAATCTACTAATCTGCGCAGGAAAGAATAGGAAAACAGCAAATGGTGGTATGTTTAAGAACCTATGAGGAGATTGGACTCTATGATTTTAAGGCCCCTTCCATACCCAAATTCCATGATCCTCCAAAACTGATTAAAAAAAAAAAACTACTGAAATGTTAATTGTTTTCAGCTTGTTGGAAGATATTACTGTACTTCGCAAGGCAGTGTTTTTCCCATGACCTGATACTATAGTCTATATGGAGAATTTATGCATGTTTTCCTGTGGATAGTATATGATTGCTCCAGATTTGAGAAAGTGTGGTTATATAAAGCACTGCTGTTTACATGATAAGGAAGCAACAATCTGATGGCTTGCAGTTGATTCCAGTAGTATCACTGTTAATTCTCCTTATTTCAGAGTCTGAATTGTCCGGTTCCCCTTTACTGTTCCTGCTATTTCTCATTTAACCATTTGGCCTTCGGGCTTTTGTAGGTTTAAATGATTATATTTACAAGAGGAAGGGAGGGGAGGGAGAACAAAAGGCAATTGAGGTAGAAATGGGTCTCCTCTCTTATGAGCCAAAATGAAAAGCTTACTGGGGAAAGTCCTGTCAGTGAAAATATGAGGGAAATCATCCTTGTCTGTTCTTGTTTTTGATTGGTTTTCAAAACTGCATTTCATTTCTTAGGTAATAACTTGCCTGTGTTGCTAATGCTTCTCCATCTTTTCTTCCTTTTGTCTTTGCAGAGTTAGCTTAAGTGATGGCAGTGACAGTGAAAGTAGTTCTGCCTCTTCTCCTCTACGGCATGAACCCCCACCACCTTTATTAAAAACCAACAGCAACCAGGTAAGTAGTGGGCTTTGCAATTCAGAAAACTGGTAGCCTTGTACTGATCTGTCCAGAATCAAGCTTTTTGGTCACCTAAGGTCCCTGCTGCTTTCAGAAGGATCCTTAGTATCTAGTGATATACAATTGATCAGTAAACATTTAGTAAGCATCTACTATATGCCAGGCACTCTGCTAAGCCCTGGGGATACAAAAAGGGGCAAAAGATAATCTCTGCCTTCAAGGAGCTTACAGTTGCATGGGGGAGACAGCGTGTAAACAAATACATACAAAGCAAGCCATATAAAGGATAAATAGATGATTATTAATTAAAAGAAGGTACTTGGAATTAAGAGAGGTTGAGGAAGGTTTCCTATAGATTCTGACTTAAAGGAAACCACAAGCATCATGGTATGTCCTAAAGAACCTATATGAATTGTCACTATGATGCTCTTTTACCCCATGGATAGGATGATAGGTATAACTGTTATATAGTACTTTTTTCCACAGTGTGCTGTGGGGAACAGTTGTGACCTAGAGAAAAGTGGGTGCTTATTTTTCCACTGATTTCCTGAACTTTAGTTCTAATCTTTTTTTTTTTAACTTCTTTTACATCTTTTTGGTCATTTGTTCAACAAAAATGTATCAGGTTCCTACTATGTACACTTCATTAGAGTCTGGGAAGATACAAAATCAGATGACACAGAGTTCTTCGCTACCATGGAGCTTTTAGTCTTAGCAATAGAGAAGACGAAAATGCAGAATAACAACAGTACAAAATATTACCTGAGTGGTCGGTTATTTCTTTTTTTAACATTAGGTTTTTTTCTTCTTTAAAAATATTTTTTCATCATTCACAATATAAGATTTTGAGTTTCAAATTTTTTCTCCCTCCTTTCCTCTTTTCCCTCCCCTCTCCACAAAATGGCAAGCAACCTGATACTGGCTATACATGTTCAATCATATTAAGCATATTTCCACATTAGTCATGTTGTAAAAGAAGAATCAGAACAAAAGGGAGAAAGCACAAGAAAAAAAAACAGGAAAAAAGAGAAAATAGTGTGCTTTGATCTGCATTCAGACTCCATAGTTCTTTGTCTGGATGTGGATAGCTTTTCCATCATGAGTCTTTTGGGATCATCTCAGATCATTGTATTATTGAGAAGAGCTAAGTCTATCAAAGTTGGTCATTCTACAGTGTAGCTGTTACTGTGTGCAAGGTTCTTCTGGTTCTTCTCATTTCCTGAATGGTCAGTTGTAAAGCAAATTTCTGTATGTGGTATGAGGTGGGCAAGTCTGCTCTCTAATTGAACCATTGTCTCATAAAACCTAATGAAAATGGTTCATCATTGTTTTTTTTTTTATTTCTTAATTTAAAATATGTCCGATCTTGTATCTTTCTCTTCACTCACAACCACCAGCCTGTTTTAGCCACTAAATGTCTTTCATTTGAACTCTTATATAAAATCTTCTCCAGTTTTTGCCCTTCAGTCTGCTGTCCTCAAGTCCTTGCATAGCATTCTTCACACAACTGCCAGAATAATCTTCCTAAAACCCAGATTTGATGATGAGAACCAGCATGTCATGGATGGTGTATGGGGAGAGAGGGGGAGAGGAGGAAGAGCACTGAACTTGGTACCAAAAGACCTATGTCCAGATTTGATCTCTACTATTTGCAACCTTTGTGACCCTGGGGGGAAGTCACTTCAGTACTTTCAAGCACTAAATACTGTGATCCTTGAGTTTTCTCTTGCTCTAAAAAATAACCTTAATGGCTTTCTCTCCTCTTTTGGATAAAATAGAAAATTTTAGCCTGGCCTTTCAAATTTGAAGCCCTTTATAATTTGTCTTCTAGCTACCTGTCCAGTCTCAATCTGTTGATTTTCTCCCAGTAGAATGTAAATTAATTGAAGGCTATGGACTGTGTCTTTTTTCATCTTTGAATACGTCAGGTCTTAAGGCACTCATAAATGTGTGTTGAGTTGAATAAACATATAAGTTAAATATCTATTTTTTCATTTGTTAATTCAGAATTCACTAGTTTAGAACTTGTAATAAATTGATGCCAGATTGACTATCTATGCTGAAGGGAATTGTTAACTAAGGAGGGCAGACTGTTTTGGAGAGGTATTTAAACCAATGATTTTGCCTGTGCAATCAATTTTTCCAGTCTGAAAAATCTTTTTACTATCCGTGTTTCATCTAAAACTCTTAAAATATTTTTTTAAAAAAACCTACTACTTCTCTTGGCAACCTTTGGCTGTCTTCTTGGCATCTCATCCCTGCCCTCCTAGAGTCTGTGGAGAGTAGAACAATCTGCTGTAGAGAATTTAGTTCTTTTCTTCATCTGTAGCATGATTGCTTTGGGAAAATAATCTTTTGAACTATTTTAGAAAGGAAAAGTTTTCAGATACTTCAAACTGCTTTAATTTCTTTTCATATAGTTAGTATTCTGGATGCTGCACAAATTATCATTATCCATTCATATATCTCTTTATGATTTCTGTTCAGCAATGCTGGGTTAGCAAATTATAGTTACTATAATTACTTCAATGTAAAAATAACCCCAAAAAACTTTTCTCTAAGAAAAAAAGACCTGTAATTTAGATTTTTCTCTAATTCAGATTGACCTACCCTTTGACTTTTTTGTGTTTAGAAAGTATTGTGATGGGTTTACCTTTTACTTTTATTACATCAAATGACACTGTCCAATGTATGGAACACCTGCCACCATCTTGGTTCTGCTCTGGCTACAACCAAATAGTCAACATTTGTCAAATATCTTATGTGTGCAGAATACTTTGTTAGTTTACAGACTAACTAAAGAGGCACATCATATTTATGAACTTATAGAATATACCTGAGGGTTCAACTTATTTATTCTCTACCAGACATCAACCAATCCAAACATCTGTCTGTAGTTCCTACTCTACTCCCAATAATATGCATACATGCATATACTTACATGAATACATTCATATATATAAGAGCCATTGTATTTCCTCCATCCAGGAGCCAATTTCTTTTCCTAAGTCCTGTCTAAAAGTTCTATGTTATACACTGGTGTGCTACCACTTTAAAAAAATACTTTTAATATCTTGAGGGTGCCATTATGCCACCTGTCTTTCATCCATTATATGACCTACTTTGTTTTCTAAATATGTGTCCATAATGATATCTTTTATATTACTTTTTACCCATACATCACTGGTAAGATTGCCATGTACTTTGGCTCATCCATCTTTCCATTGATTTTTGATTTTTCTAATTTTAGATTTTGATGAGAATTCCAAATTTAGATGTATCTGAAATTGTGATATTCCATGATTTGTGACCATGTAGCATCATTGGTAGAATATTGGAATTAAAAGAGATTAACTTTGTGGTAGGAAATATTTTGAATGTACTTTTAGTATTTCCCAAATACAATCTAGCCCAATTTCTTCTTCATCCTTTTCATTTTGGGACCTAGCTTATTGTATACCTGTAGCATTTGTCTAAAGTATACATATTGATGCACTCTTTCCATTGCCTGCCCCTCCCAGGGCTATGTCAAAGTTTGGGCAATTTTTATTTTTCATCCATTTTGTTTTTCTATTGTGGATGTTAAGACTGATCTCTCTTTTTAATCTAATTCTAAAATTGAAAGCATTGGTCTAGTCAGTTTAAGATTTTTTCACTCACAACTTCTTCCAGTGGTTATTTGTGGAATCTAGAAGGCTTAACAAATTGCATACAAAGGATATGATTCTGGTAGTTTTCTCATGCATTATTCTTCTTCTTGGCAAAGAAAGATGGCGTCTGCCTTAAGTAACAAAATACAATTTCTCTGATTAAATAAAATATCTCTGGTCCCATGACAAATAACAGATGTAAATCTGCCATATGGCACTGCATATGTGAGCATCTAATAGGAAATGTTACATACCCATAGGAGTGCCTTGAGCTTTCCATCTCTATCTTGAAGGCAGAATGGTACTATAGTAAAAGATTGCTCTATGATTAATTCTTTCAGAAAATTTCCACTGCAGTTTTTTGAAGACATACTTTATATCTTTAGCTTGACATTTAAGGTTTTTAAACAATCTGCCTGTAACCTATCTTTTAAGCCTTATCTTGTCTATAACATTCATCTTGATGCTGGAAATGTATTCTTTCCACATCTCTTCCTTCTTTCAAAACCCAGCTCTGGCTCTTCTTTCTCCACGACGTTTCCCTTCCCTAACACTCCAGAAAGTGTTAAAGTGGAATTTAACTTTACATATTTTCTCCAGACACTCTGTCTGGATCTCTCTTTTGCCATTAACATTATCTGCTATGTGTCATTATTATTGGGATATATGCCTTTCCCTCCTATTAAATCATAATTCCTTTTGGAGAAAGAGTTACTGTTATTTAATGTCTATCTCCAACACTCTTAATGAAATGTTTGTTGAACTGAATTGAATTATTTCTTTATTCTTTGGATACAAGCAGCTGGGCTTGAATGTTTCTCTTCTGTCATGATTCTTCATTCGAATGACATAAAGAATTAAACGAGATAGGTACATAACGCAAAAATCAAATCTCTAGTCATTGGTGCCATCCACTTTAACAGATTCATCATCATGTTATCCAGTTTGAACAAGGTTGTCTTGAAGAAAGTGCTTTGTAAACTGTCAAGGAGGAGATAAATGTGATCTATTTATTGTCATCATTGTGGCTTATAATATGCCACTAAATTAAGTGCTATCACGAGTGTTATCTTCTGTACATGGTCCTCATTAATGAGCAGGATGGAGAAGAAAAGCATTTAAACAATACAAAATAATAAATTTTATATAAGTAAATATGAAATAATATCTATTGCTCATATAACAAATAAAGAAGATTTAATTAATTATTATTGAAAATCACATTTTGCCTTGAAATGTATTTTTGCATTTATGTTTGAATGTAAGATGTGGTGTATAGTGCTCTGGGAATGCACATTAAACAAAATCAAATGACCTATCATGAAAACTTGATCCAGGAGATTTTGAAAGTGATTCGGTTTCCTCTTCCTGGCCCCTCGAATAATTTCCTTCACCCTTTGCTAGCAATAGATAGTTTTTATCTTGTGTTATCCAAAGCATCAGGCTAAATGGATTTAATGCCTTTTCTCGAGCCTTTCTTATGGGAAGGGAGGTAATTGATTTATGTCTCCAAAACTTTTTTCCTATTCTAGGAAAGGCATAAATGTTGAAAACAATTTTTCAAAAAAGCATATTTTTATAGTAAAAAATATTAACTTTTTGCCATGACCTGTAAATAATCAATAATTGACTTTATTCCATAAATGAGAGTTCATTAGAAATGATTAATTATACAAGTCCTATATGTTATCTCAGATTTTCAGAGAATGTCTCAAATAGCATGATTTCCAAGCTTCCTTGAACATGCGCTTCTCTGATGTCAATAGACAAACTTTCTTCTTTGAATGTTACTGAATTTGAAATAAACAGGAGCCATCATTCCAACCAAAGTTCTGCTATCATTATATGAACCTCCTTGATGTGTGAATAGAAAACAAAATGCTAAAATACCCTTTAGTGAAAGAGTTCAAAGGATTCACTGCACCAGGATTAATATTCAGAATATAATAAATCACTCTACAGGCTGGGAGCCTGCAAAGGCCAACTGAGTGAAATCAGAGCTCCTATCCAGTTAAACTGGTTTGAAACCAAAACAGAAGAGAAGGTGGGATACACTTGTATTCTGGAACCATTTCCCTAGAGATAAGAACAGATACTAAATAAAGCAATTGTCTCCAGGATGATATAACTCTGTCATTCTGTGAGGTTTTCTACAAAGCTGTTTACTTTGTGGCTGTAAGAGATCAAAAGGAAGAGATTAACTGGGCTTTTTTCTGGGCAGCTACTCTGTAACTTGAGGCTGGCCATCAACACCAGAAGGACTTTCTTGTTCTCTGCCTTTGCAACTTCTAAAGAAGGGACTTGGATCAAGACTATATCTTGATTTTTCATCTCCAGGCACATCACAGACTTTCTTAGGCTATAGCACTTAGGAAATGTGGGTGGCATGGTAGACTTCAATCCTTTTGGGGGGTTCTACCAACTACAACTCCGAATAGAAGGTCAAGTGATTTAACATTAGGTGGCAGCTCCCTACTGTCTGTGTATCAGTGACTACAATGACTGTATACAGTGGAAAGAAGTTAAATCTCAAAGGGAAAAGTAAACCAAGTAAAATTACTCCTTTACCATAGGAGGAGCAATTGTTTTCTCTTGCCCCAAAGCTATGAGGGACCTTGAATATTGTCCACCCAGAATGTTCAATTTCCACCTCCCAGCAGCTTCTGAATTAGGGAGGAGTGCCATCTACTGACCTACCCATTCCTAGACCTGTGTACATCCTGTTTTCCCTGGAGGTTTCGTTTCCAACAACCACAAGGAGAAAGACATCCCTTGGAATGGAGGTGTGGAGTGTTTCCTCGGTCTGGATAGTATTTTAAATGACCCCTTTGGTTATTTGCAACAACAGGTGACCTCAGCATGGCACCAAAGTTCTATATTTATAGTTAACTTAGCCAAATTGCTCATTGAATTTTTATAAAATAGAATTGGGAACGTTTCCAATAAACTTAGCTGTTTTACTTAAAACCAAGCTTATTTTCCTTTCAGGTTTCTTGGGTCTAAAGAAAATAAATGCTTGCAAATATGCATTGTCCTTTTCCCAGAATGTCTCAATAATAGTCCCAACAAATAAGAGATTTATCAATGAAAAATTAGATCTTCAAAGCTTTTCCATATCCTAGAATATGGAAGACCTGATCAGAATAGTGTATGAGTCAAGTGATAAAATGGGCTCCCAGCCAAGTAAGATGAAGGTATTAGAGAAAAACAGCAGAGAAATAGTTTTAATTTGAAAATATTTCTTTTCTGGGTCTCTCATTGTCTTTGTTACTTCATTAGATCTATGATGTCTTCAGTATAAGTAATGATGCTTCCAATCATGCAGAAAAGTCTTCTAATGAAGGGTTACATTGGCAGAGCCTCCAAAAAAGTAAAGAGTGAAATCCCGAATCCTGTACTGCTACCCACAAAATCTTAACAGCACCACAGGAAAGACTTAGATGTATTGAGGGGATGCTTTTTAGAGGATTTAGAAAATGAAAGGGAAGAAAATCTGATCCTATGTGATTTTCGTCTTATTCGTGTGACCCTGAATGGAAGGCTGAGTGATCTAACATTAGGTAGATTTAACATAAAAAGAATCTAGGAAGTCTAACACAATATCAGATCAGTTTCTCTGTCATCATTTTTGACCTAACACTTTTTTTTTTTTGCTTTTTGGAGGGGGGACGGTAGGGCAATTGGGGTTAAGTCACTTGCCCAAGGTCACACGGTTAGTAAGTGCTAAGTTTCTGAGGCTGAATTTGAACTCAGGTCTTCCCAACTCTAAGGGCCGCTGCTCTATTCACTGCACCACCTAGCCGCCCCTGACCTAACAGTTCTACTGGAAATCATTTATGATCAGAAAAATCAGTAATAGCAGGCCTCAAAGAGAAGAAAGGAAACAGATCCAGGAGCAGGAATTATTTAAGTTTACCTTTTGGAGATATGTTTGAGTTAAACATACTGAGGGAAAATGCCTTTGAATGATGCTGTGATTTTCCTTCCTGTTACAGAGGTAGGCGGACTAATGGTGTGGAACTTGGCACATACTCTCAGATGTACTTGATGGGCATTGGTTGGTTTTGCTGAAGCAGTGTCTTCCTTTATTCTTTGCTATGAGCTATGGTCCACTTGGATCGAAGAGGGTGGAGATATATTCAAAAATAAATGTCATATGAAAAGGAAAAGCTTCAACAAAATAGGATTTTAAAAAAATGCAAAGTGGTGTAATTCTTATGCCCTGTTCTCTGACACACATGTATGCCCTTCTTTACTTGAATGTGGTTAGCCAAGAAGCTTTAGAATTCTTGTTTAATAGTGGTCTTTCTTTGATCTCTAGATTCTAGAAGTGAAAAGTCCGATAAAGCAAAGCAAATCTGATAAGCAGATAAAGAATGGGGATTGTGATAAGGTAGGTTTTTAGTTCCTGTGACTTAAGTCATGCAGAGTTAACATTTCTTCATTCATGTATGTTCTGCTTGGTCCCCTTTGTTGCCTTCTACTCTCATTCTTTCTCTCCAATGAAATGCCCAGATGCTGTTATAAAGTGTTTTACTTCCTGACCTGAGTGCTGTCCCGGTATTGTGTTTTGCTTTTAAAATCTTTTTATCTTCCCATATCGAGTTTGGGCTCACACTAGCATTTGGTGCAGTGCCTATACCACAAGGCATTTCCAAAGAAATTTAATTGTGAGGTAAAAGATTGAGTTGGTAGGGAGGGAACCGAGAGCAAGTTAAAGCAACATCTTGAGTGGCAGTGGGGTGCCCTCTGAGAGTGGTCCATATGTACTAGAATTCTGACTCTGATTTAATTATCCTAGACTGGAAGAGGCTTACTATACTGTAGGGTAGTGACATTCCTTCCAGCAACCCCAAGGCTCGCTTAACAAGTCTTACCTCTGGTTTTATTAGCAGCATACTAAGGGGCTTCCTGTGGAGCCTTGGGCTCCGTAATGGTCTCTGAAACTGACCAGAACGAAAACAGTAAAACGGATAAAGGAGAGAGATGTCCTTCTGCCCTCTGGGGGAATATTTGATGACTAAAATAAACATTTAGTATTCAGTTACATTTTATGAAAAAAAAATCAACTGTGTTTTTTATGTGCCAAGAATTGCTTTATTAATGACCAGTGCTCTATATGGGCAGATTAGTAGTTTGTCACAAGCTAGGGGTACTATGTATCTGTCTGACATTCTACTATTTTTCTTTGCAATTCATGAAAAAAGAAAGAATAAAGGAACAATTTTATGATTCCATTCGAGACCTCACAGGTCTCTCATTTGGTGTCCCTGATTGGTGACTATTTGAATACTGTGAAAAAAACAAAATATAAGAAGCTGCCAGCGTGAATTCCATTAATTTAAAGATATTCATTGGGCAAAATATAATTACTCATGGTGCAGCATTTTTCACTTTAAGATTATGGAAGCTGCCCTTGGATAACAATGTCTTTACAGTGAATCTGCTGCTATTGCTGCATTTTGTGCCTTGAAGGGAATATCTCTGATGAATATGTTATTACCTGTGTGCATATAACTGGCCACAGAGACTCGTACAAAAGGACTTCTGCCTTTTGCTTACGTGAGGATGATCCTTTTTTCTGTGCTTCATGACTTAAAACTAATCAGACCAATTTTGAAAGCCAGAGCAGCTGCGAACTAGGAGGTGGAATGTGGTATATCCAGCTGCTTCTTAAAGTTTTTGATTTTCTTAATGTGGGCTTGTCTTTCTTTTTCAGGCATATCTAGATGAACTAGTAGAACTCCATAGAAGGTTAATGACATTGCGGGAACGGCATGTACTTCAACAGGTGAGTAACGCTATGACCCTTTCCACACATCACGCCGCCAACATGTCTTCCTTGTGCTGTCTGTATAATGAATAGCACACAGTAGACTCTTAATATCACCTAAAGAAGTATTAGATTTACATTACCACCTGGCTGCTCTTTGGTTCTGATTCAACTGAATGATTTTTTTTGTTTGTTTTGATGGGTTTTTTTGCCATAATAGTAGGCCAGTAGAAAATGGGGACCCATGAAAGTGAAGTTTAGCATTCTCACTGTAATTTACTGATCACAATCAGCAGCTGCATTAACTGAGGTGTGGGAAGGGGATAATAGGAATGTGAAACCCTTAGGGCAGAACTTTTGATTTCATGGAAAGGCAACAATAAGAATTTCAGTCACATGTTGTAAACATTTATGATTCAATTAGGGGTCCAATTACCAGTACCATGCTATGAAAAATAAACATTTTTGTTATTTCTTTTATGTTCTGCAAACCTAAATCTATTATCATGTATCCAGCTGTGGAACTCCTAAAGAACATGATCACTTCTATTAGGACCATGTTGTGTTTTAAAAAAATAAAGAGGACATTCTTACATTTTTGTGTGATTGCACATGTGGGCCTTATGCATATATATTTCCAATGGTTAGAGAGGAAATAATTCCCTTTTGTGCCTTGAAGGGAATGTCTCTAATGAATATGTTATTACCTGTGTGCATATAACTGGCCACAGAGACCTGTACAAAAGGACTTCTGCCTTTTGCTTATGTAAGGATGGTCCTTTTTTCTGTGCTTCATGACTTAAAACTAATCAGACCAATTTTGAAAGCCAGAGCAGCTACGAACTAGGAGGTAGAATGTGGTATATCCAGCTGCTTCTTAAAAGTTTTTGATTTTCTTAAGGTGGGCTTTAAATTAATCTTTAAATTAATGGAATTCACATTGGCAGCTTCTTGTATTTTGTTTTTTTCACAGTTTCCAGATAATCACCAAAGAGTGTGCAATCAGGGACACCAAATGAGAGACCTGTGAGGTCTTGAATGGAATCATAAAATTGTTCCTTTATTTTTCCTTTTTTCATGAATTGCAAAGAAAAACAGTATAATATCAGACAGATACATAGTACCCCTAGCTTGTGACAAAGCAGAAAATAATGCATTCTCAATCTTAGGTGGATTTATACGCTGCCATATTGTTCTTATATCTTTATTTTCATTACCTCCAAATGAATTTCAAGGGACAATTAATTCACCTTTAAAAAAAATTTTAAGTCTGATATTGTACATACATTTTTGTTTAAATCTCCAGATAGATTTAAGTTTCTCAACCTGCCAACTTATCTCTTTGGTCCGATTGATATTCTTTCTAACCCTTCTAAGATTTTCTGAACAAAAGAGCAGATCTAGAATTCTTAACTGGGGGTCAGGAGGGCTTTGTTTAAAATAGATTTGTCTATGGGAAACGGCATGTCTTTATAGGACCACAGAACCAGAGCTAGGAATGAGCTGAGCCTGTCTTTCCCCTCCCCCCCTCTTCATTTACAAATGAGGAAACTCAAGGAGACCAATTAACTTGCCCAAAGTAGCAAATCCTAGAGATAATATTTGAACCCAGGTACCCTCTTTATGCCCTTGTTCTCTCCAGTATACCGTACTGCCTCGTATTTTTTATTGTGGCTGTTCTAGTAGTATTTTGCTATGTTTCCTCCGTTGTAGAACTCAAATTTTGTTTTGTTTGCTGTTCGTTAAATCTTCGTGCTTTAGTTTGTTATTGATTCATTAGTCTTCATTTTTCCCATCCATCTCCCATCTCCTTCCCTATGAACTAATTCTGAATGACTGCAATTCCCTTTTCCAAAAAGGAAATGTTTAAATTGACCCCAACCAATGGAGGAGACTACATCCCATTGAATTTGTTAATTCTTTCAAGCATAGAATCTAGTTTTAAAGGAGGGGGAGAGATTTGGTCTGGGCTGGACAGAGAGGTCGGTTAACATAATTCCAAAGGGGTAGTTGCTCCATAACCTAGATTTGAGGGATCCCAAAGCTCTATTTCACACAATAAATTGCATTGTATATAATCCACCTTCAAAGACTTGTTTGCCCCAGGGCCCCCGCTTTTTGTTAATCTACCCCAGATTGGAAGGACTCCACAAAGCAACCCAGGCAAATACCATGATGCCAGGCCACTCAGCAAAGTCTCCAGGGCAGACATTCACAGTGAGTCCTGTCCTTCCCATTTCTTCTTATTTCCCAAGTACAAAAGTACTGCCTAATTCCATAGGGCAGCCAGCAGAGAGATGGCAGTTCCTCTCTCCCTCCTCTCCTCACTTAGCTAAATTCTATGTATGGATAAAATGTAAAGTTGAAGGGAAAGAGGCCAATAAGTCATTATTATTACTACATTTTCTCCATTCCATTTCTAAAATCTCCCAATATCCTTCTTACTCATTCAGTCTCTTCAGTTTCCATAGGGAGGATAAAAGCTAAAACAATAGAAAATGTCTTTTAGTGACTTCTTTTGGGGGTGTTATTGGTGTCAAGGTTAGCATTCCCCCTTATTCTGACCAAAGAAGAGAGAGGAGGGTGCCTGACTACAGGGCTAGATCTAAATGGATAACCTTGGTAATAGTAAGGGGGACACAGGGGGAGTAGCTATGAATTTTTAACCTGGCATAAAGGCACTCCAGGGCACACATTGTTTCACCCTAATTGCATTTCTTGGACTATTGAAAGCACTCTGTCTTTGGCCTTTTGCCTTGTAATGCATCTGAAGCGTGTGATTATGAGACCATGATGCATGTCCTGTCATGGTTTACCGCTTAATTAATTCCTATTGTAAAACTTAGGGTTATTGAGTACTAATGCTATTCCCCACCTTGTGAGCTTCTCATTTTGCAAATTGCATTCCATAAATGCTCGTGTGCTCTTTTTAGTGGATACATTCAAAGAAAAATTCACAGTGGACCAGGTTCCCATTCTAACTAATTCTGTAACTCTTCCATGTAACTTTCCTAATAACCAAAAATCTGACTCCAAGGAGTCTGCACAGAAGTGGGTTTTATTATCGTCATTGTCATCGTCATCACCATCGTCATCATCATCATCATCATCATCATCATCATCATCTATTTGTGTGTTTGAATAATAGTTAAAAAGAGCTAGATTTTTCGCTTTTTTGTGGAGGAAACCTTCCCAAGGCTCAAGGTACATGATAGCCAAAATCATAGTATAGATTTTGAACTGTGAGGTACCTTTAAGACCATCTAGTTCAGCTTCCTCATTTTTAAAGACTGATGAGATTAAATATCTTATTTTAAGATCACACAGATAGTAAATGTCATAAGTAAGATTCCAACCCAGGTCCTCTGACCATGCATCCATCCTTGGTTCTTTCTACTGTACCACGCTTCCACATTTCAGTGGAAGTGTACAATAGAAGATGTGTTTGACCATCTCAGGAGTTTCACTGCTTACAGGAACATGTTCCCAACTTAAAAAAACATGCATGGTGTTTGTCTATGTATTTTTAAAGTATGTAAATGAAGAAAAATCTTGACAATCAAAAACTTGATTCATGCTACGGCAAACCTAGCCACAGCAGGGTTTCTTTACATTATGATTGGTCCATGGATAGATTTCAAGGAATCCATGAATTTTGATGGAGATGGACTTAACATCTTTATTTTAATTCACCTTTGGTTTCCTTTATGATTGTGTGTATTTTATTTCCATATTTAAAAACTTTATCCCAAGGAGGGCATCCTTAGGTTTCCCCAATGGAGTCCACAGCACTAAAGAACCTAGAACCACTGCAGCCCTACGCAGGAGTCACTATTGGTGTCACTATTGCATGCTCACAAAGGAAGAGTATTTCAAACCCCTCCTGGTGATCAGCCAAAGACAAAGAAATTCTGATTTTAATGTAACACAAATTATGATGACGATGATGGTGATGACAATATAAACTGACAATGATGACAATGCTTTTACCTTTCTGCAATTAAGAATGGATGGAAACCACCTAAGTAGATCTCACAGTTTTTTGGGGGATGGAATAAAAACACAACACAAAGCGTGAGTTTTACCCCTTAAGAGTCTGACATGACTGGAAGTAATCCATTTCATATGTGTTCACATACATCCCCCATCATCTGAAAAGTGAATTTCATAGCTTACTTCCCATCTCCTGCTCCCCCACTATAATCCTATCTTTTTTTCTCCATAAAATCATTCTGGATATTATTATTATTATTGGGAGGAACACAAAGACGTATTAATTATTGCAGTGTGATAAATGGAGGTAGAGCCACATTGTATAGACAGGATTGTACATTAATATATAAAAAGCAGAATGAGTCAGTCATGAGCGTCTGTGTCGTTGCAATACAACATTTTCATGTAGTGCTTCTGACATTCTGTCCTGGTTCTTGGCAAAGCATCAGAACTTGTTTTTCTTTATAAAGTATTTTTCACTTAATTGAGGATGGATATGCAGACACTAATAACTCATACTGTTACTGGTGCTCCCTCTGGCAGGCAGTAATGAATTCCTTAGAAGGCTGCTGCTGTTTGTCTTGCTCTCTGGCTCAACTGTGATGTATTCTTGTAGGCTCATAAAAACTTGGGCTTGTTTGAGTGAAGTTTGTCAAATGCCCTTTATTTTTCTGTGTACATGGAAAAGAAGACGAAAGGAGGGATGAGAGGAAAGATAAGTGAGAAAAAAGATAAAAAAGAAGAAAGATTTGGCAAGGGATAGAATAACTATTACTCCAGTTTAATCTGAAAGTTTAAAAATTGATATTATACAATGAATATGGGTGGACTTGGGGAGAAATTTTTTTTAATGACCGTGTTTTTAGTTGCCTTAGCTGGCATTATTAGGCATGCAATCCCTTATAGCCTCTTCTTCTCCAACAGACCCTAGTCTTCTGTTCATTTAGTAACATTTTTTTAAACCATCCTTTCGATCCTATCTAGTTTTTCTACCAACTTTTGACATCTTAATGACTAGACTTATACATGATATTCCAATAACCTGTTCAAAATGCTGATTAGCATAAAGAATGCTTACTGGTTCTCTCATGTCATCCACTGGGATGGATACAAGTTAGATTACATTCTAGTCTAGTCATCATAATTAACATCCCTAAAGTAGAGTTCTCAGTCCTTATAAAGGATACTTTGGGATTCTTGGGATGAACCAATAAAATTCAAAAGCTTAGCTCTCTGTCTGAGTTGCCATATTGTTCCTGCTACTGCATGGAGCCAGGAAAAAAGAATGACCAACATTTGTTTATTGATTCATTTCATTTTCATTGATTCTTTTCAAGAAACTAAGGTACTAAAGTTAAGGGTAGTGCTAAAACATCACTCTCTTAGCCTTAGAAAAGCTAGGCTTAAGTTCTCTCTCGGCTATTTACTATCAGAGTAGAAAAGCCATTTGACCTCTGAGCCTTATTTTCTCAATCTGTAAAATTAGGGTAGTAATCCTTGTACTTATAAGTTTAAGTTATCTACCTATAATTTAAAGTGGCTGTTTTCCATAGCTAGATTTTATTATAAATAAGATTTCTCTCTTAAGAGGAGGAAAAAGCCTTATCAACTATAACCATTAAACTGGACATTGAAAGTAAGGATCACCTTATTGTCACATAAAAATGTAACTCGAATGACTTGAGAAATAAAACATTGAATGGAGGCTGGGAAGGTTCTTTGCAGGTTGGGCGAATCACTTAAGTGTTTCAGTGAAAGTCCAGATCTATGAACAATAGCTCTGTGAAAATGAATGAGATGTACAAAGTGCCTAGCACTAGATGGGACTTTAGAGATCATCCAGTTCAACCTCTTCATTTTACCTTAAAGGAAACTGAAGCACTAGGAGGTTAATTGAATCACTCCCAGGTCATATGAGTAGTGAGTGACAGAGCCTGCGTTTAAAGCCATCTTCTTTGATTCCAAATCAGGTGGTTCCCTCTCCTAACCCCTCCTTCTCCCCCTCACTATTTTATGCTGCTTACATGTCTTAAGGTATGTGTATTAAAGTAAGATATTAATAAAGGTAGGATTATAGTTCAGGGATAGGGAATCCTTTCAACCTTTATTGCTATTGTGTTGTTTTTTCCTATGGAGAATCACTGACCTGAAGGGGGAAATGGTGGTTGTTGAAATTAATTAAATATCCCATACTACAAATAAAAAAGAATAGCGTGGTTTCAGTTTTCTTGTTGTTGCAGTGGGTGACTTAAAAGTTTTGAGTAAATAATTCTTGAAACTGAGCCTGGGAAACATAATAACCCTTTACTTAATAAACATGAATCGCAATTGTATTTCCACTCTGTACTGTGAATTGAAGAACAATGTGCCAGCGTCGAGGGAAAAGAAAGTTATTTGGAGCAACAAAGATAAGTAGAATCCTGTGAAAGAAGCAAAACTAGCCAGGATCTACTCAAACAAATGTTTATGAAGCTCCGGTGATGCTAGCTAGGCCTAGAGATATAATAAAGATGAGAAACATCACTTTGTTTTGACCCCAGAGTTCATGATTCAGTAGATCCTAATCAACATATGCATTTCCCTTTCCATAATTCCTTCCCATTGGGCTTTCAGTTCCTCTACAACTCAACTGCCTGAGCTTCTCCCTCACCGGGAGATAACTAATATCTTTATTTCAGATATTCACCCCCATTTTTCAATTAGTCATAACTTATTGAATGAATCTCAGTATCTTTATTTGGGTTTTAGAAATTAAATACTGACCCCCAAATTCCTTGAAGAATGGTATGGTCATATATTAGTCTTCCTGATATTTTCCCCCTTAAACTCCTTTTAGCATTCCCACAATTTAAGTTTCCCACCTTGGGGGCAAGGGTGCCAAGTATATATATATATATATATATATATATATATATATATACAGAGAGAGAGAGAGAGAGAGAGAGAGTATACTGGTGTATAGTTTTTTTTAAGCTGGTTTTATGCATTTTAAAGGGTATGAATGACAAATGTCAAAAGGTACTCAGTTGCTAATATTAAAGACAGTATATTTAAAGAGCACTTGCCAGTGAATGTAGTTCAACAGATATGCCTCACATGCACCGTGTAGGGTCTTTTTTGTGTAAATAAAATGTTTACCATCGTTTATTTACCCTTCTTGATTTCTATAGAAATATATCAGGACCTAAAGAATCACTGTGCCTATTGAACTAAAAGTATGTCTCCATCTTTCCCTCTTTTTCCCTGTCTTTATCTCCTGCTCATTTCTAAAATTTTCTCCTTCTTTTACTTTGCCAGATTGTAAACCTTATAGAAGAAACTGGACACTTTCATATCACGAACACAACCTTTGACTTTGACCTTTGCTCTCTGGATAAAACCACAGTCCGTAAACTACAGAGTTACCTGGAAACATCTGGAACATCCTGAGGATACAGCAACTGGATACATCGAAAACTATCGGGGCTCCTTTTTTTGTTTTTTTGTTTTTTGGTTGTGGTTTTAAAAAAAAAAATGAAACACTCAGAATGATGCAACCGAAAGGAAGAAATAAAAATGAAACAGCCCTCTTCAGCTTTATTTCTCTTTAAAGCCGGTCCTCGTCTCTTGATAAAGGAGAGAGGTCGAGTGACAAGACTCAGAGGACCGCTCTTCTCACCAAGGAATGCTCCAGAAGAGTTAGCCTGGATAGCCTTGAAAAAGATTTCAAAACAAGACAGAAAACTCGTTCTTATTGAATGTGTATGTATCATGTATCTCTCTGTGGGGTTCCCTTCCACGACATGATTACGTGTTCAACACACACACTGCCTTATAACTGATCTATTTATTATTGCATACAGCTATTCTAATGTCATTGAGGGAGTGACAACACCAGACGTAGTAAGTACTCGAATCCCACCTATGCTCCTCTGATACAGGACCGGTGCCCAGTGACCTCACCCATTTTATGCCACTTACTGATGACTTTTCTTAGTCGCTTGAAATGGTACAATCTTGTTTCTCTGTCTTTTTATTTTTCTCTCCCAGTTCTGGGAACAAAATACCAATTGAGAAGGAGGAGGGACCAAATTGTAGTCCTGATTTTCTTTGGGGTCTTTCTGCTTTGAGTTGGATCCAGTCTGTCTGTATCCATACATTGATCTTGAATCGTGGTAGGAAAAGCACCAAATAGGGCCATGTGATTTTTCTCTCTAGCCATAGTCAATAAACCGGTAAGACATTTAAAAAAAACAAAAAGTGTTACTGTAAACTGTCCCAAATCCAGCATTGTTGACTTGTCATCAACATTCTCATGTCTGTTTATCTGGAAGTGAAGGCATTCCACAGGATCATTAATTTTTTTTTAAGGAAAGAAAAGAATACTGGTCCTGTTTTCTAAAGAAATTTTGTAGAAAATTCTTAATTTGGAACTATTTATTAGTTGGAATTTTCAATACTCTACTGCTGCCCATGTGTTACCTACCTTTTTTCATAAAACTGGGATAAGAGAGTTTTGTTTGTTAACATGATTTGCTTAGACTTTTTTTTAACCTTTGAAAAATTAAAATCCTTTCTTTGAAAAAATTTCTTCGTTGTTCTACAATGACATTAGATTATGGACTGACTTGCAGTTTCAGCAGTTCAGTAGCTATTTAGGTAGTACACGTGTGTTTCCAGAAGAATTTCTTCAGTTGCTGAAAAGAGGGTGATTGTTTCATTATCTGATGAATCCTTATGTTTAAACCAGGAGGGACTCTGTCCTGTGGCATGTAAAACAAAGCAGATGATTTTTTTTCAAAGCTGGGGGGGAGGCCAAAAATACTTTTGATGCTGTTGCTTCATCCTCTCCATGGATCCCCTAAGTCCTTGTTTGAGGACCTCATCCCTCTGAAAGGAAGAGGAATAAAGAAATACTTCTGGATCCAAAGGTTTGTTCAGTGGATCGGCTTTAAGGAAGCATGATGCTTGTTGATAGATCAGTATCTCTCATGTTTACTTACATGCCAGATACCATCTTTTACATATTGGGATTAGTGTCTGTATAGTAAGTGGTATTTCCAGGCGTCCATTAATGTAAATGCGGATTCATAGTGGAGTTATTTCTACATAATCAGAATTGGAATTTTTTTCATTGTTTCTTTACGTCCAAAGAGAAGACTTTGTTTTTTTTTTCTTTTAAAAAAAATCTTAAATTATAATTCAAACCATGCTCCATGGAAGGTCTCTGTAAGGCTTCTTCCAAAAGAACAAGTGTACTTTTTTCAGTAATGTTATGACTCTTAATGATGATTGGCATGAAACTTACTTGAAGCATTTGTTGTTGTTGAGTCCACATTTCAATGTGCAATTGCAGAAGAATCTTCTTTCTGAATCATTTTGGACATTTGGTGGTTGATGTTGGGTTTTGTGTAGGTTTGGCTCTTTTTTTTTTTAACATTGTGGGGCTAGGGGAGGGTCAATGTTTATATAAAACCGTTGGCAAATTTTCAAAGCAATCTTTAAGAAAAATGTTCAACTCCTAGTACACAGTCAACTTGGTATCTTTTTATTAGTTAAACCCAATACTTACATATGTAGTTTGGACCATTTTGACTTTTCTAACTAAATTTTGTGGCAAAAACTCAGAATTTGGGGAGGGGAATAACTTTGCATCCCTTTTATAGAACTGTTATTTACATAAAGACATTTCATCTATGAACTTAATAATAGCCAAGCACAAAGAAAATATAAGTCATATTACAAAGGGAAAGATGGGAAAAATTAAAGACCCCTACTTTGGGGATGAGTGTAGATCCACATAGAGGAAATTCATCAATTGCCTTGAAAACATTGCCAAAATGAAGAGTCTCTGATCTGTGGTTAAAATTGAGAAGAATGTAACTATTCCCTGTTCTTGGTGACAGCAATTTGAGTTTTCCACAAAATTTTGATAGAACAAAAGTCATGCGGTGTTGATCTTTTTTAAAAAAAGTTTTACATTAGCTATTTTCATCTAATTTTGTATGCAGAAATAATAAATCCTTTTTTCAATTATTTACAATTAGTCATACTTCTCTTAAAGTGACCCACATAGAGCTATCCCATTTATAAATGCTTATCTTGAGAATTTGTTAAAATGTTGTTTAGCATGCACTTTATGCTGGTAATAGTAACTTTGATACTTTAACTACAGTGGTGTTTCTTGATTGGGGAGGGGGGAATTAGTCACATATTTTTATGCATATAACCTATATATGTAAAAGCTTCAACTGCTGTGCTATCCCTCTGGTTCTTTACCACGATGACAGTGTCCTGCTGGGTTCTGGAAGACTATTCCAGTAGACTGAACATTCTGGAAAGTCTCTGAAGCTCTAAATGGTGTAAACCTAGTAATACTGAGGATGAATCTGGCTAAGGTCATCATCGGAGGTCTGTCTACAAGATGATGGGTGTTTTTTTTAGCCAAGATAACTTATGATGTAGTGGCATTTGAACCTACATCAATGGAGAGTGAACCCATACTAAAGAATATTGCACCCACAGGAAGGATCTGATTTCATCAGCCAGGTAGGAACATTTAGTAGAGGACCGCCCTTCACCAGCTTCAAGTGAAAGCTATCTAGACTTATTAGATGAGTTCTAGTGCCTCAGGTACATAGAGTTTAAATGATTTGCCCAAGGCCACATAAGTAGGGTCTGAAGTACAATTTGAACCAAGGGTGTCCTTGACTCCAAACCTAGAATTTATTAAATACATGCTGTGTTTCTGGCATGATACTAAGTGATGGGATAACAAAAAAAAAGACAAAAACACAATACAGTCCCTGCTCTCACGGACCTCATCGTAATGAAGGAGACAACATAGTAAGTCTACATAATGTATATACAGTGTAAATAGAAGGTAATCTGAGAGGGAAGGTATTGAGGTAAGGGTGTGTGTGGGAACCTTGAATTTTGCAGAATGGGTATTTGAACTGTCTTTTGAGAAGCCAGGAAGGAGAGAATTCCAGGCCCAGGGGGTAGCTAGTGAAAAGGCAAAGGGTTGGAAGCTGGATTGTCCTGTGCAAAGAAAAGCCAAATGGAAGTTGTTCTCAGAGTGCAGAGAGGGGAATAATGTTCAGAAGACCTGGAAAAAAATAGGAAAGGACCAGGTTGTGAAGGGCTTTGAAACACCAAACAGGATTTTATATTTGATCCTTTGATTAGGTAGTAGGAAACTATTGGAGTTTCTTAAATAGGGGGGTGACATGGTCAAACCTGTGTTTTTGGCAATCATTTTAGCAGCTTAGTGTAGGAGAGATTGGAATGGGGGGGAAGTGAGGTAGAAAGACTACAAGAGTCATTAGTGTGGGAATGTGAAGGCCTGCACTAGAGTGGAAGCTGGGTGAATAGAGAGAAGGGGACATATCACAGATAGTGTGAAGGGAGAAATGACAAAGTGACAAAAAAGATTGCAGAGCAAGTTTGAAAATCTGAGAATGACACCAAGATTGTAAGCCTGGGTGATTATAAAAATGGTAGTATCCTTGACAGTAATAAGTTGGGAAGAGAGTAAAGGTTTAGGGGGAAATATAATTCTATTTTGGACAGGTGACACGTTGAGTCAATTTAGAACATTGTTCAAAGCTCAGTTGGCAATGTGATGCCAGAGCTTAGGAGAGAGACTAAGACTAGATATAGAAATCTGGAAATACTCTGCATATATGGCATGATTGTTTGCATAGGTGATAAGTAGATGAATGGGAGCTGGTGAAATTGCCAATTAGGACAGAGCCTTAGAGGACAGCCACAATTAGTTTGAATGACCTGGATGATTAAACAGCAGAGGAAGCTGAGAAGGAACAATCTAGGTAGTAAAATCAAGTGAGAAGAGTATCATGAAATCTTAGAGTGGAGGGAGCCTGAGGAAAAGAAGATGGTTCAGAGAGGTCAAGAAGGATCGGGCCATTAAGTGTGACACATAAAAAGATCACTGATAACTTTGGAGAGAGTAGTTTCACTTGAATAAGGAGGTCACAAGCCAAATTGCAAAGGATTCAGTTGTGAGAAGAGAGGAAATAGAGGTGTGCCTGAAAGTTATGGGTCATAACACTATGACTGACCAAGGGAGATCACTATAAAACTATGATGCTTTGTGCATCTTCTGTGTGTATATCTGTGTGTAGGTATCTCATATACACATACATTCATGTGTATGGAAACAACCTGTAGTTTGGTATTGAGAACTCACGTGAGGAAATTACCTTTACCAGTGGCAATGGGTTCTACAGTAGAGTCTTGGGGTGTGACGAGCAATGAGACAGTGAGGGACTTGACCTGAGTCACACAGTATGTTTCAGGGACAAGACTAGAATCTTACGTCTTCCTGGCCTTGATACCAGCTTTCTATCCATAATACACCAAGCTACCTCTCAATGTATGATATGTAACAATATATATGAAAACAAATATATATATACATATATAATGTAAATATAGAAAATTATACAAAAAGAATTAACAGGAAATAGAAATATTCCATCAAATCCATCAGACCAGGTTATCTTCATACTTAAAACATTCTCCAATGAAGTGATGAGAAATTATATATTGTGGCATGTATTTTGAACATTTTTCTTACAAATTTACATGTTTTCTGAATTTTAGCATAGTATAATGAGAGGCCAGTCTTATACGTGAGAAAGATCTAGTCATTTTAACAGAGCCATAGTTGCATGACCATAGACAAAACCATCAGTGGCAGAGCAGTTTTGTTCTGCTTTGGTATAGGAAATTTCCTTGCGGGCAATTCCCTTTACCAGTGAAATCACTGGGCCAGTTCTGCTCCCTTCACCAGACAAAGGTCATCTTAGCACAAAAAGTTTCTGTAGCCGTTTTATCATCTGTGAATCCGAAGAGAAATTTCTTTTCCTATGAAAAACTTTCCTCCTATTTCCGAGCATATATGTGGGTAGCAACATCAAAATGACTACAAAAGCAAAAAAGGAAATCTAAGGTCAGGAAAAAATGCAATAGTGATACACATTTTTAAAATAATACTAAATAAATAAGTGTCTTTCACTCTGAGTTGTCAATCCCCTTTATGCTCAAAGTCAATTAAATTAATCTTTCCTTTTGAAATCCCAATAGTGTAACATTTTATATTTTTATATGCCCATCTAATCCCTTGACACAACGAAGTTACTTAAAGGCGAAATGAAATACCTTTCGAAAGGGTAATTATCAGCAATATTTAATCGCTACTATATAATTAGTATTTTCAAAGTTTTTATTTCATTTCTAAATACCAGTATTATGAATGAGAAGCCTAATTTATTTTTGATTGGGAGAATCAGAATGCTTTTTAATGCTTTTTGCATCATCACACTCATTTTCCGCCTTTATAGTTTAGGTACGTACCTTCCTTTCTTTATCAAGAACTGATTCTATTGGCTGTTTCCTATATTCCTTCTTAAGGGGACATTGAGAAAGTAGACTTTTAAATCAGAAAGACTAAGTTACTGCTCTTTATTAGATGCAAACATGCATTTTGACTCCTGTACTATAACCTTTCCAAGAAGAGTGAATTATAAAGAAAATGGCGATTGATTTTTTTTAACCAGTGGGAGCTCTTTCACATGGAAAAAGTACATATTAAGTAAAAGTGCATTCTAAAAATGTCGACATCTCTTTAATGGATGAGTATGTAGAGAAAAAGAAAGACAGGTATATAAGTAGACACAAGTGCATAAGAACACTTTGATGTGCCTTTATACCAGTGGTCCTGATGTCTGGAGTCGATTCCCTCTGCACCTGTGCTCTGCCTATAGACCTTCAGCTTCCTTCACGGCACAGCTCGGGTATCACCTCCTAGATAAGACCTTTCTTCTTGCCTCTAGTTACTCCTTGAATCTCCTTGAAATTACTTTGTATTACTTTGTATATACTGTTCTTTGTATTCATTTACTTACTTAAATGTTGTATATTGACCCCTTTCCTCCATCTCCCCCACCCTGAGTAAAATACAAGTTCTTTGAAGGCAGGGGTTGTTTCATTTTTGTCTTTGTATCAGTGCCTTGCACATACAATGTAGTAGGCATTTAAGAAGTGTTCTTCGGAGCAGCAAAGTGGTGCAGTAGATAGAGTGCCGGACCTGGAGTCAGGAAGCCTCCTCTTCCTGAGTTCCAATCTGACCTCAGACATTAAAAGCTGTGTGACTCTGGGCAAGTCACTTAACCCTGTTTGCCTCTGTTTCCTCATCAATAAAATGAACTGGAGAAGGAAATGGCAAACCGCCATGGAATGGCATGACCCCAAATGGGGTGATGAAAAATTGACCATGACTCAAAAATAACTCAACCACAATCATTTTGAATTGAAGAAAGACTTAAGATAAACCTCACAGTAGAGACAGGCTATTTCCAACTATATTCCAAAATAGCACAAATAACTTTGCTTTAAAACTGATACCTGGTCAAGAGTGGTCAAATTTGGTTAGAACAGTGTGAGCGAAGTTGCTTATAAATATGGAACCAGAAGGGGCTTCAGATGTCATCTAATGACTCTAGTCCAATCTCATCTTTTTACGGATATTGAAACCAACTCTCAGAGGCACTGAATTATTTTCCAGAATAAAATAATAAGTGGCAGAGTTGAGATGTGAACCTATATTCCCTAGGTTCAAATCCAGCTCTTTTCCCACATGACTATGCATTTCATTGTTATGAACAGCAGTTAGTTAGTACTTTGTAATGATGGTTCAACTGACCATGTTCATATGCAGCCTAGTTGAAGATAACTTTCTTTACTTGTGCTTCTTGTTCATTTTTCCTGTTCATTTTTATCCTGGATCTCAAGGTAATCAAGGGATATGTTCAGATATTTTCATATTACTTATTAAAGTTGCAACATCTTTTTTCCAATTTACTCTGAATTCCTACCTCAGTTTATTAAATATTAAGCATTTGCTCAACTTTATCAAATCCCCAGTCTCCTAGTTTTACATAAACGTCAAGGTTGCCAGTTATACTATTTATCAAGTATAACAAAAGATAAAACAAAGTCATAACTATATAAGTTATAGGTAAGATCATATCCAGAGTCACCTTTAACCATTGCTACAACTACTGAATTCTCAATTCTGGAAACACAGTCTCACCACTCAGTTCTCTCAGGATACCACTTGAAACTTTTTCTCAAGGATATCTTCATATTTCTGTATAAAACTATGGGTAAATTCAGTTATTTTAGGAAATACATTCTCTTGGTCCTTTTTCTCTATCTCCTCTTCAGCCATCACCACTGACAGTTTCTCCTTAATGACCGTTAAATATTTGGTCTTCTTAAAGATTCTCCATAAAATGATAGTTAAACTATTATAGTCCAAAATGTTAATGCCTCAAAAACTGTAAGAGTGTCTGTAATTTCTGTGGGAGAGGCTTTTGTGGTTGATATTAACATCTACAAAGAGGAAATACTTCATGCCCTTAGATTAAATAGCAAACTTTAACTACTCATTTTGCAAAGCCTATGGCTGGTCAAAAGGAAGAGTGAGAGTATGGGTATGTATTATCATCACCACTACTGAAAAGAGCTTTTGTGTGTCACATCTGCTTTCCAAGTGCTGAATTAAAGATACTGGAAATAGCTAACATAGAAAACTGTTTTCTTTTGGTATGAAAGGGGTTAAGAATTCCTGTCAAAGTTAAGGGACACAATCTACTTTTGTGTGAATGTGTGTGTTTGTATATGAGCTAATCAAAGTGGTGGTTTAGCTAAAAAGCTAATTTTATAAGGCTAGCCCTGTTAGAAAACTGACAAATATGCACCAAAATTAAAACTCACAAAAGACCTGCATTCATTTAAGCAGCTAAAAGTGCCCTGGTGACTAGACAGGAAGGAAAAAACACTACCATGGTGAGAACAATACCATTTTATTTTGGCTTCAATCAAGTGATTGAATGTAATACTCATTAGAGAGAAGGTTACTTACTGATCCAGAAATATCAAATCAGAATTGATGATGTCACGTAGAGGGACTATGTTGGACTGCTAAAATCTTAATTTCAAGGTGTAAATTTATTACCAGTTTGGTAGTTCTTAATGAACTAAACAAATTATAGGAACAGAGAAAATTATTCTAATCTCTGCTTGGTTCAACATAAAAATTGATATTTCCAAAGAATGCACCTTGTATCATTTATAGCCCAGAGGCAGGGAAATATAACCTTTTTGTCCTCTATTGCAACAAACACCGCTTGTATTATAGACAATTTTTTGCCCATGTAACTCAGTTGAGGGATCAGGTGAAAGTCTACCACACTTCGGCAGGACTGCCCCTTTTATCTCTGAACGATTCAGACTGCTGATTGAGAGGCAGAACTAACTGTAGTGTATTCTTGCTGACCTCAGGGTCAGAAAGAACTCAGTTCATGTCCTAGCTCTGAAAAAAAAAATGGTTGTTTGATCATGGTCAGATCACCTAATTTAGTGCCTTAAGTAATTCTCTTAATACTAAGAAAGTTGCTGACTAGCATTGATGAAAGGAATTTCTACATTTGGAATTCTCACACACTTATAAAATAAAAATGGATTATGGCAGGAGAGATTCACAAGTGACTCATCCAGTATTGTCCTAAGAATATTATCTGCTTAACACCTCCATATCATGTCTTACAACTGCAGGAAGGCCTGATCTCATGCTTTACTGAGAAATAATACATTTGTTCCGATGTTTCTCCCTTCTCTCCAGTTTCACAACTGGATTACATTCCCTCAGTCCTCCATGCCTTCCTTTCCAGGGCTTCAGATGTTGTCTTCCCTAATTAGAATGTAAACTCCTTCAGGGCGGGGCCTGTCTAACATGCTTATCATTCCATCCTCAGCATTTAACATAGTGCTAGCATGTAGCGAGTGATTAATAGATGTTCTACTTAACATTTTTGTACTGCCAACCCTTAGATCAACATAGCCAGCAAACTGCCCACTGGATATGCCCAATTGGACATTTGATGGATATCTCAAAGTCAGCAAGTCCAAAATTGAGCTTATCTTTTCTCTCAGAACTCAGCCCTACTTCCAAATTAATCTGTTTCTAATTGAGGTCACCACCATCCTGACACAATCAGGTTTCTGATCTTAGTATCACTGTCAACTCCCCACTAATCCCTTATAGCCACTTAATTGTCAAATTTGGTTGTTTCTACCTCCACAACATCTCACATTTGTCTTTCTCTTTCCACTCACACCAGCATTTCTCTCCACAGATAATTGCCTGGCCTCATAATTGGTTTCCTTGACTCAAGTCTCTCCTCACACCCATCCTCTACGCTGCTACCAATGTGATTTTCCTAAAAGGCAAATATGATCATGTCACACCCTGGTGGCTCTCCTTCGCCTCCAGAATTAAACCTCTTTGTTTAACATTGAAAACCTTTCACTATTGGTACCAATCTACCTTTTCAGCCTTACTCCATGCTAACTCCCCTCATTCTCACACTGCTCCAGGCAACTGGGCTCACTGTATCTCATCCATGACCCTCCATTCCCTCCCTTCACACTAGATGTCCACCACTCCGGGAATGTCCTCCTTCCACCTCAGTATCAGAATTCCTCATTTCCTTCAAGGCTCTGCTTAAACACTAACATTTGAACAAACCGTTTTCTTGATGTTCCCACATGCCAGTGCTTCCTCTGCCAATCAATTTGCATTTATTTTGTATAAATATTTTATGTGTATATATGTTGGTTGGGCTTGAAACTCAATGTGTGGAATTACTCACTTTTGTCCTCCTATCCTCAGCACCTAGTACAGTGGCTGGCCCAAACTAGGCACTTAATAAATGCTTATTGATTTATTGGTAGAGTGAAGAAATGACCATCACATGATGATGGACCTCACCTTTGGGTTCCATAGTTAGAATTGCTAAATTGCTAAAAGATATCAACTTTACCTTCCTTAGACCTACTTAAAGTTGATATATTGATGCTTCTATACAAAATGCTTACAATACTTAATTTCCTGGATTATCACACCTCTAGTTCCTTTGCAAGATTAAAACTCCTCCTCCTGTTTACATAAACAGCCTCTCCTTTAGCAATGGAGTGTTGGTTTTTTGCCAGAGGTTTGTGGATGAGGTAATTTGGCTCTGTGGGCCTTAGTTTGTTATTGGGTGTAAACAAGATAGCTAATATTTCCCTCCCTCCCCACCCCACCCCCTACCAAGGGGTCTCACAACATCACATAATTTTAGAGTTGGAAGGGACCTTGTTGCCCCATCTAGTCCAGTCTATAACCCAACAAGGAATCTCCACTGCAATGTACCTGAACAAATGTAATCTCTTCTTGAAAATCCCAGTGAGAGGAACTGACTTTCTCTTAAGGCATCCCGTTTCATTTTTAGATAGCTTAATTGCTAGGAAGTTTTTTCTGACCTAAATCTAAATCTGCATCTGTATAACTCTGGTTGCTCCTGGTTCTGCAGCCAAAGAGAATATGTTTCAACTGTGCTTTAAACAACAAAACTTCAAATTCACATTTTTGCAGGTAGCCATCATGTTATTCATCACTGGTCCCTCCCCTCCCAAAGCCTCCTCCCTCTCCTCCCTTTCTGCCTCCACACACTGAGTTCTTTTCTTCAGGCTAAACATGCCCAGTTTCTTCAACCATAGTCCTTATATGACACCTACTATAATCCTGGTTGCCTCCTCCAGTTTATCAATACCCTTCTTAAACTTTGGCTCTTGAATTTGAACATCATCCTTGGTTCAACTAGGTCAGAGTACAGAGGGATCATTGCTTCCTTATTCATGGAAGTTATGCCTCAGCTAGGTGGCACAGTGTATAGAGTGCTGGGCCTGGGGTCTGGAAGATATGAGTTCAAATTTGGCCTCAGACACTCACTAGGTAGCTTAAAGATAATATATTTTGTTTTGGACATGTTGCATTTATGATGACTACTGGACTTCCAGTTCAAAATGTCTGAAAGGCAGTTGGAGACTTGAGATTGTAGGTCAGCAAAAGAGATTGGGGCAAGAAAGGTGGATTTGAAAATCATCAGTCTTACTATAGCTATGTGACCCTGGGCAAACAGCTTAAATTCTGTTTGCCTCGATTTATTTAACTATAAAATAGAAATAATAATCAACAAACATTTATTAAATGCTTAGCATGTACCAGCCACTGTGTTAATGTTGGAGATATGAAAAGAGGCAGAAGACAGTCAATGCCTTCAAGGAACTTCCAGTCTAATGGGGGAGACAACATGCAAGCAAATCTATACAAAGTGAGTTATATACAGGATAAATAGGAAATAATTAACAAAGGGAAGACATTGGAATTAAGAGGGGTTGGGGAAAGTTTCCTGTAGAAGATGGGGTTATAGTTGGAACTTAAAGCAAGCCAGGGAGGTCAGTAGTCAATGCAGGAGAGAGAGCATTCTAGGCCAGAGAAAATGGCGGGAGTCAAAGAGGTAGACAGAGTGTCTTGTTTGTGAAACAGCCAGAAGGCCAGTGTCACTGGATTGAAGAGTATGTGTTGGGGAGAAAGGTGTGAAAAGACTGGAAAGTTGAGAGGATGCTAGATTATGAAGGACTCTGAATGCCAAGCAGAATATTTCGTGTTTGCTGCTGGAGGCCATAGGAAGCCACTGGATTTTATGGACTAGGGGTACAATATTATTAGATCTGCATTTTAGGAAAATCTCTTCAGTGGCGTAATGGAGGATAGATTAGAGTGGGGAAAGACTTAAGGCACCAAACAGCAGAATCACCAGCAGGCTATTGCAGTAATCAATGTGTGAAGTGAGGTGGGCCTATACTAGAGTGGTATTGGTGTTAGAAGAGAGAAAGGAGCTTTTTCGAGATGGCTCAGTGCTCTTTTGTATTTTTATCAGCGTTGCAAAGGTGAAAACAACAGGCCTTGGCAACATTTGACTATGGAGGGTAAGAGATAGTGAGATATCCATGACTCCTAGGTTGTGAGTCTGAGGGACTGAGAGGATGGTGGCACCCTATAAACTGTGCCACCTAGCTGAGGCATAGCTTCCATGAATAAGGAAGTGATAGTCCCTCTATACTCTGACCCAGTTGGACCACATCTCAAGTATGATGTTCAAATTCAAGAGCCAAAGTTTAAGAAGGGTATTTATATATACTCTACAGCAATATGGAAGGTAGAGGCAGGGGGAAAGTTTAGGAGAAAGATAAGTTATGTTCATATTGAGTTTAAGACTTCTCCTGGAAATTCAATTCAAGCTATCTGAAAGGCAGATGTAAGGTTGAAGGACAGCAGAGGGATTGGGGCAGGACGGTAGATTTGAGAATCATCAGCATAGTGGTGGTAATGAAATCCATGGGAGTTGATGAGATCACCAGGTGAAATAGTATAGAGGGAGAAGAGAAGAGGGCTCAGGACAGAATCCTTAGGGATACCTTTGGTTAGAGGGGATGATTTGGAGGAGAATCTAGCAAAGAAGACACAGAAAGAGCAGTCAGGTAGGAGGAAAACCAGAAAAGAGTGGTGTTCTAAAAACCTAAAGAAAGGGTGTATCTGGGCAGCTAGGTGGTGCAGTGAATAAAGCACCCGCCCTGGAGTCCGGACCTGAGTTCAAATCCGGCCTCAGATACGTAACACAAGAACTAGCCATGTGACCTTGGGCAAGTCACTTAACCCCAATTGCCCTACCTTCCCCCCTCCAAAAAGCCAAAAAAAAAAAGAGAGAGAAGGGTATATCAAAGAGGAGAGAGTGATCAATAGTGACAAAGGCTGCAGAGAGGTCAAGGAGAAAATGAGGATGGAGAAAGAACCTTATATGGGTCTTCTGAGGATCAAGTGATAGAATATTTATAAAGCATTTCTCACAGTGCCTGCCACTTAGTAGGTGCAATGTAAATGATTATGCTATTCCCTTTACCTTCTCTTAATGTGACCCAAGATAACATTAACTTTCTTTCTCTGGCTGCCGCATGACTCAGTGAGCATCAATGTATTAAAACTCTCAGATCTTTTTCAGACACACTGCTATCTAAATGTGCCTTTCCCATCTTATACTTGTGAAGCTGGATTTTTTTAACTTATATATGATTAATGAATTTGATTTGATTTGATTTGATTCAGTCTGGTGCTTTAGCCTGCCAAGATCCGCTTTAATCCCAGCTGTCATCCAGCGTTAACTGTCCTTCCCAGTTCTGTGTCATCTGAAAATCTGAGCATCATGATATTTATACATTTGTTCAAATCACTGATAAAAATACAAAAGGGCGCAGAGCCATGTACAGACTCCTAAGGCACTCCACTGGAGACTTCCTACCAAGCCAATGTTGAACCATTAATGACTCCTCTTTGAATTCAGCCATTCAATTTAGTCTGAACCAATCCAATTTTATTACAGTCGGATCTATTTCTCTACAAATTTTCCAAAAGAGGAGCAAGCAGTATGTTATCCATTGCTTTGGTAAAAATTAGGTAAATTATTTCCATAGCATCTGCTTTTTATCCTTTTAGTAAACCTGTCTTTAAAAACAAACAAACAAATGAATAAACAAACAAACAAAAAAAACTAAACCAAAAAGGAGTTAGCGTTAGTTTGGTATGATCTGTCCTTAATGAAGCGAGTCATGTTATCTTTTTGTAATCATTTATTCCCTTTGCTAGATGTCCATCAACCAACTCTTTAAAGATTAGTTCCAAAATTTCCCCATATTCAAGGCCATAGTAATAAGGTCATGTTCAATTAAACTGAATAAATCAGTAAGTATTTCTCTCCCAGAAAAATGTAAACCCTTTAAGAATGCGTTTTTATCTCTAATATCTAGAACAGTGCCTGGCATTTGTTCTGAAAGGGTTTACATTTTTCTGGGAGAGAAATTCACATATACATATATATATATATATATATACATATATATATATATATGTATATATATATGTATATATATACATATATATGTATATATACACACACACATATATATACAGAGAGAGAGAAATACACATATATGATACAAAATAAATACAAAATTAATATGAGAGGGAACTAGCATTTGGAGAAAATAAGAAAGGCTTCACATAAAAGGTAGTGTTTGAACTGTATCTTAAAGGAAGAGAGGGACTCTGAGGTGTGGGATGAAGAGGGAGTGCATTCCAGGCATGGAGGGAAGAGAGGAAGTAGCTAGTGCAAAGACATAGTGACATTTTAGCTGGGACTTAGAGTACTGGAATGGGAATAATATATAATGAGCCTAGAAATATAGGTTGTACTAAGGTTGTAAAGGGTTTTAAATGCCCAATGGAAGAGCTTATTTTCTTCTAGTGGTAATAAATAGCCAATAGCAGTTATTGAATAGCAAACAACACACTTGTGCTTTAGGAAAATCACTGTAGCAGATATGTGGGGGATGAATTAGAATTATGTCAGACTTTAGGTAGGAAAGTCGTTTAGGAGGACAGTGAAATAATGTAGATAAAAGGTAATGCAGGCCTGAGGTGGGGTGGTGGCTGTGTAAGTTAAGATATGGAATTGGATGTGAAAGCTGTTGTAGAGGCAGAAATGACAAGATTTGGCAAATGAGGGTGAGGCGAGGGAGAATGAGTCAAGGAATGAGACTCAAAAACTTTAATAGAAATAGGGAAATAGAATAGAATAGAAATTTAATTAGAATTTAATAGAAATAGGGAAGTTTGAAAAAGGTTTGGGAGGAGAGATCATGAGTTTTGTTTTGCACTTGGTGAGTTTGAGATGTCTAGATTGTTCAGTTTGAAAGGTCTAATAAATAGGTAATCACTGATGTGGGACTGAAGGTTGAGGTGCAAGTCTGCTTATAGAGATCTGTGGATTATTAGAATAGATAGGGTAATTGAGCACATTTAGGGGCTACTGAGAGAGAATGTAAAGAGATAAGAGCAACCAAGAAAGACCTCTGGGATATATCCACAGTTAGAGGATGTTATATAAATCACGAGTCAAAAAGAGACTGAGAGGGAGCAATTGGATAGGAGAAGAAAAAGGAGTGTCAGGAGAATTTAGAGAAGAGAGATTATGAGGATAGAGAGTAAAAGAATAAGGTGGCCAATAACATCAAATGCAGCGGAGAGATGATGATAGATGAAGACTGAGATAAAAACATTATTAAATTTGGCAATTAGATTATTGATGAGAGAGTAGATTATGGGAGAGAATAGATTCGGTTGAATGAAAGGCATGAAAGCCAGATTGCAGAGGGCTAAGGAATAAGTGGAAAAGTGGAGGAATTAAGTGTATTTTTATTTTTCTAGGTGTTTCACTAAGAAAAGGAGAAGAGATATAGGCAATAGCTTACCATGGATGGTAGGATCCATTGATGATTTTTTTTAGGGATAGTGGAGACTTAAGCATATTTAAGGGCAGTAGAAAATGATCCTGTTTATTTTCCTCTTCATTACATCATGCAAATCTTTGTTTTTCTGAGATTATTGAGTTCATCATTTCTTGTAGCATGGTAGTATTCCATCACAATCATATACCACAATTTGTTCAGTCATTTATCAATCAGTAGTCATCCCTGCAATTTCCAGTTTTTTGCTACCACAGAGAACTGCTATAAACATTTTAGAACATATTGATTCTTTTCATTTTTCCCCAATCACCTTTGAAAACAGACTGAAGTGTGGTATTGCTGGGTCAAAGGGTATAGATAGTTTAATAACTCTTTGGGCACAATTCCAGATTGCTCTTCAAAATGGTTGGATCAGTTCACAATTACACTAACAATGAATTAGTGTCTCAATTTTCCACATCCCCTTCCACATTTTTCACTTTCTCCTTCATTTTATCCATTCTGATAGGTGTGAAATGATATCTCAAGGTTGCATTTCTCTAATCGATAATGATTTAGAGCATTTTTTCATGACTATAAATAGTTTTGTTTTCTTCACTGGAGTGGGAATGATTGTGGAGGGAATCTGCTAGAAAAAACAGGAGGAGATAGGTTCAAGGATACATGGAGAATTGGCCTTGAGGAGGAGTTGAAACACCTTATCTGAGTGAGGGAGGATAATCTCTTTTTTTTTTTTAATATGAGATTCTTTATTAAATTTTTTTGAGTTACATCTTTTTTCCCCGTCTTTCCCCCGCCCACCACCCCAAAACAGCCATCCCAGTATTTCCCCCCTCCCCCAGTCCATTCTCCCCTATGTCACTTTTTGGT
>CM053583.1:246178319-246194944 GCA_028627135.1 Pseudochirops cupreus | reverse complement strand
ATACCATAGCTTGTTCAGCCATTCCCCAACTGATGGGCATTCCCTATATTTCCAGTTTTTTGCAACCACAAAGAGAGCTACAATAAATATTTTTGTACATATGAGACCTTTTCCTACTTCTATGATCTCTTTGGGACATAATCCCAACAGTGGTATTGCTGGGTCAAAGTGTATGCAATTATTTATAGCCCTTTGGGCATAGTTGTGATGGACCCTTCTTTCCAGCTGCTGGGCTTCCTTCAGCAGGAGCTTTGTTTCTCTCTGTTACTTTGTGGGTTCCATAGCTCTAAAGCTTGTTTAGAGTCATTTTTAACACATATTGGAGGAGGTGGAAGCTGAAGTAGCCCAGAAGTGCTGTTTCTACTCCTCCATCTTGACTCCACCCCAAGAATTGTAAGTCTTAATGAGACTATGTCTATAAAAAGAATGAAGTTAAAGAAGTTCATGATATCAGTTGGCACTTTTTAAAATGATTTGTGGCATGTGAATATAATGAATTAGTATAATGAATGTGAGCTCCTTGACAGTAAGAGCTATCTGTTGCTTTTCTTTGCATTCTCAGCACTTAGTGCAGTGTTTGGCACATAGGAGATACCTAATAAATGTTTATTGACTGACTGAATTATAGTATGTGAAGACAATAGAATGTTATTGTCCCACAAGAAACAAAGAATATGAAGAATTCAGAGAAGCTAGGGAAAATTTCTATCAACTGACACAAAGTGAAATGAGCAGAACCAACAAAACCATTTATAAAATGGCAACAGCAGCATAAAGGGGGAAAAAACTTTTAAAGCTTAAGAATTTTGTTCAATGCCAAGATCAGTTTTAACATCAGAAGTAAACTGCAGATGTGGAACCAGGCATACATTGACACAGTCAAGGTGTTGGGTTTCATTTACTTAACTATATTAACTTTTACTTTACATTTACTTAACTATACTTACTTCTCATTTACTTAATAATACTTCTTATATATTTAAAAAGAGCATTGGAACAATGAAACAAAAAAGAAATTACAGTAAGTCCAGTTTGCCAAGCTAGGTCTTCATATAGCTAGAAGCCTTCAGATGCTAGGAGAGATATTCAGTTAGAAAAAGCTTAGCCCAGAAATGAAGTACCAGAAACCTTCCAACTCAAAGAACAGAGGTAACCCTAATAAGCCTGCAGACTCTAAATACATTCTAAGGATAAAGAAATGGGGTCCCAGACTAAGGTCTAGCTGAGGAAACCTGGAGAACTTAATTGTGTCACTCTGATCCCAAACTTGAGTCAGAAATCTATGATGAGGACATATCCTGTATACAGAGCAATATCCTAGCTATAACATCTCAATTCAGGAAATAAATCTGGGAAAATTAACAAGTACAAGAAAATACCAACAATAAAGAAATATTATGGAGTCAGGAATGCTCAAGACACAATTCCAGGAGAAGAGAATAATACCTCACCATCTTCAAGCAAAGTCTCCAAAAAAAAAATGATTCATGATAAGTTCTATTGGAATTCCTGAAGAAATTAAGTGAAAGTTTTAAATAGCCCTATAAACTAAATGGCAACTCTAGAGGAAAGAGTAAGGAAGGAAATGAGAGCAATAAAAGACTTAAAAATGGAATAAACAGCATAGTATAGGAGGTTTTTTGAAATCTTATTTTAAAATCTTAAACTCTCGAAAATTAGATTAGGCCACACAGAGATCGATGACTCTAATAGACAATAATAAATACTGGGAAAATATCAAAAGAATGAAAAAAAAAAACAGAAAATGTGTGATATTTCCTATAAGAAAAAATTAAGTAGAAAACAGGTCAAGAAGCATTCATCTAAAAATAACTAGATAATCCGAAAACTTCAACCATAAGAAAGCTTAAATATTTCAAGAAGCTTGAAAACTACTCAGACCAATGAGAACCAGAGGGCAAAGTAAAATTAAAAATAATTTACCAGTCATTTCCTAAAAAAAACCTCCAAATTAAAACTCTCAGCAACATCAGAACCAAAATCCAAAGATACCAAACCAAAGAAAAAAAATATATTGCAAGTAGCTATTACGTATCGAGGAACTATAGTCAGGATCATACAAAGACCTGGCAGCTAACACTTCAAAGAAAAGAAGAACTTGGAATCTGATATGGAAGAAAGCAAAAGGGAAAAGATTTTAATCAAGAATAAGCTACCCAGGAAAGCAGAGAATAATTCTACAAGGGAAAATGGATCTTTCATGAAATTGAGAACTTCCAAGTAATTCCTGATTAAAACATCAAAACTAAGGGGCAGCTAGGTGGTGCAGTGAATAGAGCACTGGCCCTAGAGTCAGGAGGATCTGAGTTCAAATCTGACCTCAGACACTTAGCACTTGCTAGCCATGTTGACCTTGGGCAAGTCATTTAACCCCAATTGCCCTACCTTCCCCCTCCAAAAAGGCAAAAAAAAAAAAATCAGAGCTAAGTAGACACTTTGAATGAAAACACAAAAATTGAGAGAAACCTAGAAAAGTAAATGCATTTGATTATTTGAAACAAATCAATCATGAAGTGTTCATGTTCTAAGAAAAGAAGAGTGTTCCCTCAGAACACTAATGTGTTTAAATTTCATGAAGGGAGTAAATAAAACAGCGGAACCGGGGAAAGTTTTGTTATATTTCAATGATCTAAAGAGAAAAAAAAAAAAAGAAATATACAAGGGGAAAAAAAGAGAAAGGGCATAGAACTTACTGTCTCAAATAATCCAGCTGCATAAGAAGACTACATAAACATAGAGGAAGAACATTGTGGGAGCAGTTTACAAATGAACCTCACTTTCATCTGAACCAGAAAAATGGATATTGAATGCACACGTAAACACATGTACATATATATGCATAGTTTGATGTAGAAATACTCTAACTCAAGAGGGGATTAGTCATGAATAAGGAAAACAGAAAGGTAGATTGATAAGAAGAGATTAGTCATAATTAAAATCTATCATCAGAGAAGAGAGTAAGTCCAGTGGAAAAGAAAAAATCAAGGAAAGAATGAAAATCTAAGAACCTGTAATCAGAAACTGGGCAAAGGGAAGAAAAGAGTACTAGTGAAATGGAATCAGACTGCATCAAATATGGATCACTAGAGCTAAACCGTGCCCTCTCTCAACACTCTCTTCTTCTCCCTAAAGTGAGGGGCAAAGAATGGGGGCAAAGAAAGAAAAAATGTACAAAAAGACTGGATAGATGCATACAATTAATACCTGTAACTGTGATAAACTCACCTATAAAACACAGGAAGGTAGCAGAATTGATTAGAAAGAAGATCCAACAATATGTTTTGTTTTGTTTTTTTAAACAAGATATTTAAAACACTAAGATTCACACAGAGTTAAAATAAGGGACTAGAGCAGAATCTATGTTTCCAGTGAAGCAAAAAATATAAGGGGAGCAATCGTAATATCAGACAAGGAAAAAATAAAAATAGATTAAATTAAAAGAGACAAACGGAGAAACTACACATTATGCTTAAAGGCACCATAGACAATGAGTTACTCTCAATATTATACAAACATATACATACATACATACAAACATACATGTATGTTGTTGTTGATCAGTTGTTCAGTCTTCATGACCTCGTGGACAAGTGGGAAAAAAAAATTAGTAAATAGATCCTTTTCCAACTAAATACAGTTGGGGTGGCTAGGTGGCACAGTGAATAGAGCACTGGCCCTGGAGTCAGGAGTACCTGAGTTCAAATGTGGCCTCAGACACTTTACACTTAGTAGCCATGTGACCTTGGGCAAGTCACTTAACCCCAATTGCCCCTCCAAAAAAAACCCAACTAAATACAGTAAAAATTATATTCAATAAAAGGATTAAAATTAATTGGAGACTAAATATTTAATCCCAAAGAGCCTGTGCACCAAAGAATAAATCACAAAAATATAAAAATAATTGAAAAAAAAGATAAGGGCTCTGTGATTTCCATTTCTAACATCATAAATGCCCCCTTCCCCACCCCCACTAACCCATTTCGGATAAAACTTACTTTGGGAGAGGGCAAAAAATAATCATTAAAGAAAACAAGTTGGGATAAGGAGGAGGTGACATGGACAGAGGAAAAATACGTGGATTCAATTTCATTAAAAAGCTATTGGAGAGGGAAAGAGGACCTCATGGAACTTTAGTTCTACAAAAGACCAGAGGGAGAAGCTAATTATCTCCAGACACACATTTCAAGAATTCTAGGCATAATGGTATTAATGTTGTCCAATGCTGCTCTGTCTCCTGTCCTGGAAAAATCTCTGTGTACTCTGAAACTGGCTTCTCCTACTGGAGCCATGTTAACGATGGCTACCCCCAAGTTTAGTTAGAGGGTGCTCTCCAGTGTGTCGTAGTTATCCTTAAAACTCTTCAGCTCTAGGAAATGTTTGGCTCTTTTATTCTTCTGGCTGGAGGGCAGATAGGTTACTTGGATAGTTGTTGGGGAGGAAACTTCAGGAGGCTATGTTAGATCCTTAGCTGCTGACTGGCACTGCTGCTGGGAGCTCCTACCATGGGCTATGACAGCAGCAGCCAGTTCACTCAGTACTTCCTGACAGTGTAGATATTCAGTCTGGCCAAAGAGACCAGTTCCATATCATTTTGTCATTGCCATCTAGCAGGGTGTCAGTGAAACCTTTGCAGACACCCTTGAAGGATTACTTGTGTTCTGAAGCTCCAGAAGATAGCAGTGGAAGTTCTTGCCCATCAGGGAAAGAGAATGCTGACCTGAATAGAATGGGATCTCAGAGGCACAAAATGGCATCCAATGCTTTCATCCTGTACAGGTAGTTGTAGCCATGTTGATTTCCTGGTGTCTCCAGCTGCAAAATTCTTACATCATCCTCTTCAAAAAACTTTACATTCTGGACCTTGGATCGTCAGATGTCAATCTCTTTCTTCAGATCCTTGGGAGTGTTGTACCCCACAGGGATATGACAGCCTCTTTGAGACTTCATAGCAAAATGTTGTAATTTCAAGGGAATTTGAACATTTTCCCTGCCCATTAATAGGCGCATAGAACCCTAGACCAGAACTAATCAAACTCTGGGCTAGGGGGAGTTTCCAGTTAAGTGCTAGAGCATGAGGATTTTCAAGCTTCTTGACACTCAGCCAATCAGAAGCCGAGTCTTTGTTACATATTCTGAGAGGTTGGAATTTTGCTTTAGGGGTTCGTTCATGAGAAGGATCTTTTGATTTCCTGGTCAAGACTCTGAGGTAGCCGCATGTTCAGAGCCCTCCAACTGCTTAGATGTCTGTGCTCCCTCGATCCAATGATGTATGTAAAAGTGTATAGCAATATTGCTTTACACAGACAGTTGGAGCCCTGTCTGTCATTCTTTGTGCTAATTTCTCTGCTTGTATTTTCTATTTATCTGTCTTTCTTGGATAGTCACTTCTTTATCAAAGTCAGATTGTTAACCCCTTTAAAGCTGTCTTTCCTTTAGCAAAGCAGTGCTAGTACTGCTAGCACTGTGCTAAACCTATACTAACTAGCAGGTCATCCTGGGTGTGCTAGAGCGCTTTCTTGTACAAATGCATGATCTACCTCTTGGCAAAAATGAACAGCAGGACAAATACCAAGCTCCCCTAGGCCATCACCAGCATGACATTCACGCCGGACAACCAGTTAAAAGAAGTTTAACAAGCCACAAATGAACTCAAATAAAAAATCCCAATACTGGATATACTTATAAGTTAATTTTATCAAAAGTTCACAGAACAATAAATTCTAATAATACATAATTTTTGACAAAAAATAAGTAAAGATTAGGTCCCTCCAAATTCCTTTTATGACACATATGATACACAAAACAAGGAGATACAAATCAAAGAAAGAAAAGTATGAACCAGTATCACAACTGAATGTTAATACAAAAATTTTTAAATAAAATATTAGCAAAGAGGCTACAGGAACACATCATACATTATGCTCAAGCAGGATTTATGCTAAGAATCCTAAGCTGATTCAATATTAGAGAAACTTTAAATATAATAGACCACATCAGCAACAAAAACAATCAAAATCGCATTGCTGAAATAATCAATAAACATTTATTAAGAAAGGCAAGAATATTACTAGATCCAGGAAGCACTTTTGACAAAATACAACACATATTTTGGGGTGAGTGAGGGATCAAACACACTAAAAGTCTAAGAATAAATGGACTTTTCCTTATAATGGCAAATAGTATCTCTTTAAGTCCAAAAGCTAGTGTTATATGTAATAGAGTTATCTAGAAGCCTTTCCAATAAGATCAGAGGCAAAGTGAAGGATATTCATTATCATGACTATTATTCAACATAGTACTAGAAACTCTAGTTACAGAAAAAAGGAAAGGAAAGGAAATTGAGAAAATAAACACAAGTCAAAGAGGAAACAAAACTATCACTTTCTGCAGATGATATAACTTACTTAAAATCCCTAGAGTCAATTAAAAGTCAATAGAAAGAATTAGCCATTTTAACAAAGTGAAAGGAATCAGCAGTCGGAAGAAATAGAGAAATTCCATTCAGAACTTAGAATATTTAAATAGGAATGACAGAATATCATATCTACCAAGCTATACACAAAAATGATCTGACTACTGTTAACTGGTCTTTGTTACAAGGAAAGGTTCTTTGAGAGAAAGAAGTGTGATTGGGCGGTGAATGATAATTTTTTTTAAATGAAGAAAGGTATCTTATTAAATACTTTATTTTCTTTTCCTTTGTCCCTGGTGCCTTACTGTCTCCTTGTTTAAGTGTGTAACATATATTGCTGACTATGTGAAAGTAAGTAAACCCATGGCTTGGGTTTCTGCAAAATGAATGTACAGAATCTGGCCAGAATTAGTTTCCAAGACAGATGACTCACATCAGAACCAAGGAAGCCTACCTTTCTGCAATAGAATAAGGATTTGATTTTATTTCATTTTTTTTCTCTTCTATTTTGGTTTCTGTTTTCTTCTCTTTTCTTTTCCTTTCTCTCTCTCTTTTTCCTTTTCCCATTCGCTCTGCTCCTCACCCCAAAGTAGCAGCACACTATATCAAAGCAACTCTAGCTGGTGTCGTTCTCCAAATGGCTGGAGAGAAAACATCCTGGTGCTAATTAAAAACATAGAATTTAGCTACAAGAAAAAGTAAACATTACCTAATGAAGTTCTTTGTCTTCTGCCAAAACACTTAACTTCTTGCTTCATTCATTTGGTTAATTGCTCCCTCACTGTTGATCTGCTCCTGTCAGCTAGGCCAATTACCATTAAGACATATATGCAAACCACATAGCCCACTCAGTCTTAGACCTTATCCTTTGAAAGAAAAGTGTGAAAGACTATCGCATCTCCCACCAGTCCCTTGCAAAGGGAAAAACTTCATTTTTATTGGATTAGGTGCCAAGAGCTTTCTTCAATCACCCAATGGCACTTTCTTTTTTATTTGGTAAACTTTAAAATGAGGCTTATTATCCTCTACTTCCTGTAGACCAAAGGAGTCCTGCCTCGTTTTTGTTGGGGGTTTTTCACTCCCCTTTTTATAACTGTTTGCCCTTACTTCCACTTTTTCCCCTTCTGAAAAATTTGCTCTCTCCCTGCTCCCACCCCCAAGCACCGTAAATTAATAGCCTCTTTCCCTTGTGGTCATTTTTATTCTTTCAGAGTAGTGACAAATTAAAGCTTCCCTTTCAAAAAAATCCCCATGACAAAAGCTCTTGTAAGCTGAAAACTGCTATGGTATAACCTCTCCTATAGTTCTTCAGGAAGCTTGTGACCTGGGATAATTTTACAAGTCCAGTTATGAACCAGCTTATAAACACGCGCTCGCGCACACACACACACACACACACACACACACACACACACACCTACTTATGTGCACAAACACACTCCTTCAGTTTGGCGATGTATGCAGGTCTGGAGTTTTATTACAAGCCTGAAAGACTACTTTTAATTTATCGTTTCAAAAAATGAAAGCTGGATAAATGAGAGTTTTGTTGTTGCCTGGTAGTTTAATGACTTCCCTTTTCAGGGGCTCTCTGACTGCCTTCCAGTAGCTCCCCTCCTGGGTCCATTTTTGTGCCACACTAAAGCTTGGCCCCATGCCAGTGTGACAATCACTGCCTGAGAAGCCTCTTCTGTAGGAGATTATTTCTCAGGTTTCTTTGTTTTATTGGTAGTTGGGGGGAAAGGGGGAGAAGAGGGTGGAGATGGAAAGAGAGAGAAGGGAAATGGGACAAAGGGGGTGGGGGGTGATTTCTAAACTCAAACAGGATGTCCTGCTGGCGTCTCAGGCTGGGAAAACTTCAGTTTCACCAAAAGGGCAGTGTAGGATGGCTTAAATTAATCCAGGGTGTCTAGGCTGGTGAATTTTGCTTTGGGCTTTTTCTCTTTGAGAGACTCTCTAAACCTCAGAGGGGACTCCACCCACCCTGGCAGCACAGAGAAGGTAGTCTCTAAAAACAATGAACCCAGAAAAAGGAAAGGAGGGTGAAAAGGAAAAAAATCATGTTAAAACATGTGCCTTAGAACATATAAAGGCTAGACACCAAACTAGTCTTTAGGGGTGGGTGTGTGTGTGGGTGTGTGTGTGGGTGTGTGTGTGTGTGTGTGTGTTGTCTCCACAAGATAAATAATCAAAGTAAGGGACAAGTAAAAAAAATCAAATGATAGCAAATTACCTCATTTCAGCACATGTTCACTTTAATATAGGTACAGAGAGGAGAGAGCAACACTCACCAAATCAGAATTCTTAAATGCTCACTTGAGCAAGGAAGGGAAAAGGGAGCAGATGGCCCTTACCCCTTATGCCAGCTCCCTGCCTTCATACAAAGTATATGCAGATCACATATCCTGCCAAATTTATACCCCTCCTTTATAAGTTTTGAAAGGGTGGCACCATTACTAAGTGTCCTTGAACATCAATTTGGGCTCCAAATTTTTAAAAAGTATCTCTCTTCATAACTAAATGTGAGTCCCTACAAAATCTCACTCCTTATGTTCAAAAGGGAAATGTATATCCCCATTAACTCTTAAATGCCTGATTCAAAAGAAGGAATTGTATTGAAGGACAGAAAAGAGAGAGAGACAGAGACAGAGAGAGAGAGAGAGAGAGAGAGAGAGAGAGAGAGAGAGAGAGAGAGAGAGAACAAAATAAAATAATCGTAACTAGGGAAATTTTCCTTAAAAGTGAAATTCTTTTTCTTTGCATAGAAATTTGAAGCCAAAGAAAGGTCATATGCTTTTTGACAAGGTAATGCAGCTAAGGTATACCTCTCTTTGCATAATGTATGTTCTTGAAGAGTTGTGGTAACATCATCATACATACTAGCTGATCTCTACTTCCTCAGGTACTATAGATTAGGTGGCACTTCAGTAAGGTACAAGCTCAGGCTATTTCTGCTCCAAATTTTACTGTGGTGACTTAAGGTTTGCAAAGTAGATAGATGGATAGATAGATAGATAGATAGATAGATAGATAGATAGATAGATAGATAGACAGATAGATGATGGATAGATAGATGATAGATTGATAGATAAATTAAACAGAGATAGAGATAAATTTCATTTGATCCTACCATCATAGCAATCCTGTGAGGTAGACACATACCATACAGATGAGGGTACAGATAAGGAAAGTGAGGTTAAGCGACTTCACCAGGGTCACAATGGTTAGTAAGAATGAGGCAGAATATACAAGTCTTTAAACTCTCTATCTAGTTTGATCACTTGGGTTAGTTGACCCTAGTAAAGGTAATAATGTCTGTGTCACTCATATTGACAGCAATTAAGTTCAATTCAACAATAATTTTTAACATTTATCAAGTGTCTATTAGGTATAGAATAGACTCAAAGTTTAGAGTGAGGTATAAAGTTTAATTAAGACAAAATCCCTGCCTTTGTGGAGTCTAGTAGGGGACTAGCGCAAACAATAATACAAAATAACATTGTGAGGTATTTATATATGCATATATACACATGCATACATATATACATATACACAAATATATGATAGAATATGTGAGGGAGGACCAGAGGAGGCTTCAGAGGGGCACAAGACGTAAGCTGAACCTTGAAAGGAATCTTAAAAGATAAGCAGGAATATTTTCCTGTTGAACTACAGCTGGATGTTATATAGAGCATGGTCTGGGACCTGTTAAATACAGTGAGTTAGTCAAGTTTGCAGTCAGTAATCAAGATAGCTCAACTACAGGGTAGGAGTTCCAAAGCTGAGAGGATTTACTCTCTCAAGGGGCTGGAGAAAAGAAGGATAAAGGATATGGTCTCTGAACGTCCATAAGAAAGTTCATTCTCTCTCTCTCTCTCTCTCTCTCTCTCTCTCTCTCTCCTTTCTCTCTCTCTCCTCTCTCTCTCTCTCGCTCTCTCTCACACACATACACACACACACACACACACACACACACACACACACACACACTCCAATCAGGTGTGTTGATAAAGAAGTATTCCAACTATTTCTACAGTGACAACACAACAACAAAATTCTACCCATGGAAGACAAACTACTGACTTCCCTAAGAGAAAAGTTCACTAAGAAGACAAATGAATTGGGAAATAAGGGGATCGAACTTCTAGGGTCAGGCTTCACAACAAACCTATTCTGTGGGCTCTTGGAAGTCATTCATATGACTATAGGAACCTAAGTTTCCTCATGTATAAATAAAGGAATATATGTCAACAAGTATTATCAACAAAGTCTGTGAGCAAATATTGGATTTCCCCCCAAATCAAGGGCTCCCTTCATTCAACATTGCTTTTGTCTTATGCTACCACAGGAGCAGTTAAAAAGAATGCAAAATCTCCCTTCTTTAGACCACAAGCTTGAGAAAATAGTCCTGTAATTCCTTTTGATTTTGTTCTCTGTGAGCAAATCATTGGCAACATAGCCTCTAGGGTCTAGGCAGTCACTTAAGAGTTCAAGAAACTACTCTACTACACTAGGGACACATTCTGTGGGGGTCAGCAAATTAGAGTTGCACAGCTTAGTCACAGTGTCCCACTTTGTGTCTAACAACTTGAGATGATTTTCTCTCTGGCTGGCTCTCGATCTACTATAACATGCTGCTTCTCTTAGAAATGATTCCCTGTAGATGGTGAGATTATCCACATCCTCCTATTTGTGGATGACACTGTGCAAGTGGAATCAATCCATGGAGCATGGCAAAACTTCCCAAAAAGATCACTAACTATCATCTGCTCAGGAAAGACCAGTTGTCTGAGGAAACCCTATTACCCAGAATATGACACACATTTGTCGGATTAGATTGCTTTCACAACACTGAAAATTTCCTTCAGCAACCATAAGTGTTCTTGAAACTGAGTTCAAATCCAGAAACAAAGGCTTATCTTTTTAATACTAGCATCCTACTTCTCCTGTGGCTTCTCCGGGACCTGGAACACAACAATCAGCAAAGAACATGAAAATGAGTATCACACAGGAGACAATGGAGACATATATGGCAGTTATGATCAGGCTGCGAAATGTAACAAATTAGGAACTTTGAAGAACAAAAGATGTCATCAGGGAAACGTATGAGTGACTAGAAAATATGCTGGCTATATAATAAGGATTAGAGAGGACAGGTCGACATCCTGAATATTCCCCACTGATATCTTCTAAGTGTCACAAGAAACCAAGGCTATTGGATGGAACTGTTGTGGAAAACTGGAAAAACATAGACAAGAGTGGCAAAGGATGGGAAAACATGGCTGGATTGTGATCTGTATCATTGCAGGGGAAAAGATGCACTGGAATCAGCTGTCACCAGCTTGTGGATTGTTAAATGTACCTCAGAAATCAGCTGTCAGTATAAATCAGGACTTGATTTATTGTTTAGTTGATCATCTGAACTAAAGGAAGTGTTAATAATACAGAATAAACTTAGATTCTGTGTATACATTTTTCCCCAGAGTCCAGTTGTTAAACATTTATCAGCATATCTCTGTATTGTTCTATAAACATTGCTTAAGTTTAGCAGAAGTGTGGTAGAAGATTTGGGTGAGAAGACTGTCATCAGGTTGGAGGCCTGGAGACTGTAGGCTAATAATGATAACGATAATAGTCATTTATATAGAATTTTAAGTTCTATATAAAATGCTTTACATCCATTATCTCATTTAAGCCTCACAATACTCCTGATTGTAGAGAACATCCCAATCCTTTAATTCACAGAGCAATCTCAGTAAGATATCCTCCCTGCCGTCTTAGAGGGGCAGTCTACTGGAATGGTAGATATAAGACAAATTAATACATGATGAATGCATAAGAACAGAGTAATCCAAATATTATATCCAAAATTCATGGTGGGAAAGATTATTACTTAATGGGAAAAGATCAGAGAAGGCTTTACAGATTTGAATTAGCCTTTAAAAGATAGGCTAGAAATCAACAAGTAGGAGGAAGGAAGAATAAATGAATGAATGAAGGAATGAGATCATAAGTCAAGTAGAAGGTCAAGGAGTACCCTTAAGTGATGTTGGACACCCCGGCATGTCTATACTACATTTGGGGGCTCATCTTTCATAACCCTGTTAGACATAGGGGAGCATCCTATAAAACCTGGTTAAATTTCTGTAATGTTTATGTTCTCAATGATGTCTAAGCCCATAGATGCATCATCTTCAGCCTAGTGTGTGTATATGGAGTGGAGGAAAAGTAGTGGCCAACACAGGACTACCTTAAAAATGAAATGATCCTACGTCAAACCAAGTTTCTGCATGAAGAAATTGCCATTACTTGAACTCCCTCTCATCCTTCTGAGTTGTTTCTTGATTCTTTTTTGTGTGGATTCACCTTGATTTGAACTTATTATTCCAAAACTTAGTTCCTGCCTAACCCATTGGATCTGTATGTCTTGGATTTGTCTTTGACTTTTTGATGACTTAACAGTTGTTTCTTTGATCCCTGGCTTAGGTATTGTGCATGAAACATTCTTAAAAGCTTATGAATTCCTTCTCACCTGTTACAAATCAAGGTCTAATTTCCAGAACCAGCTAACCCTTTTCCCACCTCTAGAAAGTATATCCTAGAAAAATAGGGTAAATCCATATGACAAGGGGCAGTTACTTTCATAAGACTAATGCCATAAATGAGTCACTGGCCAAATGACATTATAGTAGGGTTTCATGATTTTACCATGAGGTTTAGCTATAATGCATTACTGCATATTTTACATTGGTCAGAGTAACTTTATATGGAATATAATATGGTTGTATACAAGATGTTACATTACTATAAATTAGGCTGTGTTTTAAAAATCACTAGCTGTAACCACAACAACAAACCCATCTATTCAAACGGAGCCTTTTGAAAGAAACTCAGCTGGCTTTCAGGTATCACTTCATCAATCTTCAGGGTTTTTTTCCAAGAAAAAAAAATGGTCACCTCTGAAAGGGTTCCTCAAGAGTTCTTCTAAAGAAACTAAAATGACAAGCATTTTTCCCTCACTCTATATACACAATCAGCTTACATGTCAACTCCATCCCATCTGTCACCTAGTTTCTTCTGTCTACTCACACCCGTCATATTCCATTTCCAGTGTCTGTACCTTTACAACAGCTATCCCCCATGCTTGGAATGAGCTCCCTCCTCTCCTCTACCTTTTAGAATTCCTAGTTTCTTTAAAGCTCAGCAAAAATGCTCCCTCCTGGGGCGGCTATGTGGCACAGTGAATAGAGCTCCGGCCCAGGAGTCAGGAGGACCTGAGTTCAAATCCAGCCTCAGACACTTGACACACTTACTAGCCATGTGACCTTGGGCAAGTTACTTAACCCCAATTGTCCTGCCCTCCCCCCTCCAAAAAAAAAAGGCAAAAAAATAAAAATTAAAAGATATTTTTTAAAAATGCTCCTTCCTATATGAGATGTACAATGAGAAGTTAGGTGGCACAATGAATGAGTGCTGGGCCTGGAGGCAAGAAGATCTGATTCAAATCCAGCTTCATACATTTACTAGCTGTATGACTCTGGGTAAGTCATTTAGCTTCTGTCTTCCTCCCATTCTGTAAAAATAATAACAATAATCATAATAATAATATCTACCTGCTAGAGCTGTTATAAGAATCATATGAGATAATATTTATAAAGTGCTTTATAGTCCTTTAAAAGACTCTACAAACACTAGCTATCATCATTATTAATACTTTTTAATTATTTAATTACTTTATCATTTATTATTAAGTATTATACATTATCATTAATAAACATTGATATTTAAATAAGAAATTGTTTGTCGTGTTGTTAATTAATGATATTATTAATTAAATTATTTAATTAATACTATTCCTCCACATGGTAATGCCTCCACTAAAAAAAACAAAATTTCATCCACACTGAATTGTGGACATATTTATTCACCCAATTGAATATAAACTCCTTGAGGGCAGAAAATGTTTCAATTTTGTCTTTGTATCTACAGTGCCCCACACATAGTAGGCCCTTAATAAATCCTTGTGGGTTGATTGTTTTGAGTTAATTTCTGATTTGGGAACAAAGAGCCTGGGTTCAAATCCTGCCTATGCCACATCCAACCTAGCTGCCCTTGGGCGAGTCACTTCACTTTCTCAGACTCTAAACTTCCAAATCTTGCAAATGAGATGGTTAAGCTAGATGCTCTCTAAGTCCCTACCAGCTGTTCTTTCTCAAACATATTTTATACTTCCCACTGAAGAAGCTGCTAACATGCCAGAGTAACTATCAACAATATCTTGCTCACTTCTTTATCCATCTCCCCACAGTCTCCTGCATTCTCTTTGATAGTCCTTTTAGCACATGGCTTGTTTCCAGTCTGCATCTCTTTAGGTACTTTATTGAATTAATGTATGAAAGAAATTTACAAGTAATTATTATTGTATAATGATTCATTTCAGAATTTTCTTTCTGATGCATTCATGCCTATGTAATGTTAATGGAATATAAGATCTTCCCTTCCCATTAACAGGCCTCAGGTGGAGCCCATTAAGGGAAGCTTGCTTGCTGGAGGCTTTCACACCTTTTGCTAATTTCTAATTAGGCACTGAGTCAAGAGGGCTATGATGCCCTCTGGCCCTAAAAAAGGTATATATACTCTGAGGTTAGCATTTTACTTTGGGGTTCACTCATTGGAAGGGTGTTGATGTGATTTGGCCAGATAAGACTCTGAGTAGCTATTAAGGAACCTCCTCACACACACACACACACACACACACACACACACACACACACACACACACACACACACACACACTTTGAAAAACCCAGATGCTGGTGCTTCTCTCTCTCTCTGGTAACTATGTAGGTATTGTCTTGATCAGACAGTCGGATCTGTCTGTTGATCTGTGCTAATTTCTCAGACAGTTAGAAGCCTTGTCTGTTGGTCTTTATTTCTCTGCTTATGTTTTCTCTATTTTCTTTGTTTGGGTTATCTCTGAAGTTCAGGTTGCTGATTTTTTCCCCCGAACTAATGAATATAATTAAAAAGGATTTTTGACCCCTTGAACAGCTATCTTTTCTAGTAAAACAGATCTAAGAACCTGTGCTGACAGCCAGTATGCCACTGTGATTGCTGTTATAGCTTGACAGTAGTAAGATATAAGAGCATGAATTTATATATAGATATACATATATATTTATATTTATATACATATACACATATATACATACATATATATGTATGTATGTACAAGTATATATACATATATATTTATATTTTTATATATACACATAGATATACACACATATATATATGTACGTATGTACAAGTATATATACATATATATGCATATAAACAATATCTGTATATTATTTTAAAACAACAAGAAAATAATTTATGGAAAAGTTTTCTACAAAGTAAACTAGCAGTAACTTCTCAAGATCAGTGATAATAATATCATTTTACCTAAAGAATTTGCCATATTATATAATCTGTCTGTCCATGGATGTGTATCAAACAAGAGGAAGAACATAGGAATCTTAGTTCAGAGAGCTCAGATTTAGTCTAAGATCTTCCCAGAGTAAAGATTTGGGTTAAAAAACAAACAAACAATTCTGGACAGAGCCAAGACTAAGGTTCAGTAAGGTAAATAGTTGTCTAAGGGGCAACAAACAGTGGGGTGCACCAAGAAAAACTCCTTCACCTGTAAAACAGTAAATATGTCTTTCTACTATAAGTCTTTGTCTCTAATGAATCAATGATATCACTAATGGGAATATTCTTTCCTCCAGTAGGAGCAAGAGCTGGGTCATAGGCTAAGCTAGTTTCTCCCTAAAAAGGCAAGGAGGATAAAGCTTTCAACCACTGATATAACTTCCTAGTTACTTAAGATATAAAAAACCCTGATCATGAGGAGTCAGCGCTTGATGGAATCCCAGGTGACCATTCAGATCAGAACACTCTTCTGACCCAATAAGCCATCACAGCAGGCCATAGGAGCTGGGTCAATTTGAGCTAGTGCTATCTCCTGGCTGGATATGCTTTGCATGTTATTGTGAAGTAAACTTCTTTTTTGTTAAATAGTTAGCATTTATAGAGCACTTTAAGGTTTGCAAAGCACCTTGTAAACATCTCATTTTATCCTCACAGTTTGGGGAGGTAGGTGATATTATTATCTCCATTTTACAGATGAGGAAACTGAGGTAAACAGAGT
>CM053583.1:246157465-246177819 GCA_028627135.1 Pseudochirops cupreus | reverse complement strand
TAGACATAGACATAGACATAGACATAGACATAGACACAGACATAGACATAGACATAGACATAGACATAGACATAGATATAGATATAGATATAGTGTGTATGTGTTTGTGAAGAATCTCTACCAACCTCTCCTATGGACTCCCAGAGAAGTGACCCCAGCTTAAAGATACTAGTAGATCAGTATCTATTCAAAATAATATGTATTTACTTTTCAAGCAAGGAAGGGTACGTATTAGTACAAAATAATCAAATAGCACAACAAAGAAAATGTCAAGAAAAAGTTCCAACCCCTCCCCCAACTTTTGGGCGCACTCTTCTATTTATGACTGTACTGCTGGTGGTAGGAGGACAGGCATGCAGAGAGTACAAGTGTAGAAGGAATACACAAGGAAGACACACACATGAGGAAATCAGGTAGCATATACATGGGAGCACACATACAGCAGTTTTTGTGGCCAAGACACACATAGATCAGGAGCAACTCCCGTGCCATACCTCTGATGCTTCAGGGTCTCCAGCGTTATCCAGGGACGTCCCTGTGTGACACGTTCTCTGCTAGGCAACATATCTCTCCTGAATGTCACATCACTGCACTGGGGGTATTTTCTCTGCTAGACTTCTTCAGTGTTTTTGGCCACCATCTGCTGTACATCAGTTCTTCAGGGCTGTTTGCTGATCTCTACTCTTATTTTTTAAAGGCTAGAAAATGTCCATTAGCTTCTCTGACTCAGCAAGGTGGTACAGTAGATAGAGTATTAAGATCAGATCAGGAAGATCTGAATTCAGACCTAGTTTTAGAGTCATGTGATTTCCCAATAAGTCACTTACCTTCTTTTTGCCTCAGTTTTCTTGACTGTAAAATGGGGGTATCAACAGCACCTACCTCCCAGGGTTGTTATAAAGATCCAGTGAGATAATATTTATAAAACGTTTAGAAGAATGACTAGAATATATTAGGTGCTTAATAAATGCTTGTTTCCTATCTTTCCTTCCTTCTTGCTGCATGGCGAAAAAGCTTCTTCCCAAATAGGTCAAGCTGATGCATAACTTCAGCCAGGGACCACCACACCTCCCTACTTCTTCCTCCCCCAAATGTTGAATTCCCTCCACCCTTATTCCCCACCCCCTCCCAAAGACCCTGAGCTATGATAGATGAGCTTTTGCTCTATCTTGCTTAGAACAAAGCCTCTACCTCATCAACTCCAAACCAGGCCAGCTCCACTCCATCCTTCATCCCCACCTCCTCCACATCAAAAGTCTTGGCCTCCACACCAGGAGTCACATAGGGCTCTGATAGACTTCCACATCATTTCCCAGCCACCAGTTCCAAACCATGCTGCCTAGCATCCAGTCTTATCTCTTTGCCTTCCAGCCCTTCTGTATGTGTTTTCTTCTCTTCTTAGAGTGTAAACTTCTGGAGGGCAGGAACTGTCTTGTTGCTGGTTTCTGAACTACTTAGCACAGAGCCTGGCACTTAGTAAGTATTTAATGAATATATTTTTATCCATCATCTCTCTCTCTATCTCTATCTCTCTATCTATCTGTCTATCTATCAAATTACCTATCTACCTATCTGCCTGTTTACCACACCTAGCCAGGGACCTAATAAAAGTCAGCATAAAGTTTTGTTGTTGTTGTTGTTTTAATTTGCCTGTTCTGATGTTGATTTGAGGCCCGTGTTCCCAGAAAACTGTCTGACTTGGGATTAGACAATTCTTTATAATTTCCACTGATTCCCTAAATGTGAGTCAATGTTTGCAAAATTCATTCTGAGGACTCTACCCCCCTGCCCAATAAATACCACAGAAACTACGTGGAAATTTAGAATCCTAACGTGAGTTTAACTCCTCAGATCTTTGATTGCCATACAAATGAAGCTAGCAACCAGCATGAAAACTAGTTGAAAAAAACAAGGCCAATACCCTTCCTCCCCACCCCACGCCCTATACATATTGTTTGTGTGTGTGTGTGTGTGTGTGTGTGTGTGTGTGTGTGTGTGTGTGTGTGTGTGTGTGTGTTTATAAAATCTGCCCATCACAAAATCCTTTTGTCCTGTTCACAAAAGACTTTTGAGTTGGTTGGTTTTCTTAAACAAAGGCTCATGGGCATATGCAAACTACCCCCATATACCAGCTGAAACCATCCTTATGAGGTTTTACATGCCATTTTCACAAAGGGGTAAATTGGACATTTAAGTCAAATACACTTCCCTTACAATATATGGAAGGACTGGATTTGTCTCAGGAGCAAGCAATCTGAAAATAAAATACTACTGTTAAGTTAAAAACAATCATTTAGAAAACAAAGCAAATGCAAGTATTTATGCGCCATTAATTTGGTTTCAGTGTCTTGTTTTGCTAAATTGGTTTTAGGACAGAGAAATGGTTTTTAATATGGTAGCCACGAAACACCATATTGCCTCCCTAGGGAGGCAATTTGACAAAGTGGAAGGAAGGCTGGTCTTGGCATTAGGAAGGTCTAGGTTCATCTCCTTCCTCTGGCACCTACTGACTTGTCTTGCCCAGGGGCAAGCCATTGGATGTCCCAATTCCAAAGGCAGCTTTTTAACCACCATCACAATAAGCATTATTTTAAACTATGTGCCAGGTACCATGTGTTCTCCCTTAGCAACAAATATAAAAGTGAAATAGTCCCTGATCTCAAAATGTTTCCATTCTGTGGGCAAATAGCATGTATACAGATCAGTAAGTAGAAAATATTTATAAGTACATAAAAGTTAATTTCCCAAGGGTAGGGACCAAGATAAGCTTCCTATGGATGGTATATGGTACAGTGGATAGAGTGGCAGGCCTGGAGTCAGGAAGACTTATCTTCCTGATATCAAATCTGGCCTCAGACACTTACTAGCTGTGTGACCCTGGGCAAGTAATTTAACCATGTTTGCCTTAGTTTCCTCATCCATCAAATGAGCTGTAGAAGATATTGACAAACCACTCCAATGTCTTTACCAAGAAAACCCCAAATGGAGTCACAAAGTTAGAGGTGATTAAAATGACTGAATAATAACAAAGTTTCCTGTAGGAAGTAGAGGGTTACACAGATCAGTATCTGGTCCATATTGATGGAAGGAATTCTTGATTTCAGTGCAGTCATAGGTCCTGAGCTCTGTCCCTCCCTGCCAAAAAAGTCTTTCATGAGTTAGTTGGAATACAATGTTCCACTAGTATGGGCTTAAAGTCTTCACTGACTTTTTAAAACCAAGAATGGTAATGTGATTTTTTTTTTCCAAACCCTATTTACTTTACTCTTTTTAATCTTCCCTAGTTTGTTTTTAAAATTTGGAAGGAAGAATCATCCCTTCTTTTTAAAGTGAAAGGAAAACTTTTGCCTCACTCCTCTTCCAGATTTTCATATGTCACAGGGTTATAGATTTAGAGCTGGAAGGGTTCTCAGAAGTCATCCAATCCAATCCTCCCTCGTTTTACTGGAAGGAAACTGAGGGACAGAGTTGTGAAGTTATTTGCCCAAGGGTCACACAGGTGTAATAAATGACTAAAATGGAATTTGAACTCAGGTCCTCAATTCCAAATTAAGCACCATCTTCTCTCCACATGCCCAGCTAAATTGACTGAGATTTAGGGGGAAATATATAGATATAGATAGATATATATATATATGTATATATGTGTGGATGCATATGCATATGTATGTATGTGTGTGTATGTATGTATGTATGTATTCCACTTTAGGCACAACCCAAAGCTAGGGGAGATTCTCTAAGACAGACATGTCAAACCCACAACATGGCAGATCCAGATGAAAATGTAATGGGGAAATATTTAACAGAGTAAATGAAAATAAAATAGAGCAGATAATATTAATATGTGGTTTTCTAAGTCAATTTGCAGTCTGAGAGGATCCATATGTATGGTTTCTGTTTCTCTCTGAGTTGGACACCACTGCTCTAAGGCACGCTGCCACAGCTGGGAAAGGAAAGCAGAACCCTGGCCCTAATTAGAACATCTTATACCGAGGATCAACCCAGACAGTGTTTATAGCTCCATTAAGGATCTGCATGCATGCATACTTGTCTGTCACTGACTTACCTCCCAATTTAAAGAATGTTTTGAAGAGTGCCTTAGAGGCAACATAAATGCGTTCAACTAGTTGCTTTGCTAATTATATCACACATACCAACATTACATGTCCAGTTGATTCTAATTAGTGTTAACTCCATCTATAAATGAGATTTCTAACATGCCCAGAGAAATATTGAAGAATTCAGGGTTTGGGGGCGTGGGGAGCTGGCCACGTTGTTCTGTTGGTTTGAAATAATATAAACACACAACAGGCCTCTGCATATCTGATTCCAATATGTCTGAGACAGTAAACTCTCGCAGGGGCTAAGGGGAATAACATGAGCTCTAGAGACTCTGCATGGCATAGAATTACTCACACTATTCAGGGAACTTCAAAGAGGATTAAGGCCATTTCTGCAATATCCTAACTCTTCAGATGCGAAAGAAGGTAACTTTCTTCCTTCCTCCACATCTTGATAACCCAAGAGATACATTTCCAGAATCCTAGCACCATACAGATTTAAATCAAATGAAATTCTTCAAGGCTATCTAATTGGTTTCCATTATATTTTTTCTATTATATATTTCTATAATATTTAAATACATGGGAATAGATGAGAGAGAGAAATTGAAAATATCTTATTGCTTAGAAGAAGTAGAAGATATATTTTACCCACACCATTTTTCTCTTTCCATACTATTTTACACATTACCTTAATAATGGCAATATTTCTGGTCTTCTTTCTTCTGCTCCTTTTTGGGTTTGGTTTGTTTTTTTTTTTTTGGAGCAGGGAAGATAGGGCAATTGGGGGTAAGTGACTTGCCCAAGGTCACAAGGCTAGATTTTTGTTAAGTGTCTGAGGCCATATTTGAACTCAGATCCTCCTAACTCCAGGGCCAGTGCTCTATTCACTGCACCACCTAGCTGCCCCTCCTTTTTTCTTAAAGCAAAGAGAACCCTTTCCTAGGGAAACAGTCAAGTGAATGATTTTCTTAGACTGTCTTCTAACAGAATCCAAAGTATTAGCAACATGACACTTGCATTAGGAAATTGTTCCCATTATTTGTCATTAAATTATAGGGATTTGGGGAGCCCACCATTTAAGTCAAAACTAAGCAGCTGAATACTCCCCTACTCTGAATCTAATCATTACAAGAGAACAAAAGTACTTGAGACACTGGCTCAATAAATAGCCTACCCAAGAGGTCTGTGCAGCTGTTGGTCTATCTCTAGGTGTTATCATCTGCCCTCTACAAATTCCTACATCCAGCCAGCATGTGTCACAGCGGCTTAGTAGGACAGGATATTGTAAAGAACTCTAACGCCCTTAAGTCATTAGAACAAGGATTCCACCAACAGTGGGACAGATCAGACTAGAATGGTTAAGACTCAGAAAAGAGGACCCCAAAGGTAGTGCAGGTGATCAGAGAGGGTCCCAGGGGAAAATAATAGGAAGAAGTCTAAACGGATGTATTTTTAGGCAGAAAGAACATGGCACAAAAGCACTGCTTGCCATCTTGGGGAGGGAGGGAGAGAGAAAAATATATTGGAACTCAAACTCTTATAAAAGTGAATGCTGAAAACTATCTTTACATGTAATTAGAAAAAATAAAATACTATTAAGTGGGGGGAGGGAGCAGTAGGCAATAGGAAGAGGTCCCAGAAGACAGGCAGTTGGCATTAAGAAGGCCTGGCACCAGGATGTAGGGAACCAGCCATAGGTTCCAGTATGAACTTTTGAAAATAGCAGGCCTCAGTTCCAGAGAAACTGAGGCACTAGACAAGAAACCAGTGCAGAAATTCAGGCATTGGGAACTATTGATACATCTTCCACCAGATACAAACATGACTTTCCTAAAGCATAGGTCTGATTCATGTCATTTCCTTGTTCAAGAAATTCCAGGGGCTCCCTGTTACCTCTAGGATGGGGATTCTTAAGCTAGGGTCTTTGAACTTATGGTTTTTCTTTATTATTTTGATAACCGTATTTAAATATAATTGGTTTGCTTTATAATCTTTTGTATTTTTAATCATTTACATACATTATTATGAAAGGTGTTCATAGGCTTCACCAGATGGCCAAAGGGGCTCATGATACAAAAAGGGTAAGTACCCCTGCCCCAACATCAAATACAAGATCCTGTATTCGTTATGTAACCTTCACAGTCTACCTCTAATCTGCCTTTCTAATCTTTTTATACTTTACTCTTTTTTACATCCTCTATGGCCTAGTCAGGGGCAACTAGGTGGCACAGTGGATAGATGAGTGGAAAACTCATCTTCCTGAGTTCAAATCTGGCCTCGGCCATTTATTAGCTGTGTGACCCTGGGCGAGTCACTTAACTGCAGTTTGCCTCAGTTTCCTCACCTGTCAAATGAGCTGAAGAAGGAAATGGCAAACCACTCCAGTATCTTGGCCAAGAAAGCCTCAAATGGGGTTCATGAAGAATTGGACACAACTAAAAACTTAGTGAATAACAACATGGTCTAGTCAGGGGGCATCTATAATAACAGAATAATCCAGCATGGATGTAGTGAGCGCAGCTTCTTTGGAGAGACTAGCCACATCAGCGAGATCATAGATCCATCAAAGTACTAGTGTATGTTCTCTCTTAATCAAAACACAGAGTTTGAAGAGATTTAGGCCACATTTAATTGAATTATCTTCCTACTTCCAGCTTCTGTGGGTGGAATGGGATAAAAGAGAAAAATCTGAGATGAATGAATAAGGAGAAGGAAATTGTGTCAGTAATTTGGAGCGACTGAGACCTGTGAGATTGAAGTTGGGAAGGAAATTTTTGTGCAAAATTTGAACAAGAATAATTTCCAGGTCAGTCGAGATTCCATTTCTGATTTCTGTGAGAGAAAGCTAAAGGGAAAGGACCTAAAGAAAGAGATTAAAGAAAAACTTGAGAAGAAAGAAAAGGAAATGGTAGTGGGGAAGGCAAGGTAAATAAGAGAGGAAAGGCAGGAATAGGTGTGAAAAGCACATTGGTAGAGTAGATTGAGGGCAGGCCAAGTTGGTGAAATGGGAGACGGGTGCAAAGAGAGGGGAGGGAGGAAGTAGAGGGTGGCTGTCAAGTTAAGAGGTGAGCATTTTCTTAAGGTGATTAGAGATTACTTATGAACAGCCACAATTTGTTAAAAACAACAACAACAACCACCAAGGCTGACAATCTTAAACAGGACGGAAAGTGTAATAAATTTTGTAATATATATTTCTGCTATAGTTATTTATGAAGCAAGTATAGACTGGGGTCCCTCCTAGAAGAGAGGGTGAAAGAATATAGTGAATGCGTCTTCACATCATCATTTTAATTAGCTCAATTAATTAAATCACTTAATCCAATTCACTTGCAAGTCATGACATCATCATCCTGATGCCATGATTCTCTTCCAGAGCAAAAGACAAAAAATAACCTGTTCTCTAATGACCATTCTAGTTCTTAAATCCTGTGATTCTAGGACTAATTATTATCATTTGTTGAGAATGATGATGAAAATGCACTTTTCTTCTTTTTTATAGAGGTGGCAGACCATGGGTGTTACTACTTCCATACTACATTCACTGTCAGACTCAGTTGAGGTGTTGCTTCGTTTTGTTAAATTGCTTTTTCCTCGCCTCTTTTCTTTTTTGATACAAAAGATGACTCACTGGATTGGGGTAGAAGGAAAAATATAATTGAACATGAGAAGTTGATAAAAAATGGAAAAGGAAATAGGGAAAATTTGGAAATGAAGGTAATATAAAAAGAAAAGTTGTCAATAAAAATGTTTTAATTTTTAAAAAAGAAATGATAAGGATTACAGAGAATTTTAAGTTTATGATCCAACCATTCTAGAGAGCAACTTGGAACTATGCCCAACAAAATTGTTCATACTCTGACCCAGCAATATCACTACTAGGTCTTGTAAAGCCAAGTACGTGCAGCTCTCCAGAGGACTGCTGCTGTGAATAGCTTTAAGGTTCTGATTACATAGTATAGGAACTCTCTATTTATTCAGCAGTAAATTAAAGCAAATCATTCACAGAAACCAAAGTACAGCATTCACAATTTTATAACATAACAAGTTACCACTAAAGTGGCCACATAATTTTCACCGAAGTCATCACCTAGTTTTAAGCAAAAGATATTCAGTAAGTCGCTAACTCAATCATCCTTAAGGAGCAGGAATCCTTAAGCACATGATGTACCATCATTCAGTAAGTCCTTAACTCAATCATCTTAAGGAACACAAGGTATCCTTAAGGGACACAAAGTAAAAAGGTCAAAGTTCTCCACCCCTAGGTCACAGTAAATCATGATCTTCTCAGTCAGCATTAGGTATCCAGAGGTCTTTTCATCTTGACTTGAGGCACCATCATCAATTCACTATCTGCCTGTGAAATCAACACAGACCCACCAACAAGGTCTGAGAATTCAACACCCATCACAAACAAAAATCAACACAGGCAGAAGAGACAGAGCACCACCACCACGAATGTCCCCTTCTCAAAATCCACCACCACAGGTGCTCTCTCAGTTCTGCTCTCTCCCAGCCTGGGCTTTTCCTTATATATGATCAGTAAGCTCCTCCCTGTTCTGCCCCTTCCTGTTGCATCAGCAGCAGAGGTTCACAAGTTCTGTTTCTTAACAAAGACTTGATATAATCATGGGCAAGGCTTAAAGGAAACTTGAACTGAAATAATTAAATAGCTGAAACAAGGTGTTAAGTACTTCTTTGCTTGTCATTACAGGTCTGTATCCCAAAGTGATACAGTATAAAAATGTTTAAAGATGTTCTTTCATGGTGACAAAGAATTAGAAACTGAGGGAATGCCTATCAATTGGGTAATGGCTAAACAAGTTATAGAATATGATTGTGCTATAAGAAATGACGAGCAGGATGCTTTCAGAAAAACCTGAAAAGACTTACTTGAACCGATACAAAGGGAAATGAGCAAAGCCAGGGGAATATTATAAACAGCAACAGCAATATTGTACAATGATCAACTGTGAATGACAGTTTTTCTCAGAAATACAATGATCTAAGACAATTATGAAGTACTTACGATGAAGAAAGCTCTCCACTTCCAGAGAAAAAAACTGATGCAATCTGAATGCAGATTGAAGCATACTCTTTTTTACTTTCTTTATTATTCTTTGCTTTTTCTGTCTGTTTTCTTTTGCAACATGGCTGATATGGAAATGTTTTGCATGACTGTATATGTATCATCTGAATCAACATGCTTGCTTTCTCAAGGAATGGGGATAGAAGGGAAGTAGGGAGAGACTTTGGAAATCAGTATTTTGAAAGATAAAAGTTCAAAATTTTTGTTTACATGTAATTGAGAAGAATAAAATTAAAAAGAGAGTTGTATTTATAGAAATAAAATACAATAAAACACATTGTTAATTAAAATAAACTTCAAAATACTATATTAATGCAAACTATTATTATTTATGTGTGTCTCTCTCCTAGGAACTTAAGGCAGTGTGCCTCAATCAATTTTTGTTAAAACAACAAAGGAAGGCCAGAATGTCAATGAATAGATGCAGTACGGCATGGCGGGCACTTTCCCTGCTGAATGCATCCTGTGAGTAAAATGCAAAACCTTGGGTGCTGCATAGCCAGCTGTCCACCTTGTGAATTTCCAAGTATCAAAATCTATTCTGAGTATACTCTATATTTAAATTCAAAGTGATTTAAAACTGTGTATTTTTTAAATGCAAGTTGGTAAGTTAATTTATTTCTTTATGCCAAAGTAATTGCAATTTCTCCATAATCCTCTCCAGTGAAAGACATTTCTATAATGAAGTGACTTATCTTTTATAAGAGACACTTCAAGGTGATTTAATAATAAATCTTACCATGAATCACATTTTGCCCCATAGACATCCACTCAATCGGTCTCTCTGAATAGGGTTTCAAGTACAGAAAAGAGAAGGCATTTGCCTAAGCTTCTAACCCACTTAGTATTCCTGACCAAATATATAGCTCTCAGTTATTCTAGGACAAAATCCTTAAGAAATTGGACATGGCATTTTAAATCCCAAATTGACCTTGAGAAGCAACTGTATAATGTTTGCATTGCAAGTAATGGCCATTTCTTGATTTTTAAACTCCTTAAAATAAACATGGATTTTATAACTGTGTAGAAAAAGGGGAACAGAACATTGAGGTCTCAGGGGTCCTAACAGTAATGTCCAAACTAAATTGTATGGCTACATCAAGATACTTCCTGCAGAATTGCTCACAGACTAACATGGCCTAAGAGCCAGGGAACTAGGTTATGTCTATGACAAGCCACTTGACCATGTACTTATTATGAAGCCATAGCCAAGGTAACATTTTCCTGAACAAAAATGATCCATAGCATCTCTTGAAATACATCCTAACCCAATCATCCACAAGATACATAAAACCCTGCTGGAGCATCATTTGACTGATTGGTCAAGGGAAGGGAAAGGGAATCATCCTTTATATAGTACCTACTACATGTCAGAGCTATACTAAGTGCTTTTTACAAATATTATCTCATCTGTTCCTCACAACAGCCCTATGAGGTCAGTGCTATTATTATCATCCCCATTTGATAGTTGAGGAAATTAACGTTTGTTTTTTTGGTGGGGGTATGGGGGGCAGAGGAGAGAACAACTGACATCACAGGGTGATGTCTTGACTCGAGTGAATTGGCTTAAAGTGAGGCAGAGTTGCACAAAGTCATCAGCTTCTCTCTTCCAGTCACTGAAATCCAGTGGCAAAACAAAAGTCAGAATGACTGGCAATGACTTGGGATGCAATGGATGACCTTGGCAACTTTGATATCTGACCAAGTTCTAGTCTAAGCTCTCCTCAGTGTCTTCTTCAGCCACCTTCATGGCCATGGGAAGAAATTGTTCTCCTCTACCCATCCCACTGAGGGAAGTTTTCATATGCTTGAGGTAGACAGCCCCCTAATTGACTGACAGTTCTGTGGCCTATTACCCTCCACCTGGTTTAGTCAATCTGCCAAGACGGTTTGCTGGGATGTGGCCACTGCACATGCTATAGCTTCTTGGAGCCTCAGGTGAGAGCTGAGTGAAGGTGGACACAAAGGTGAACGAGCAGCCCTGAAAAGGGCTCAGAAAACTCTTCCACCAGAGGTGCTAGTCCTCCTTGAACAGCCACATAACCCTATTTTACAGATGAGGAAACCAAGACAAACATATCCATGACAAAAACAATAAAAATCATGTGATTATACCAGTAGATTCAGAAAAAGCTTTTGACAAAATACCCATTCCTATTTAAAAATGCTGAAAGCATAGAATAAATGGAACTTTTCTTAAAATGATTAGTATCTATAAAAAACCAAGAGCAAGCATTATCTGTTATGGGGATAAATTAAAAGCCTTTCCAATAAGGGCAAGGTGAAGTAAGGATATCCATTATCACCACTATTATTCAATATAATACAAAAAAATGCCAGCTATAGTAATAAGAGAAGAAAAAGAAATTGAAGGAATCAGCATAAGCAAAGAGGAAACAAAACTATTACTTTTTTTCAGATGACATGAGGGTATTCTTTTCAGATGACATGAAGGTATACTAGAACACTAGAGAGTCAACTAAAACACACTACAAAAAATTAACAGTGTTAGCAAAGGTGTAGTGAAATCAGGAAAAGATAGAGAAAATTGCATTTAAAATAACTGTAGACAGTATAAAATACTTGGGAGTCAATTTGTCAAGACACACACACAGGAACTATATCAACACAATTACAAAATACTCAGGACAAATAAAGACAAATCTAGATAAATGGAGAACTATTTGTTGCTCATAGGTCAGTTACTAACTAAATTTATTTATTTATTCAGTGCCATGTTAATCAAAGTACCAAAAAATCACTTTATAGAGCTAGAAAAAATAATAGCAAAATTTATCTAAAGGAATAAAAGGAAAGGAATATTAAGGAAATTGACTTTTTAAAATGTAAAGGGAGGGAGCCTAAGCAAAACCAGCTATCAAATTATATTACAAAAGAGTAATCATAAAAACAATTTGGTACTAGATAAGATAGAGAGTGGTGGTTTAGTAGAATAGATTAGCAATACAATATACAGAAGTAAATGAGCACAGTTATCTCCTAGTATTTGATAAACCCAAAGATCCTGACTATGGGCAGGAACTCACTATCTGAGAAAAATTCCTGGGAAAACTGGCAAGTTATCTGGCAAAAACTAGACTTGGACCAACATCTCACACATATACCAAGAAAAACTGAAAATGAGCACATGATTTAGACAAAAAGGGTAATATCATAAGCAAATTAGGGGACATGGAAGAAATTGCCTTTCAGTTCTATGGATGGGGAAGAGTTCATGATCAAACAACAGACAGAAAGGATCATAGGAAGTAAAGTAGATAATTTTGATTATATTAAATTAAGAAGATTCTATACAAACAAAACCAATGTGACCAAAATTAGAAGAAATGCAAGAAACTGGGGAAGTGTGGAAAATTTGCAGAAAATTGCTCTCATAAGATCTTGTTTCTCAAATATTTAAGGAACTGAGCCAAATCTAGAAAAATAAGAACCATTGCCCAGTTGATAAATGGTCAAGAAGGATTTTCAAAGGAATAAATCAAAGCTATTGATAGTCATATAAAAATTCTCTAAATCACTAATATTTAGAGAAATGCAAATTAAAGCAACTCGTAGATACTACTTCATACTCATTAGATTGGCCAATATGACAAAAAAGGAAATGACAAATGCTGGAGGGGACATGGAAAAATAGGTACGTTAATGCACTATTAGTAGAGCTATGAACTGACCCAACCACCCTGGAGAACAATTTGGAACAATGCCCAAAGAGCTATAAAATTGTGCCTACGTTTTGACCCAGTAATTCCATTAATAAGTTTATACCCCCAGAGAGATCAAAGAAAAGGGAAAAGGACTCATATGTAAAAAAATATTTATAGCCTCTCTTTTTGTGGCAGCAAAGAATTAGAAACTTAGGGGGTGGACTTCAATTGGGGAATGTCTGGACAAGTTTTGGTATGTGATTGTGAGTGAATATTTTTGTGCTGTTAGTAGTGATCAGGAGGATAGTTTCAAAAAAAAAACCTGGGAAGATTTAATTGAATTGATGCAAAGTGAAGTGAGGGGAACCAGGAAAACATTGTACACAGTAACAATTCTTGTCATACATTGTCACAACATGACTAATGTAGAAATATGTTCTACATATTCATTTGTATAATGGGTACAATATTTCTTACCTTCTCAATGGGGGGAGAAAAGGCTAGAGAGAAGGAGATGATTTGGTACTGAAAATACAAATTAATAAATATGCAGGGACTAGGCACTACCAAATATTGCACATTAAGAAGTTTCCCCCCTCCATACCCCACTGCTCTCTGATCCTTCTATCTGATCACAATCTCCTGATCTTCCAACTCTCGCTATGCCTCAGCCCTTCTAAATTTATTCTGACCTATTTTCATTACAACCTCCAATCACTACCCTCTCTTAGCTTTCTCTGGCTATCACCTCCACTCTGGCTTTATTTTCTTTCCTTTAATACCTTAATTCTTGACCCTTAGATCCTAATGTCCCATCACCACACCTCCTTTCCTAGACCCCAACTATGGATAGCTCCCACCATCCACTTTTTCCACTCTTGCTTAAGTGCTGCAAAACACAGCTGCAAGAAATCATGCAACCATGCTGCCTGAGTTCACCAGAAATTGTATTATTCAGTCTTGACTGATTCCTCTGTGCTAGGACCAATATTCTAGGGATACAAGAGGGATTAGTTTTCCCTAAAAGGTGACAAAGTTCGCCCTTGAACCTCCTTGACTTCTGCCTCCCTTGATGCAACTTGCTGGTCAACTAAGGGCATAAAAAGTCCTATTTATGAGCAATCAGGGCCTCTCCAATTTGGTGGATGTCTGAAGACTGTGAGAGGCCTCATAGTTTCTAGTGCCTCCCTTACTGACCAGACACATTTCCATATGGAGACAAGGGAGGCCTCATCTATAGAAGCTGAATATCATTGTATCCTTGTTGCACATCTCTGCTGTGTTGGGGCACAGTATGCTTTTTGTTCATTGTTCAATAACTTACAAGTGCTTCATTTAGTCCCAAACAGAATCTGAACTAAGGGTACTGGTGTCAGACTGGCTCCTAATGCCCTCTCTGTTAAAAACCAATCTTTTTATTGATCCTGGATCATCTCTCTATTTTCCTCTACATCATGGCTTTTCCTCTCTTCCCAAGAAACCACTTCCTGGTTTCTCAGTGGAGAACCTCATTTCATACTTCAATACAAAAACTGAGGCTATCCTTCTGAAATTCCCCATTCTGTATCATCCTCTATCTCCTCCTCCTTTGCTCCAGTCTCAGAAGAGATGACCTTTCTTGCTAATATCAGCCCTTTCACTTTTTTTGTCCCACTCCCATCTCCTCTAGAAATTTGTCTCTTCAAACATCCATCCTTTCCCTCTCCCTAATTTTCAATTTCTCCTTAACCCACAGGCTCCCTTTTCTTACAACCTACACACATAGATCTCTCTTCTCCTAAAAGATGGAAAAGAAAAGAAAAGAAAAAAAATTGAAAAGAAAAGAAAAAAGAAATGTCACCTGACCCTACCATTCCCTCAAGTTATTGTCTTCTCTCTTTCCTTTCACAGCTAAACTCTTAGGAAAAAAAATTATGTACATGCCTTGCCTTCACTTTCTCACCCCCAACTCATTTCTGAGACTTCAGTAATATGGTTTACATCTACACCACTAGACAAAAATTCATTTCACCAAAGTCACCAGTGGCCTCTTATTTGCCTTTTTAGCCTTCATATTTACTACTGTTAATCACCCCTTCCTTTTACATATATTCTTTCTTGGATTTTAGAGACATTACTCTATTGTGGTCCTCTTGCTACATTTCTGATGAAGACATTTTGATCTCATATCATCAGCCCCATTTGTAAATGTATCCTGGGGCTCTGTCTTCTCCTTGCTATAAAGTTTTCTATCAGTGATGAGATCATCAGTTCTTGTGAATTCCACTGTCTCTATGCAGATGACTGTAAAATCTACACATCCACCTCTCACTTTCTCCCTTGATTTAATCCTATATCCCCAACTACTTGCTTAATACCTATAGCTATAGATATCTATACACAGATATTTCAGTCATTCCAAATTCAACATGGCTAAAACAGAACTCATTTATCTCTTCCCCAAGCCCAGTCTTCCTCCTCAAGAGTATCACCATTCTTCTAGTCACCTAGTTTTCCAAACTAAGAGTCATTATATACTCCTCACTTTCATTCATCCCCCACATCCACACAGTTGTCAAATCTTAGAGATTCTGCCTCCTCAGCATCTCTCACATTGATCCCCTTTTCTTTCCTCACACCATAACCACCCTAGTCCTGGCTGTCATCACCTCTCACCTGGACTGTCCTTCATTCTTGAAGAGGAACATAACATGAGGGAAGTGATGCCATGACATGCAAGTGAAGTGGAGTTAAGTGAGGGGGGCTATGCAAAGTCACCAGTCTCACTATCTCCTTTGGAGCCAGATATAGATCAGGACAACTGGAGGTGTCTCAGGATGAAGTGGAGGACCTTGGCCTTTTCAAGCTAAGGTCTTGAACAAATCTCAGTTTGACTGAGGCAATACCCATTCGGTGATTAAGGCTAAATAAGAAAGAAATGAGGCAGAGAATGGCCTCTTTACCTAATTAAAAACCAACTGGATTACTTCAATATTGTACTAAATGGATCCAGTCTATCCCTCCCTACAATATATGCTCCTGCCAAAAAGAGATTCCTAAAGTGCAGTTTTAAACACTCCTCTACTCTACAAACTTCAATGACTCCCCATTGCCTTTAGAATAAAATACAAATTTATTGGCTTGGCGTTTAAAATCTGGCTCCAGGATAATCACTCCCTCACTACGCATTTTACATTTCTCCTAACCAAACTTCTTCTATTCTCTGTAAATCACATTCCATCTCCCACCTTGGATACTTTTTCATAGGCCATCCCCACTGGGATGTGCTCTTTCCTCATCTCTGTCTCTTGGAACTCTTACCTTCTTTCCAGTTTTAGCTCAGCTTTCCTACTTCCACCAATTGTTGGTGCCCCATCCCATCACCTTGCATTGATTTGTCTGTTCCGTGTTTACTTGTCTGTGGACATATTGTCTTCCCCAATAAGACATAAACGCCTTAAGGGTAGGAAGGACAAGAATTGTCTAGCTTTTACATTTTTATCCCTAACCAAGGAAGAGGTACTTTATAAATACTTATTTATTATTTGATAAGATGATATTGAACTCCTTGTCTCAAAGGAATGTTATAAGGAAAGCCTTTTATAAACCTTAAGCATTCTAAAAATGTGACCTTATTATTAGATACCAAGGGCATGGTACATGGTGATACCTAGTCTCTACAGATATGCCATTCCACTCCAAAGGGGTCTTCCTTATATTTTGCCTCTCTCTTCCGGAACTATATGGCTCTGTGAATTTAGTGCTATGGAAACTAGTTTACAAACACCAACAGAGGAGATTCTATTTCCCTGTGGTTAAATATAGTAGATGAAGGCAGCCCTAATATATGTGAAAAGAGGTTAAATGACTTGCCCAGGGTAACAGAGCCAGTGTCTGAAATCACATTTGAACCCAGGTCTCCCTGACTCCAGGACCAGTGCTTTGTCCACAGTGCCACCTAGCTGACCACCTATGTGAATGTAGGCAAATCATTCAAACTCCCTGAGACTCAGTTTCCTCTTCTATAGATGACCTGTGATGTACTTGTCAGGTCTATAGGTAAACTCCTATAGCAAGATTTTTAAACAGCTTCTGTGCCTGAGAATCACCAGCTGAGTGATTAAGGAACACACAATGTTTAATAGCCTCACACAGCAGTGTGGCAGTTCCAGTGCTGGTAAATGGAAGCAGCTAACAGATCAGCTTCCCACGTATCCAGCAAAGCTCCCATGAAGTTATTGACTACAGACTGGTCCAATAGGCAGAGAAGAATTTTGCCGGAATCAGCAGACCCAGGTGCAAAGTCCAGCTTTGCTTTTATGACTTACCATCTTAAGTAAGTCATTTTTCCCCATTGGAGGCTCAGTTTCCTCCTCTATAAAAGGCAGGGATTGGACTAGATACTTTCTTTAAAATTTTTTATTTATGTCTTTCGGATTTTTATGTCACCAGAATTTCTCCTAGGATCCCTCTTCTCCCCGCTTCCAGAGAGACTTCCAAATACAAATAATATCTTTAAAGAAAAAAAAGAGGAAGAGAAAAAAAATCAGCAAAATCAATCACTACATTGAAAAAAATCTGAAGACATACACAAACTAGCACATCTGTGGGTCTTCCAGCTTTGCAAAGAAGTGGGGTGGGGAGTGTTTTCTCATTTCTCTTCTTTGGGGCTGTGCTTATTCTTGTAATTCTGCCACATTTACTTTTGATGGTTTTGTGGTTTTTCTTTCCATTGTTGTCATTATGTATATTGCTTCATTGGCTCTGCTTCCTCGATTCTGCATCAGATAATGTAAATCCTTCCAGGCTTCTCTGTATGCGTCATATCTGCTGTTTCTCACAGCATAGTAATATTCCATTACAATCAAGCACCACAATTTGTTTAGTCATTCCCACGCCAGTGAGCATCTACTTTGTTTCCACTTTTTGCTACCATTAAAAGTGCTGACGTAAATATTTGGATGTATCTGAGAGCTTTCTTCTTATCTATGACCTCTTTGGGTATAGTACTGGTTGTGGAATATATGAATTAAAGAGTATTGGACATTTTGTACTAGATAATTTCCAAGATAATTTTGAATTCTGGATCCAATGATGTTTTCAATGGCTATGATTGAATCGATAAGTTACTTTAGACTAAAAAACAAACACACACAGAGCTTTGAGGATGGAGAACTTAGGGTCAGAAAAACCTTCATTCAAGTATCACTTTTCATACATATTGGCTGGGAGACTGGTCAATTCACTTAAACTTTCAGTAGTACCCTACGCAACTCTCTAGGATTATAAATTGCAGAAAGGCAGTGATGTGCATTTATAGAGGGAGTTTCCTCATTTGGAAATTCTCTATACCAACAAAATCACAGGCCCAGTCTCTATCCATATATATCCAGACCTATCTATGAAGCAAAATGTCTGCCAAAGTAATTTTCTTTAAGCGCAGCTCTGACTTTGTGACTCCTCTACTCAATCAAATTCAGGGGCTCCTTGTTGCCTTTCCTTTGTTTAGCCCTTAAAGCCCTACACAAACTTGCCCCAACATCTTTTTAGCCTCACCAGACATTACTTCCCCTAAAACACCCTCAGATCAAGCCAAACTGTCCTTCTCTCAGTTCCTCACAGGCAACATGGTCCTCTTCATGAAGGAAGGACAAAAAAGCAACATGGACAGGTAGGTGGCACAGTAGACAGGGTACTGGTCCTGCAGTTAGGAAGAGTCATCTTCCTGAGTTCAAATCCAATCTCTGATACTTAGTAGCTGTGTGACCCTGAGCAAGTTACTTAACCCTGTTTGTCTCAGTTTCTTCATCTGTAAAATGAGCTAGAAAAGCAAATGGTGAACCAGTCCACTATCTTTGTCAAGAAAATTCCAGATAGGGTCACAAAGAGTTGGACACAACTGAACCCCAGATCCTCACACATGACTTTCCATGACTATGCATGCACTGGGTATCCCCCATGCCTAGAATATATTCTCTCCTTATCTCCACCTCAGTGTCCCTCTCTTTGTTTTAAGATGAAGCTTAGTGTCTTCTTCATGAAACCTTTCCTGATCCCCAAATGACCAGTTTCTTCCCTCCCAAACTATCCTGCATTCATCTATGTTGTATATATGTGTTCTTCATTCATTTTACATTTACATTGTATGTATTTTAATATATGCTTGCTGTCCTACCCCATTAGAGTATAAGTTTATTGATTGTGAGCAGCAACTGCCTCATTATCTGGACTAGAATCCCCAGTGCCTGGGAGTAGGCACCTAGTAGGTGCCTTAATAAATGTCTGTTGATGATCAATTGATCAAAAAAGTCTCAATTCATAAAGAGATCCTTTATGGATACATAACAGCCAGGGAACAAATCTGAGTTCACAAACAGAAAGTTATTCCAATTTGTCCCACGCCTGTGCTGTCTCAGGGAGAGAAAGGGAGGGAAAAAAGCTGAGGGGAACCCTAAGTATTCCAGCCTTTTGATTAATATTGAGCCGAGTAGAGATCCAAATATTTCAATGACTAAGCAAAGTTAAGACTGGTCTCCCAGAACAAAGGCAGAAAGCTTCTTTATACTATAGGAGCTCTGGGTGACATTGGGCTAAGCCGGTCATTAAGGCCTCCCTCCACTGCTCCAAAACTAAGCCATCTTGCTGCATTTAGCACTTCTGTCTAGACCACCCACTCAGACACGGATACACAAACCACATGTGCCCGGAATGTCTGCCAGGCTTGAAATCAATATCAGCATTACAGCCTTATTACTTGCACAGACAGCCTTTTAGGTGGATTCATTTGTTTTATCTTCTCAATAGCTTTGATTATTTTCTTTTAATGGCTTGCATCCTTTTTTAAACCTTCTGAAACTTTGGGATTGTATGGCAGAGGTGGGGGTGTGGATGGGGGAGGAGATGGGGTGGTGGGAAATGACTAGAAACATACATACAGAGAGAGAAAGAGAGGAGAGAGAGAGAGCTTTACACACTATTCACTCCGCTGCTCTCTCTGACCTTCTCATCTTGGAGGATTGGCTTTCATGCATCCTAATACCCACCCTGAATTTTGTTTTTGTTAAGCAGCTATCACGTTTCCATAAGGGATGATGATTATTGTTCCTTAACAGCTGAAGGGATCCTTTCTAATATTTGACATTGTTTTCTAATACTGAGGCAATTATTCAGTATAGTTATTTCTGTAAATGTCTTATTTATTCCCACCCACCCCACCCCTAACTAAATCACAACTTCCATGAGGGCAGGGACTATGACCCAGAGCCTACCACAGTTTGAATTCCAAACCTATTCCAAATCTTTTCTCTCCTCCAGCCTCCTACATCCCTCTCTCAACTTCTCATCTAAAAATCTAGCTTCTTAGCTAAGAAAATTGAGGCTGTTTTCAATGAACTCCCTTTATTCCCCTTCTCTTTACCTTAAAATCCCTTGAGATTATCCTCCCTCGGGGGTGGAGCCAAGATGGCGGCGTAGAAGCAGCAACATATCGCAGCTCTCACATAGCCACCCCAAAATACCCATAAAATAGGACTCTAAACCAATCCTGGAACTCCAAAA
>CM053583.1:246116309-246156965 GCA_028627135.1 Pseudochirops cupreus | reverse complement strand
TCTATATCTACATCTATATCTATCCATCCATCCATATATGCATATATATACACACATATATACATATACATACACACACATATGTATAATGTTCAAACCCTTCCTTTGTCACTCAGATTCATTTAATGTGACCTTAAATATCTTTTATGACACAAAAGAACTGAGTCAAAGGGCATAGGAATTCAAGTCTCATTCTTGTCCTATGCTACTTCCCTAACAGAAATGAGGTTTTTATGGGAATAAAATTTCCTAGGGTCTTGCCCTATAGACTTGGCTAGCTTTTCCTAAAATTTTACCCCACCTAGGTTAGGCTAATTTCTTCCTTAAGAAGCAATTATTTAATTGGCTAAGGAAACTGGTTCAGGCTGTTGACTTGACTTCCTGGTCATCTGTGTACAAAAGTCCAAGAGAAGCTTGCAGCTCCCTCTCTGAGACTTCTGACCATGGACCAACGTGAGACTGAACCAACATAGTTTCCTTACTGGATATCCTCATTGAATTTCTGTCCCCTGCTATAGCTAAGTAAGGCTCATTTTGTTAACTACAACAGTGTCTTATTTCATTCCAATATTGGACCTAACTACCAAGTAACCAGCCTGAGTTAGAACAAGGCCACACCAAGGGAATTGTGCATAGAAAAGTATCCAGCAAACACAGATAGGAATGTGACCAAAAAGGGAAGATCTCTCCTCTCTGTGGCCCCTTTCTCTGATTGGTCAGTTTCTCCCAGGAACTCCATTTTAAAGAAAGTGCCCAGCCAGCCATATTCACTCCATTCCTCTCTGCGTTCCATTCTAAACTCTCCAGATTTTTTTTCTCCATCATGTCCCCACATTGGTACTTCTCCCTCAGACTTTTTGGCTTCCTTTCATGTGTTCTTTTTTCCCATTAGAATGTAAACATCTTGAGGGCAGGGACTATCTTTTTGTTTGCATCTGTATTCCGTATATTTACTATAGTGGCTAGCGCAAAACAAGTGCCTAATTAAGGATTATTATTTTGACTAAATGACTTTTGCTTCAGAGGTGAGGCAAATTGTGGAAAAACTGATGAGTAGGCCAGGAGAAGGCCAGGGTAAGTTGCCTCCTTATAGGTGGAATGTGGAATGATGTGGATATTTTAAGTGGGAAATCAAAGAACAATCCTCCCCTTCTACTTCAATTGTGCCAGAACATTTCAGATTAGAGGTCTGTCAGGATAAGGTTGTATCCTTTACTTGCATTTGCGATAAATCTGATGAACCTCATTTCTAGCTTGGAGTGAGAAATGATGGACTTTGGTCTGCTGGAGATTGGGCTGTGAATTTTCCATCATTCCATTTTTCTTTGGAACTTCAGCTTCTGGAAATCTCTTGGTCTTCCAGGCAAATATTGGATCAGCTATCAATGATGTCTTATTTATCTGATGGGGGAATGGTTGGAAGGCCTGTATGACTGGACTTAAAGAACTACAGATCCCTGGGCAATACTGAATGGCCTGAAGTATTTAATGACCAGGTGGCAACAGGAAAATCTGATAAGAGTATGACAGAGGTATTAATCTTAGAGTTTTTCTCTGTCCCTTTCTACTTAATAATAACAGTGAAAATTTGAATTCATTTTCCATAGCACTTTACTACTTACAAAACACTTTCATAAATATTATTTTATTTGATCCTCACAACAGCTCAGTGTGATGGGTAGATAGAAGGGAGAGGAGATGGATTATATTATTCTCATTTTACAGATGAGAAAACTGAATTCTGAGAGGTCAAGTAATTTTCTCAAGGTCTCAGAGAGTGCATGTCAAAACTGTGATCTCAGCTCAGGTCTTTGAGCTTTAATAGCACACTTTCTACCTTCTAGGCTTCCTCTTGACCATGTAAGGAGAGTTTGGATTCACAGAAAGCACTTAGGCTTCTTGGGCTGTTGCCCAAAGGCCATAAATGAGCAAAGGGACAGTCTGTGACTCTGGTGGTACCTGAATGAAGAACCTCAATTAACTCATCCCCTTTTATGTAGGACTTTAAAGTTTGCAAAACACTCTTTCCACAATAATCCTATGAGATAAGCAGCTCAAGTGCTATTATCCCCCTGTTTATAGGAGGGGAATCTCAAAGAGTGGTCAGTCAACAAGCATTTATTAAGCACTTACTGTATGCCAGGCCCTGATGAGAAAACAGAAAGCATGGTCTCCTACCTCAAGGATCTCACATTCCAATGGGGAAGGCAATATGCAAACAGTCATAGACATACAAGATACATACTCAGTGTAAATGGGAGATAATCTCAGAGGGGAGGGACTCAGAAGTGAGGAAGGCCTCCTGCAGAAAGTACCATTGCAGCTGCCTTTTGAAAGAAGCTGGGAAAGTCAGCAGGTGGAGCAGAGGACAGAGAGAGCCTTCCCAGGTTCTTCTAAAGTGGCAGAGCTGAGATTTGAGCTCTAAAGTAGTTGGACCAATTTTGTAACAAGCAGAGTTGTAACTAGGGCAGGGTGACTGGCACCTGGCCCCATGGCACCAATATTTAGAAGGTGCTGACAGTACTTTAATTCCTGCAATAGTATAGAAACAATCAAACTTAATATTGAGTTGACAAGTATTATTTTTTGGGGAGGATGAGGCAACAGGAAGTTTCTGGACTTGCAGGCAGAGGACATCTGGACACTAGACATTTACATAGGGAGCTTTCTAGTAAGGAAATTCCCTCCCTTTTCCCATGTAGATCAACAACTGTTGGGCAATTTATATCTTAGAGTTTCCTTGGCACTGAGAGGTTAAAGTAATTTGTCCAGGATCACATAGCTAGCATGTGTCAGATGTAGGAATTGAAGGCAGATCCTCCTGATTCCAAGGCTGGCTCTCTATGCATTATGTCATGCCTAATTAGTAAGAATGATTAATTAAAGTAAAAGTGGTATACTTCCTCCCCCTGGTGGTCACACCCCAGGAGAACTCCTCCCCTTCCTGCTTTCCTCAGAGATATCCTAAACCCAGCAGCAACCTTTCATCATCCTAGGGTCTCTGTCCCCCTACCATATGGTGATGTTCCAGGATCTCTCTCTACACAGGCCCTTGGGTCCCAGGATCTCTCACTGCTCACTACCACAGAATTTATCTTTAAAAGGTAATTAATATGTATATTTTTTACTGCTTGTCTAGGGATCAAGCTTTTTAGCTGTAGCTTGGGTCAAAAAAAATACCAGAACTTAAACATCCAAATAACTGTTCTTCAAAACATTCCCTTTGTGGGACAGCTAGGTGGTACGGTGAGTAGAGCACCAGCCCTGGAGTCAGGAGGACCTGAGCTCAAATCCAGCCTCAGATACTTAACACTTACTAGTTATGTGACCTTGGGCAAGTCCCTTAACCCCAACTGCCCTGCCCTCCCCCCTCCAAAAAAACAAAAAAACCTCCAAACATTCCCTTTGAGAAAGGACATATTCCCCAAATTCTCTCATTGCTGAAAAGATTTAGAAACTCTTCTTTGGAACTTAAGAAACTACCACAGCCCATTTAGGAGCCACATATGAAAATCAACATATGCTTGTTTTTAAAAAGTCTTTCTTCTGCAGTTGAAAGATAGAATGTCTTGTTTGAGCAACAGCAAAGAGACATTCCCAAGAGATGAATGATCTCACCTATCATTCAATATTTCTGGATGATTTTCACAGCTAATCCACTATGGTAGGGAAGCCACTGCCAAGGTTATAACTAGCATAAGACTTGGGCTCAGGGTGCTGACACATGGAAGTACTTCCCCCTTCAGTGGCTTCCACCATGAGCCTCACCTCTAGGCTTTCCATCAGTTTGCAGTCTGTCAATTTTTTCTAGAATCGAGCCCTCCCCTCCCAGTGTTGTCATTCCTCTGCCCCAGTATCATTGCCCTCAAAGTTAGATTGCCACTGCTCTCCTATGTCTCCTTGCCTCCCCTTTCCATTTGTTTTCTCCCCTCCCTCTCCCATCACTTCCTTCCTCCCAACCCTTCTCTGCACCAGGAAAAATAATTTTTCATGGCTAGCCACAGTTTCCTTCCATTTTTGCTACCATTAAACATTTTGTGGTTTCTCTCTGTAGAAGGCACACCAGGAACAATGTGCACCCCTCTCCACCTCCCCAGGGATGTTTTTGTTCCAGATGACTAGATATCCAACGACTGCTCGTAGCGGTTGGGGCTGAATCTGGGTAGGAGGTGAAGGAAAGATTACCTTTTGAAAGATCTTTGGGCCCTTGAATTTGAACTGAGGATATCAGTCGTGGCAAGGATCCTGAGCCATCACCTAATCCACTCCTTATTTTATAAGTGGGAAAACTAAGGTCATGAGAGGTTATGGTTTGCTCAAGGTCAGAGAGCTAACCAGTGGCAGAACCTGGACTTTCCAGGCCTCCAGACTACCAGTTCAATGTTCTTTCCACTAAGATATTGTCTCTTGGAGATGACCCGATTAGCTCTCTATTTAAAGCAACTGTGATGACATGCTCCTTCTCTCCTCATCCCCTTTATCATTAGTGAGTATAGCAGAAAGAGCACTGTATGAAGACCAGTCAGAAAATTCCTGGGCTTGAGTCCAGGCACTTATGTTCCTGGCATGTGTGACCTTTAGCAAGTCATTTAACCTCTTTGTGACTCAGTTTACTCATCTGTAAAATGGGGAGTCTTGGCTTCCTTACAAGGGCTGTTGTAAGGAAAGCACCTTGCAAGCCCTAATGTGCTTTCATGACTGTGAATTATTCAAATTTTCATTGTTACTATTGTATGATTTCATGGCCAGACATCAGCTGCAGTGACCCAACAGCCATGAAACAGTTAACTTTCCTATCTTTGCAATGCTGATGCCTGTGTTCTGCTGTAATAAATTTAAGCAGCCTTGCAGGCTAGAAACTAAAGATAGCCTCTTTAATCAAGTGTTTCAAACTTGCTCAGCATAAAATCTAAGACTAAGGAATTCATTCATGGATCTCTTTTATAGTCCTATTGTGAAAATTTCTCTGAGACTTAGTGGCTTTGGTGACATCTTGAGAAGTCATTAGATATTAGGAACAATTAGGTATGGTGGAAGATATACCTTTCTTAAAAACTGTGAAAATGAGATGAGAACCGGACACGAGATATCATAGAATTGACAAAGACCAAGTCTCCCCTGCTTAAGCATTCAGACGGAGTGTAGAGGACAGGTCCCATTGGTACCTGACTGGTAAATGCGTTATGTGCTAAAAGGGCACTCTGTGTCTGAGAAAAATATTGTAGGTATTGGGAAGAAATATCCTCTCCTACCCCACCTCCAAAGCAGATGGCTTTCACAGTTGTATTACAACTCTAGCTGTACTTATGGTTTTCTTCCTTATCTAGTTTTTTTAAAAACATATCCTAGGCCTGTACTCCAGGACTGCTAGGTTGCTGACCCCTTCTGCCTTTCTACTAAATTCCGTAGGCCCTCTCCTGACCTCTGACAAAATAGGCTAAGTTCTGTTTCCAGGGCATCTTTCTAATAATTTCTCTGGCTCACTTTTTCATCCGGAATCTTCCCTGGAAATATAAGAATCTGGTTCAAAGGGCCTTCTGCAGCCCTGAAAACATTCTGGCTAGCAAAGATATTAAAAATGGCAGATGTTTATTTAACGGGTAATGAACACAGGAAAAACTCTGTATGTGATCCTTTATAAAAACAATTGGGTGAGTCCATGAAGATGACTCTCATTTTCCCTCTCAGAGATTTTGGCTCACAGTCCTTACAAAGTCATAGAACCACTTAGTCAAGTCCATGTGTCATGAGTGAAATTGCTATTTTGGAAGCTGGGTTAACATCCCATTTGGCATCTCTCTTCAGCGTCTGCTGAATCTACATGGCTCTAGGTCATAGGAAACCTGTTTGGATTCAGTCAAAGGGTTGCACTTGAGAGCCTAGAGGGGCCCATGTAACCTTGAGGCTTCAGGTTCCCCACCCCTGTGTCTGGGAGATCAGAAAGGGCTACCCTGTCCCAGTTCAGGTGGCAGCACGGTACTGGCAATCAGAAGCTGAGACCCTACTCTAGTCCTTCTCCAGACTTACAACCTTTCAGTATCACACTCTGTCTATTGTTTGATATCTTGTCTTCCTCCTATAATATACATAGTTGACCCTGACCAACTCTCCATCCCACATGGTCACCAAACTGGGAGCCCTTGCTTGGTGTTTTCTGGGCATATGCCTGCTGAGTTTCCATCTGCTCCACATGAAGAAGGAGGACAAAGAGGGGCTGACATGACTCCTATTGACATATTCCTGGTACAGTTATCCTTTTCACATTGTGAATTTACCCATTGCAGTTTCAATATATTGTGGGTAGGCATAAGAAATTAGATGGAAATTTTGGGGGAGTTTTGTGGAAGTCACGGACAACAAGCAAAGGCCAGCAGATGACACAGAAAAGGTTTAGAAACTCAGAAATGCATAAATGCATGTATAATACCAACATATTTTATCTTTTAATACCACAATAATTCAGTCTTCTACTCTACGAAGGGAGGGTCAAAAAGTTTTATGCGAATTTTCCAGATTGCAGAGGTGCCATGCTCCCAACCTCCTTGATACAGAAAGGATAATTGTATATTACTATTGCCACCAGCCTTATCATAAATGCCCTTTTCTCCCCCTTCATTCAACAGGGTCTACATTCCTGAAAGCACATTAAGATGTACAAGGAACTTTGCTCACAACCATTCTGTAAGAGAGGAAAGGCAAGTATCGATCCATTTATAGATGTGCAGTGAATTCACTTGCTGACTCAAGTCCAAGAGTCTTCTGACTCTTCTTGTTCTGGTGCCCTTTCCCCACTACCACAAAGTTGCTTTCCTTCAGTACCAATTGCCAGAGGCAGTTAGAGCAAAACTGGGATAAAAAGGCATCACCAGGTGGATGAGGGAGAATGGGGAACATTCACAAAGTGACTGATGGAAGTGAAATCAGAAGAAAGGGAGGAGGTCTTCAGGGCAATAATCAGAAGTTCAGTTTCAGGAAAAAATGGAGCACATTTGTGGAGGATAGAATTGTTGATTTTAAAGCATGGACATCTTATTCTACAATAACTTCAATATAGCCATGACTTGTTGTCTCAGTTTCCTGTGCTAAAAAGATGTCTTCTGGGCTGAGACTTATTATATGACCAGTGGAGAATGCTGCCTCAGTGTCTGAAGTTGAGTCTCCTGTTCTAAACCCAATGCATGTTCCACTATAAGAGTATACTTCGACAGGAATACTGTAAAGAATACTGGATTTGGAGTTGGAACACTTGAGTTTGACTCCTGGACCTGCCACATATTAGCTGTGTAATTTTAGGCAAATTTCTCACCCTCTCTGAGTCTCAGTGTCCTCATCTGTGAAATGGGGTTAATAATAATTGGCCTTCACAAAGTTGTTCTGAAAAGCAAATGAAATAATGTATGTGAAAAGCAAAGTTCCACATAAATTCAGCCTTCTCAGCGTCCTTGTGCTTAGTAAAAACTTTACAATATTTATAAAGGAAAACTACTCAACCCACATCCCAATTTCTTTTCACTTCAAAACTGTATGGCCCTTAGGAGGCTCTCAGGTTGGAAAATGTAGTCATTCTCAAACCAGCCAGCCCTAGCCATTTCCTTTGAGTTCAGACAGATTCGTGGGTTTTAACTTGCTTCTCCCCACTGGGGAGAAAACAGTCTTAGCATATTACATAATTAGCAGCAGAAGAGACTAGAAGTCACCTAATCCAACTTCCACATCTTACAGATGACCTCAGTTTCTGTCTGTGAAATAAAGAACACTAGATTAGGTGATGTCTAAAGATCCTTCCAACTCATTCTCTGCATTCATAAGCAGAAAGCTTGAAGATCTAAATTTGGGTGCTTTCCCAAGACTAGTATCTTCTGTTCAAATTCTAGGACCCTTTTAAAACATGTCTTTCCATCGCTTTCTATCCAAATTCCTCTGTGGCTATATCCTCACTAGGACTCCGCAGCATCAGAGTTCTTTCTTTTGTGTTCCTAAAGCTCTGCAGGGGCTGCTTGAGCAGTAGCCACCCATGTGCCGCATTCCCAGAATGGTTTCTGTTAGGTATGGAGAGAAAGGTACTGAAAACTTGTTCTTTGTCTTATAAAAGGAGACGCTTTAAGTCTATGCATGCATCAATATACACATATAAATATGAGTTATTTTAGGAAAATGAGGACAATGTGGGATTTATGGTTATATATCTGTGGAGAAGGTAGGCTATGAGTTTGGGTAAAATATCTTCTCCACAGAAAAAAGCAAGCTTAAAAATCAAAGAAACAGAGCTACAGGGTTGTCTAAACATAGACCCTCAGGTTAACAAAACTGTACTTATTTCCATCTTGAAGGAGGCATCCAGTATCTTCACGATTTCCTGCTCTACTAGGATATTCTGATAAGACTAACCTCAGAGAACTGCATCATCCCAATGGAACAAACCCGATTTTTGGCAACTCCTGAGACCCCAATGTTAGCACGTTCTAACCCAAGGTTAACACATTCTCCTCAAAATCTTCTGACATCCTGTTCCTGTTACTCAACCTCCCAAATAAGGAAATTGGCTGAACAGCTTCACTTAATAGAAATATGTTTCAATCCTTAATGGCACTTAGGCTGTGTAAAATTCTCTCTAAATGTGTTTATTTCTCTTTGTTGTGTGAGTTGCCACCTCTCTAGCAGTTGGGCAATAGCTGATGCTAATTAAACTTTTTCTCTTCTGGCCCTGCCTCTTGATTTATTGACTCTCCAGTCAAGCTGACTTAGGTGGGAGGAATTCCTCTTAGGGAGGATCTTAGGGCCTCTGCACTGAGGAATTCCTCAACATTTCTATTTGTAGATGACAAGGACATACTCATCAGCCACCACTCTAGTTTAGGCTCTTATCAGCTGGATGATTACATTTGCCTCCTAATTCTTCTTTCTGATTCTTTTCTCTCTCTCCAATTCATACTCCATACAGTTACCAAAATGATATTACTAAAGCACAGCTCCCACAGTTCCATGTTTCTTCCATGCTCAATAAGTCCCAGTGGTTCATGAGTAATCTTACCTCTAGGATCAAAAACAAACTGACTTTCAAATCTTGTCACAACATGGTTATAACTTGACATATGCGTACAGTTGTGAGGCTCAAATGAGATAATACTCATAAAGTGCTTAGTTCAGGACCCAGAACACAGTAGAGTGCTTAGTAAATGCTCCCTCTCTCTTTCCCTCCCTCCCTCTCTCCTTCCTTCCTTCATTCCTTCCTTCGTTCCTTCCTTCTTTCTTTCCATATATGTACTCTTATGATCTGAACTGGTGTTCCTGCAATCACAGACACAGACACACAGACACAGACATATACAGACACACACACACACACACACACACACACTCAGTTCAACCTCTAGAATTTTTCTACATGAGGCCTTTCCTGAACTCCTCAACTGCTACTGTGTCATTCTCTCCTCCCCCCAAAACACACATATATGTGTAGATAGATAGATAGATAGATAGATAGATAGATAACTAGGTATGAGAGACAGTAGAGAGGTGAAAAGAAAGCCAACCTAGGAAAATCAGGATGCCCTGTTCTCAGACACACTGTCTATTAAAGCTTAAATTGCACTAAGACTTTGGAACACCCTATATCTAATATGTGTGTGTGTGTGTGTGTGTATAGATAATAATAATAATAATAATAATAGCTGTGTGTATGTGTGTGTGTAGAGATAATTATAAAAATAATAGCTGGCATCTACATATTACTTTATCTCCAATCTCGGCTTATATTAGTTATATAAATTGTCTACCACGACCACTCTCATTCTCTGAAATCTCAATCTCAGACCAATTATTTGTCAGTGAGGGCAGACATACTAGAAGTGTAGAAGGCACAGCCAGATGTAAAGGGAGCCCAAGTCGTATGAATACTTACTTTGTACGTTTTTAAAAAAAAGTCATTTTACAGTTTTGATAGAAAGCTATAGGTTGAGAAGGCAGAGGGAGTGGTGGGGAGAGGGGTGCTATGTTTCTTAGCACCTGCCTCCCTTCCCCAAATCCCTCTCCACTCCACACTCTCCCAGAGGAAAAATTCTCAGGATTCATCTTGGTCAATCTGAGCCAAGCCTGGCCTTCTCTGGGCACTTTCCATGTTAAACTACCAGCTGGGATGCCAGCCAAATTATATAGAAAGAATCCAAGTAAAACATCATTTAAAACATTTGGGAGGTCTACTTTTGACATCAAGCTGGCCCTTCATTTTTGTAGTTTGTCACACTGAAGTTGTCATGGCATTATCTTGGCCAAGAAGTACTGTCTATGTGACCCTAGCACATTACTTAACCTCAGAAAACTCTAAAAGATTGTAAATGGTGACATCCTGCATAGGTAGAGGGAATTTCCTTACCTGGGAGTTCCATACACCAATGAAATCATAGGTCTGGTCACTGTATCACTGAGAGGAAACAAAGGTTCCTCTCAGCTCTGGCCCATTTGAAAGAAATCCTTTATAGAGATGGCTCCCTTTCTGACTCTCTTTCCATATTCCCTTCCCAGCAAACAAAAACCCTTGCCAGGCTGAAGACATTTTGCTTAAAATATTTAATTAATACCTTAACAAGAATCTGTTGTTTATTAAATCCTCTTTGGGAATGATGTCTTCGGGGCAATGCTTTGTTCCAAACAGCTATATATGTTACAGATAAACAAAAGTACTAGGAGTGCCCCTTTTATTGAAGCTCTCTGAGGCTCTTGCTCTTCCATAGCAAAGTCCATCATCGTGAGGCTGGTAAATTCAGGGATAATCCAAGTACAACATACAAACAGTGTAAATCTATCCACTTTATTGAAAGACTCTAGGAAAGCCACAATAAAGGTCTCCTAATTAGCTGATGGGATTAAACACTGGATAAGTACTTCCTTTTCTTGATTCTTTCATTCTGGAGGAGCTCACACCGGAAGATTACTTTATAAGCAAACAAGAGCAAAGAACCAGTTTGAGATATCCACCGCAGGCATCTCCTATGCCTGGCCAAGAAGATAGCTTGACATATCTATAGCTTGAAGGGATTGAAAAAAAAATCTTTTTTCTTCTTCTTCACAATGATCCAGTGAAGTAGGTGATACAAGCATTATTTTTTTCCCCCATTTTGCAAGTGAAGAGACTGAAGTTTGGGGAAGTGAAATTATTTGCCCAGAGGTATCATTTTGCAGAAGGATTTGGAATCAGAGCTTGACCTTTTACTTTGGTGACCTTGCACAAATCATCTCAACTTCTGTTTCCTCATCTGTTAAATGAAAGGGCTGGGTTACATTCCTCATTAGAATGTAAAATCCTTGAGGGCTGGGACTTTTTTGAGGAAGGAGAATGTTTTATTCATATCCCCTGCAATTAGAACAATGCTTAGCATTCAGTAGGAGTTTAATAAATGCATGTTAATTAACTGGACTGACCTCTAAAGCCCCTTCCAACTCCAAATGTAGGATCCTTTCATCCTACATAGTAAGTAACAGAGCTGAAGTTTTATTTATTTATTTTTTTGTTCTTAATTCTATTTTATTTTATTTTATTTTATTTTCAGTTCCAAATTCTCTCCCTCCACCCTCCCCCATCCATTGAAAAGGCAAGAAAAATAAAGCTATTGCAAATATGTATAGATGTGCAAAACAGATTTCTGTATTAGTCATGTTTCAAAGGGGTAAAAAAGCAAGAAATAGAAGAAAACATGCTTCAGTCTTCCCTTTGAGTCAATCAGTTCTCTTTATGGAAGTGGATAGCGTGTTCCATCATGATTCCCTTGAAATTGTGTCAGGTCTTCATATTGATCAGTCATTGTTTTTTCAGAGTTGATTCTCTTTACTGTTACTTTGTAGATCATTTTCTGGGTTCTGCTCATTTCACTTTGCCTCAATTCATCCAGGTCTTCCCAGGTTTTTCTGAAACCATCACCTTCATCATTTCTTACAGCAAAATAGTATTCCATCACATGTTTCAGAGCTGAAATCCAAAATGTCTTTGGATTCCAAACCCAAAGCTGTATCCTGCTGCCTTCAGCTGTGAGGGTCATAATGGATTAATCAAAAAAATGTCTTCAGAGTAAGTTATTGTTGCAGGCTGGGTACATGTTGGTATAAAGATTCAAAACAAAACAAAGCTACAGCTCCAGTCCTTTACATTCTATAGCGGAAGATAACATGTGTGTTCACAAATAAATACAGAGTGTTCTAAAAGTCTTAGTATTATTTTAAGCTGGTCACTAATGAATTAGTTTGTACTTTAGGCATTTCTATGAAGGGAACTGGCAAGAGTCTGTTATGTTCAAACAGACCCAAATCTGCGTCTTCTTTAATTAGTCAGCTCTAATTAATGGAATGGGTTCTAATCTTAGCTCCAGTTTAGACACATCACTTAACTTGTTTGAACCTTAATTTGTTCATCTAATAAAAAATTATTGACTAATTGATCCATAATATGAGGATAGTAACTCCTGCTCTGCTCATGTCTCTAGGTTGTTGTGAGTATTCAATGAGATAATGTATGTGAAAACACTTTGGATCCATGATTTTATCAGTATGAGGCCTCCCTCCATCTACTAACGTAGATTGCTACTGTATCCATGTTTTAATAGAAAACTTTCATTAGTTGCCTTGGTAGAAAATATTCATTCCTTCATGGGCAATGCTTCAGTGATTTGTCTTTTCATACTTAACTAGTCTTGGCCCCTGACAAGAGGCATACAGCCTGTTATTTCCATACTATGAATCTTTCCCATTTGAGGAAGCAGGGTGTAGGAGATAGAACATTGCATTTGGAGTCAGAAGATCAGAGTACAAACTCTGTTCTGCTACTTGCTATCTGTATATCCACAAGCAAATTGTTAAAACCTCTCTGGGCCTTAGTTTCCTCATTTGTAAAATGGAGGATCAAAATAGATAATTTCATTTGTAGCACCTGAATGATTTGAATCTAGTCTTCCTGTTCATGAACCCGACTCTCTATCAGGAAGCGTAAGGAAGGAGGACATAGTAGGAAAATGGGTCATTAATTGTCAAGGGGTAGGGAGAAATAGGCAAAATCTAAAGACAGGAAAGCTTTTTTCCTATGCTTGTCCATCTTCCCTTTCACTCACCTACTCTTTCTAGGTGGAATACAGACCCCAGAATGTGACATTTGAACTGGGCCTTAGGATGTGGGACCATTACCAATGTTATTTATATTTTCAAAGAAGGCTCTAAAAGATCAGTAATACCTGAATCCGAAAGTCTTTAATGTAAAATTTCAAATACTTCAACAAGGAGAAAGGGAAGTATTCTAGGGGTGGAAGTATTTCTGGTACTCTTTAAGTCATACAGTATATGTAGATTTTACACTTAAAATTTTTTTTAATTGAGAACTTAAAACATCAAATAACATGAACACACACATATATGTACAAACATGCATATATATGTAAGAGGATTATACTCAAAACCATGAGCATCTATTATGTATAATTTTAAAGAATATATTAAATTTAGTATGGTAGTAACAAAACTATATTTTGTCTGTGTCCCCTTCTGTGCTTTTGCTCTCAGTGTATTTTTTCTTTTTTTAATTTTTAACATTCATTTAAAAAAAATTGGAATTTCAAATTTTTTCTCTCCTTCCCACCCCTCCCTCACTCATTAAGAAGGCAAGAAAGATGATATCAATTATACATATGAAATCATGAAAGACATATTTCCACATTAGTTGTGTTGGGGGAAAAAAGCAGGAAAAATTAAGAAAGTAAAAAAAAGTATGCTTCAATCTCTACTCAAGAGTTCATCAGTTCTCTTTCTAGAGGTGAATAGCATTTTTCATCGTGGGTCCTTTGGAATTGTCTTGGATCATTGTCTTGATCAGAGCAGCAAAGTCATTCACAGTTGACCATTACTATAGTATTGCTGTTACTGAGTACAATGTTTTCCTGGTTCTGCTCACTTTACTTTGCATCAGTTTATGTAAGTCTTTCCAGATTTTCTGGAAACCATCTTGATCATTATTGCTTATAGCACAATAGTGTTTAATCACAATCATATATTACAGCTTGTTCAGCCATTCCGCAATTGATGGATATCCCCTTAGTATTCAATTCTTTGCCATCACACACACAAAAAGTTGTTATAAAAATTTTTAGACAAACAAATCCTCTTCCATTTTTTTTCTCAGTGTATTTTAAATCTTTCATTGATGCCCTTTCTCTTCTTTTATTTTTGTATCAATATCACTACTAATCAATTACCCCTCCCCCCATAGAAGTCCTTCCCTGTAAGCTGTATTTATTAGTCGAATTCAGCAAATCAACACATTTGTTCACTAACTTGTTTCTACCTTGAACACCAAGATTTCTCAGCAAAATTCTTGCTTCTTATTGAGGATCTTGGCAATGAACTCGGACATCACTGGTTGTCTTTTATTGGAACTTTCTGCCACAGTTTATAAACTACAGTTTATACAGTCATTCCCCAATTGGTAGGTACCCATTTTATTTCTAGTTCTTTGCTAAAACAAAAAGTGCTGCTATAAGCATTTTAGTACATATGAGATCTTTCTCTCTGTTTTGGGGTATATGCTTAGTAGTAGCATTGCTGACTTAAAGGGAATGCATAGTGGCCTTTGGGGTATAATTCCAAATAATTTTACATAATGTCGGACCAATTCACAATTGCATTGAAGAGTCCTCCCATAGCATTTCTAAAACTTGCCATTTTCTTCTTTTGTTATTTTTTCAATCTAGTGGATATGAGATGGAATCTCACAGTTTATTTAATGTGCATTGATATTAATGATTTAGAACATTGTTTTATCTTTTCCCATGTGGCTAACAACAGCTTTTAATTCACATTCTTTGACCATTTATTTATTGAGAACAGGTCTTTTAAGTGCATTGATTCCTTATGTATTTTGGATAGCCATCTTTAATCAGAAATTTGCTCTTGAGGTTATTTCCCCCGCAGTTAATGGCTTCCATTCTAATATAAACTATATTTGTTTTGTTTGTGCAAAAGCTTTGACATAATTAAATTATATAATATGTAATGATATATTATGCTGATATATGTTAATATATTCTAATTTTATAATTATACAATAATTATATTATTGACATAATTAAAATTATCCATTTAACTTTCATGATCATCTGTATCCCTTTTTATTGGTTAGTTTTAGCTGTAGCTTTCTTCTAATTTTTTAATGATATGATTTTTTAAAATATTTAGGTCATGTATCCATTTGGAGCTTATTCTGGTATAGAATGTGAAATGTTGGTCTAAACCTGTTTCTGCCAGACTTTTTTCAAGTTTTCCCACAGTTTGTGTCAAATCCTAGGAGTTGGCATTCTTGGGTTTATCCAGCAAAATGGTACTATGTTTGGTTGCTTCAGCGTCTTGTGTGCCTAATTGGATCCATCAATCAACTTTTATTTTTTAACTGTCTGTAAACAATTTTGATGGTATTGTTTCATATTATAGGTTAAGCCTTGTATCAACCTGGTAAGGCAGGTACTTTTATCATCCCCATTTTATGGATGAGGAAGCTGAGGCCAAGAGGTTAAGTAACTTGCCCAGTGTCCCACAACTTGTAGGTATATGAAGTAGAATTCAAACCTAAGTCTTCTTGGCTCTAGTTTTAGTACTTTATCCACAATGCCAAGCAGCCACTGTTAATGAAACCTCAGGCAGTTAAGTATTTAATCTCTGGCAAGCAGCTGCCTCGGGATATATTTGGAGGGTTTTACTCTAAGTGGGTCTCAAATGCCACCTCCTCCATGAAGCTATGAGCTTCAGAATAAGCTGGGTTTAAGGTCTGAAATGAAGAAAGAAAAGAATAAAAGAAAGAGAGAAAGAGAGAGGGGAGAGAGAGGGAGAGGGAGAGAGAGGGAGAGGGAGAGAGAGGGAGAGAGAGGGAGAGAGAGGGAGAGAGAGAGAGAGAGAGGGAGAGAGGGAGAGAGAGAGAGAGAGAGAGAGAGAGAGGGAGAGACAGGGAGAGAGAGGGAGAGAGAGAGAGAGAGAGAGAGAGAGAGAGAGAGAGAGAGAGGGAGAGAGAGAGGGAGAAGGGAAGGAATCTAGACAGTAAACTTCAAGTTAAGTGGGCAGCTTCTGGTCATCAAAATTTACCTTCCTTTGGAGAGGAGAAGAAGAGTGAGAGGAAGAGGACGATGAGCTTATAGAGTAGACCACAATAGGTCCCTGCCCAAATTCCACTTAATGGCTGTATTTTGGGCCCTCCTGCCTTAGAGTAAAGTCAATAGCAACTGTTTTTCTTTGGAACAGCAACCCTTGAGGGTCTTCCCCTCCCAGCTTGATTTTTTTTCTTTATTCTAATTAAAGGGGCCATTCCTTAAAGAAGTGAATGGCTGATATGTCATTCTGCAAGAATGTGAAAAGGCCTTAGCCTGAAAGGGTCATCTCCAGTCATCCTGATGAATATCTGGTTACTGGATTCAGATGGCTCTGGAAGAGAAAGCGAGGCTGGTGACTTTGTACAGCCCTGCCTCGCTCAAATCAAAGTCAACTGTAAGTCATGTCATCTCTCTGATGCCAGGGTCCTCTTCGAAAACCAAGGACAAACACCACAGCAACCTCCATGAAGCCATTACTGATTCTCCTGGCTGATAGTGCCTCACTTCAATGACCCTCTATTGGTTATGTATACATTTATGTATTTATTTGGTATATTTTCGTATATGCACAATGCTGCCTCTCCTCACAGGCTTGAGGGCTGGGACTGATTCAGTTTTTGTCTTGGTCGTCTCAGTACCTGGCTTAGCATCCGGCACACAACAGGCACTTAATAAATACTTGACGTTTGATTGATTTGTAAACACAGTGTTTTACGGAGCTTTGAGGGTTTCCAGAAACGCTCCCCCACAAATCAGCAAAGTCTTGAAGCGGAGGGTGGAGGAGGAGGGACTAACGTTGGGTTCCGCAGCTCCTGAGATTCCCAGGTATGTTGGCTAAGGGTGGGGGTGGAGGAGTTTGGTAGGTGAGGGTTTAGCTCGTGGGATTAGCCGAACCTGCGTGGCTAAAATGATTTTTCCCGGAGTCCTTTTTCCTCATCCTATGGAAAAAAAAAAGCTTCGATGAGCTGCGGGTGGTGGAGTAATGACAGAGAAGGAACCAGGAGATTAATTTTAGCTGCTAATGAGCCGAGCTTTTGTGAAGCAGCAGTATAAACCACACATGCCTCTGCAGCCCCAGTAGCCAGAGGCACCCGGCTTTTCAGCTTCAGAAAATCCAGCCAAGGCCCAGCCGAGAATGGAGGGGGAGGGCCAAGAATATGTGCGAGACTTTGATGCATTGGAAGTAACTGACAAGAAACCGTAATGTAGGAAATCGGAACAGCTGGGAGCACCTCAAAAGCAGCAGATGGGTATGTGGGGAATGCTGTACAGTTTTAATCACATTTAACATGCCTGTCATAAAATTGGGCTCATCAGAGTACTAATTCGAATTTTATAGCATTGTTCGTCAGAGTCCGTCCTTACCCTGCATAATACCCTGAACGATGGTTAGAAACGAAAAGAATCTTTCTGATATTTCAGCAGTGAACAGCTCTCAAGGTTTGTAATCGTACCAGGGCTGGGTAGCCTAAGAGGGCAATCATAAGCTAAGCTTTTGTCTGGGGGACAGAAACAAGGGAGCGTTCTCTACGGAGGATGATGCCTGGGCCAGGTCAGGCAAAGAGAAGAATTTTCCACAATGGCACTTTGTAACAGGTTGGAACAAGGAGGACACTCAGGGAACAGTGGGAAGAGCAAGTGCTGAATTCCTAGCTCTGCTCCTCCTTGTCTGTGTGACCTCCAGGAAATTAATTTACCTCTCTGGGCTTTTGGTGTTTCTTACCTGTTAAAGTCAGGGTTTAAAGGAGATAATGTCTTATGTTCCTTTCAGGGGCAAATCCTGTAAACTCCACAGCAAATAAGGGAAGCAACCTGTGGACTAAGTCCAGATTCTTGGTGGCTGTGCAGTGGTAGGCTTTTTAATAGTGAATTTAGTGCTTGTAGGAAAGGTGGTGGATGTGTTAGCTGTGCAAATGATACCTTCCCTTTAGTCACACTCTGAATTGGGGCAACCAAGCTTACTGGGAACCTTGTGTCAATCATTCTCAGCTGTGTCTTCTATGGCCCAACCCTAAGTATTTTATGTCTTCTATGGTTGTTGTCAGAAAACCAAACCAATTACCAAAGATCTACCCGTATATATCACACTATTCTGAACAAGCCACAAAACACAAGGACCACTATATCTACTGCCCTGAAGGAGTTTACAATCAAATTACAAAACAGAAAACTTAATCATATCCTGTGTATGAAAGATGGTGAAAATTTTGGAAACTTGCAGACTAATTACTGAGTCAACCGCTAAGCTAGGATCCCAGAAACCTAGGATGTTGGCCTTGTAAAGGACCTTAGAGATCCCCTACTTCAAGCCTCCTAATTTTACAAAGAAGACTAAGGTCAAGGCATATGAACTTCTTGTTCAGTGCTACACGGCCAATTATGGCAGAGTAAAGACTCAATACAGATCTGTGCATTCCATGATTTTATGATTGGAATAAATGTAATTAGAAATATATTATAGTGAAGCATCATAGAATTAAAGCTGAAAGAAATCTTAGAAGTTATCTCAACTAAATCCAAGATTGTGCCAGCAAGTATCTAACAATCGACTTTCAGAAAAAAAAACCTCAAACATATGCACAGTACACTTTAAAAAATTAAAAAAAAATATTTAATGTTTTATTTTCCCCAATTTTGTGTAAAAAACAATTTATAACATTCACTTTTAAAATTCTGAATTCCAAATTCTCTCCCTTCCTCCCTCCCCACCCTCCTTATTGAGAAGGCAAGCAATTTGGTATAGGTTATACATGTGTAGTCATGCTAAACATATTTCCATATTAGTCATACTGTAAAAGAAAACATAGACCAAAAAGAAAACCCCTCAAGAAAAATAAAGAAAATTTTTAAAAAGTATGTTTTGTTCTGTATTCAGACGCCATCAGTTCTTTGTCTGCGGATGGATGGCATTTTTCATCATAGGTCCTTAAGAGTTGTCTTTGATCATTGTATTGCTGAGAATAGCTAAGTCATTTACAGCTGATCATCTTATAATATTGCTGTTACTGTGTATACTGTTCTCTTGGTTCTACTCATTCACTTTGCATCAGCTCATTTAAGTCTTTCCAGGTTTTTCTCAACAACATCCAGCTTGTCATTTTTTATAGCACAATAGTATCCTATCACAATAATATACCACTACTTGTTTAGCCAATTCTGTCACTTAGTTATCTGTGTCACCTTGGGCAAGTCAATGAATCGGGCTTCAATTTTCTCATCTATAAAGTGAGAGTATTAGTATATGATCTTAAAGATTCCTTTCCAGTTTAAAAATTTTATGATCCTGTGACGTGTAATTGGACAGTTTTTAAAGTATCAGATACTAGCCAGTCTATAATGCCTGAGGCTCAGATACTTGCCAGAAGTTCAAAAAGTAGCAGAGACAACATTTGAACCTAAATCTTCCTGAGACCAGATCTAGCACTCAATTCATAATATTACATTGCTTCTCATGAGAACCAAACATTAACTAACGATCCACCTTTCATATAAGCAAAGGGAAAAAGTGAATGAGAAAATACAGAAGGAGAAAGATTAGGATTTTTTTGAGTGGTTTTAAAATTTGTATTCTGCAATAGCCCAAACATTATAAACCCACTATTTCATGAATTGTGATAAGAAGTCCATGTAGAAACAGAGAAAGGTTTGGAAAAAGTCTTGTTTAAAAAAAAAACAAACCTTGTTTTTTTAGGATTTGCAAGTGCAATAGCTGATATCACCATTCATTCCTGAACATCTGGACTAAAGACAACCATCAAGAGGGAAAGGAGAACTATTTGCTCTGTGGACATTAGGCTGCTGGGAATGGGGCTGGGCCATAATGATGCATTTGTGTGCCCTAGGAAAGGTGTGTAAATTGTGACCCTTGTGGGTTTCTGCCTACTGGAGATTTTGAGCCTTCTCTATAACACAAATAGTTGGACTCATCAAAAAAAGAAAGATCCAGGTGCCATGGTATATGGAATAAACTATGTGTGTGTAACCTTGCCTTTTAGAGCTCTGCCAGAAGGACTCAGAGATAGAACATAAGGAAACAAAGGCAGGGCAAAGTGAATGACAAGATGTCCAAAGATGTTGAGGGGCCATGGATAGGAAGCATGGTCTTGCTCATTGGCCGACTGAGCTCAGTTTCAGGACATGAAAGCTGTGCTATGGCAAAACTCCTTTCAGCACAGATCGCCATGTTTGTCCTTAACTTGGAATCAAGCTACGATTTAAGAACTGTGTTAAGTGCAATATCTAATTTTAACCATTTTCAGAACTTAAGATAAAAAATGCTTCCTACCTTTTGACAGAGGGATGATGGGCTAGAGGTAAAGAATGAGACTTTTTTTAGACATGGCTAATGTATGAATTTGTTTTCCTTGATGATGATTTTTGATTATAAGGGAGAAGTTTTAAAATATAAAAAATTTAAAGTTAAAAATATTTAAAAAATAAAAAAAATTTATATTAAAATATAAAATAGAACAAGGAAATAATGAGAGTGGAGCAGGAAAAAAAAACACCCCCAAACCTGCTAAGAACATCAATGGAGTATTCAAAAGAGTTTACAGAAAAGAACCGAAGGGAGTTCAGATAGAAGGAAACACTTACAAGCAGGACAATTTTGGAACTAATATATTGAATTAATTATATGTTTTGAAAAAGAATATTTTGAACATAACGGAAACATATTATTTCATGTACAATCTTCTTTCTATTCTCTATATGTGGAAATACTCATAGTTGTTGGTGTTTGATTTCAGAAAAACTAAAAAAAAATTTTTAAATGTCAAGCTCCCAGGTATTCCTGTTCAACAGATAGATAGCATCCCACATTTGGGCTGCTTGATTCAGCTTATTTTTCTCAATGGCTCAGAACTTCTCTCCTTGTTCTGTGCATCTCAGGATATTCTATTACTGCTGGGTAACTGGGTGGTGCCACTGCAGGCGCATCTACATAGTTCTTTTCCTTTCCTAAATAATTTTGCTTCTCTAAGTTTGGAGGAGATTTCAGACTTTACCAGGGTTCCTTGGATCTTGACCTTGAAGGGGCCACTTATTTTGAAAAGGCCCTGTGGGTGAGATAGGTGGAAGTCAAGCCAAGCAAGGGAGATGAAGAAGAGTAGAGAGGAATGGGGTTGCCAGTGAGACCACTTGGAAATGTTTCCCCCTCTCCCCTAGCAGTCCAGAGGAACTGAAATGGGCTCTCCTCTTATCCAATCCCTTTACTCCCTTGCTTTACCCATTCCCTAATGAGAAATGAACTAGAGAAGGAAATGGCAAGCCACTCTAGTATCCCTGCCAAGAAAACCCCAAATTGGGTCACAAAGAGTCCAATAAGACTGAAATGACCAAAAAATGAGAACTGGATGGAGGCTCTACTTCTTCTGCCTCTCCTCTCTCTCTCTCTTGTGGGGACATATTGTGACCATTTAAAAAACTGGTAGTTCTGTAAATAGCATTATTTTAAATGTTTCTCAGTATATGTGACAATGTATTAAAATCTGGGTGGCCATTTGAATCTGTGCTCATTCTGCTTACTTGTAGGCTAGCATTGAGACTGGGAACAGATGGAGGACAAAATCTGGAAGGGGAACATTTAAAATACTGAAGTTTAAAATCCCCAAATTTGGATTTGTCAGCATAAACCAGCTGGGGACCTGAGCTTTATGCTGAATTGAGAGTAAAGTGCGTTAAAAGGATAAAAAAGTATAATAACATTTTTTCTTTATTCCTATTGCATCATGTCTTCTTCAGCAGATTGACCCCTCCATCATCTCCACTCACTAATCTGTGGTCTCTCCTAGACTATTGGCTGTTTCTCTGTTGTCTGCAAACATGCCCATGTCTCCCCCATTCTCAAAAAGATTTCATTTGATCTATCCTTCCCTGCTCCCTTTAGGCTAGGATTCTTGAGAAGGCTGCCTATGATCAGTGTCTCCACTTCCTCTTCCCTCTTCTTTTTCTGAACTCTCTAGTCTGCCTTCTGACCTCATCATTCAACTGAAACTGCTCCCTCCAAAGTTATCAGCAATCTCTCGATTACCAACTTCAATAGCCTTTTCTCACTCCTCATCCTTCTTGACTTCTCATCAGCCTTTGACACTGACCATTGCCTGCTTCTCCTTAATACTGTCTTTTCTATAGGTTTTCCTGACATTGTTCACTCCTGGTTCTCCTACTTCTCTGATTGCTCCTTCTCTGTCTCCTTTGCTGGATATTCTTCTAGATCATGCTCACCATGTGGGTGTCTCCCCTGGCTCTGCCCTGGGCCTCCTTTTCTCCCTCTATTTCCCTGGCTATCTCTTCAGCTCCTGTGGATTTGATTCTAAAGCAGGTGATTCTCAGATCTATTTTATCCAACCATAACCCCTCTCTGGAGCGTCAGACTCACATCTCCAACTGCCCGTTAGACATATAAAATTGAATGTCCTGTAGACATATTAAGCTTAGCGTGTTTAAAACTGAATTCGTTATCTTTCCTCCTAACCCTCCACCTTCCAAACTTCCCAATTACTTACTGAGGACCGTACCATCCTCCCAGTCCCCTACGCTCAAAACCTAGGTGTCATCCTTGATGGCTCGCTATCTCTTACCATCCCATCCCCCCTCCCAGGCAATCTGTTGCTAAGGCCTGTTCTATTTCACCTTTGAAATATGTCTTGAATATGCCCACTTCTCTTCTCTGATATTGCTACCACCCTGACAGACCCTCAGCTCACACACTTATTGCAACAGCCTATTGGTTTGTCTTCCTGCCACAAGTCTCTGCCCACTGCATCCATCCTTCATTTAGCTGCCAAAGTGATTTTTTTAAAGCTCAGGTCTGCCCATGTTACTCCCCTGCTCAATAATCATCAGTGACTTCCTATCAAACCCTCTGTTTCACATTTAAAGTCCTTCATTACTTACCCCCACAATAATCATCAGTGACTTCCTATCAAACCCTCTGTTTCACATTTAAAGTCCTTCATTACTTACCCCCACATTTCCAATCTTGTGCCTTATCCTTCCCCTTTTACTTCCTGAGCATCCCTGCCTCCTTATATACTCTCTCATCCAGTAACGCTGGCAGTATGCTATTCCACTTAAACAAGATGCTCCATCTTCCAGTTTGGGGCATTTTTACTGGCTGTGCCCCTTGTGCCTGTTCTCCCTCCTCATGTCCACTTCCTGGTTTCCTCCAAGTCCCAGCCAAAATCCTGGCTTCTCTAGGAAGACTTTCCCAACTCCTTCTAACTCCTTGCCTTTGGTGCTTGTCTCCCCTTTATCTGCTACGCAGCTTATTTGTATAGAGCTGTTTGCATGCTGTCTCCCCCTTAGACTATGAGCTCTACGAGAAGGGCAACTATCTTTTGCTCTTCATCTTTGTATCCCCTTTGAGTAGTACAGTACCTGGCACGTAGTAGGTACTTAATGAACACTTATTGACTGACATCCCAAACTAGAAGTCTCACAGACACCTTAAACTTTACGTGTCCCAATCTGACTTCATTATCTTTCCCCCAAGTCCTCCTCTCTTTCTGACTTCCTATTGCTGTTAGGGATACCCCTGTCTTCCCAGGCACTCAGGATCACTATCTAGCTGTCACTCTTTCTTATCCGGCCCTCCACGTCCAAATGTTGCCAGTTTTACCTTTGGAACATCTCTTATATATGCCCCCTTCTCTAGCACTGTGACCACCTTGCAGAGACCCTCATCACCCGCCCTATTGTAATAGCCTCCTGCTTGGTCTCCTTGCCTCGAGCCTCTCCCCACTCCAGTCAGCTGTCAAACTGACCTACAGCACAGGTCTGATTATGTCACTTGCTTCCCTTCCCACATTCAATATGTCTGGTGACTCCCTATTACCTCCATGATCAAATATAAAATCCTCTGACTTCTAAAGCCCTACATAATCTGACCCCTTCCTACCTTTACAATCTTTTTAAAAAACATTTATTATTTTAGTGTTTTTGGAGGGGGAAAGATAGGGCATTTGAGGTTAAGTGACTTGCCCAAGGTCACACAGCTAGTAAGTGTTAAGCGTCTGAGGCCAGATTTGAACTTGGGCCTTCCTGACTCTAAGGCCTGTGCTCTATTCACCATGCCACCTAGCCATCCCTAATCTTCTTATACCTCATTCCCTTCTATCTGCTCTATGACACAGTAGCATTGGTCTCCTCTGTTCCTTTCACGGGATGCTCCATCTCCATTCTCCACGCATTTCCATTGGTTGTTCTTCCATGACCGGAATATTCTGCTTCCTTCAGGTAAAGGCTAAGATCCTACCTTTTGCAAAAAGTCTTCCCTAATTCCTGTTAATTCTAGTGCCTTCCCTCCAAGATTATCTCCAATTTATTCTGTATATATCTTGTTTCACATGTTTATTTGTTTGTTATCTCCTCTTTTAAGACTGTGAGCTTCTTGAGAACAGGGCCTTTATTTCGCCTTTCTTCGTATCCCCAGCCCTTAGCACAGTATTTGTCATTTAATAAATACTTCAGGGCTGCTAGGCGATTTGGTAGATAAGCTCCGGGCCTGGAGTTGAGGACCCAAGTTAAAATCAGGTCTCAGACATTTAGTAGCTGTGAGACTCTGGGCAAGTCACTTAACCTTGTTTGCCTCAGTTTCTCATCTGTAAAATGAGCTGGAGAAGGAAATGGCAAACCACTCCAGTACCTTTGCCAAGAAAACCCCAAATGGAGTCACAGAGAGTTAGACATGCCTGAAATGACACAACAACAAATTGTCTGACCTAAGTTAGGATCAGATGCCTCTTCAAACAGCTGATAAGCAAGCACCCCGTCTCCACAGTCAGGTATATTGGTATATTAGAGCTGCAAACTCTGCCTCTGAGGGAGGAGGGAGCTGAAGGGAAATCACCCCTCCCCAAGAGCTCAAACTCCTGTGCTCTGCATTGCTGCCCGCTGCCTGTATGTATGTTTACACAGAATCATATTTAAAAGGGTCTGATGTTGTTCTCCCACCTCTGCTTGTGAGTTCTAGGCAGCTGCCTGCCTTGCTTACTCCTAGTCCTGTCTTCAGATAATAGTGATACTAGACTGTTAATCCTTTAGGCAGTGGAATTTGAACCAGAGCCATGGAAGTAAAAGCTTCTGGATTCTATTACCCATCCCCTGGAGCATCAAATCTATCCGGTTTCTGTTTTTATCTATGACACAAAGGGAGGGGAGGAGTAGCGACTTAGGGTATTTTCACTCTACTCACTCAGGATCTCAGTCATCTCATTTAACCTATCCCAGGAGGAGCAAAAGGATAGGACCCAAAGAGAATAAAGTATACCATTGTGTGCTGGAATCCTAGGGTTCACAGAGGTAGCAGCTGGTATGAAAACCACTGTTTCAAAAACATTATTTTCCATGTAAAAGACAAATGACATTTCATTTGTTCTTCTTAGAGTGATGTATTTCCCAACTGATTGTACTTTCATTTTATTAGCCATTTAGACTTGGTGTTTTACCCCACTAAGAAACCAGGGGAGTTGAGCATTGGAAGCAGCAGGCAGTAGTTATGGAAATAGCCTTAGGAACCAAGCCAGTCTTACTCCAACTCTTTGGCTCCCTATATGCATCAGATAAAAGCAGGGAGACAGAAAAACTTTTGGACCAGCATTTGTAAGCATGGTACCTTTTGCTGTTGATGCAGAACTGGTTTTCTTGGAGAGAGATAGTGATGGCAAAATTTGGTATTTTGGACTGTGTAGAGAGCTATCCAAGGTCTTGGGCATGAAGAACAAAACAAAACAAAAAAATGGCCATGATGCATCTGTGTCTTAAGATTAACGTCATTTACTCTTTGACAGCACTTTACCCATACTTTATTCTCTCCAACATCCCTGTACAGAAGGCAGTCAGAGACTGTGGGAATCTGACATTAATTTTGCCTTTCTCTAAAGTCTTATAGTTACATGATCTAGTACTCCTCCTCCCTCCCCCCAAAATCAAACTGTGTATTTCCCCAGGAGAATTATAAGTTCTTTGTAGGTAAGTAGTGCATAAGTCATTTGAATTTGAGACTAGAACAGTTCTGGACACACAAGCCTTAATAAATATATTTTGAATTGATCTTTGGCAAGAAGTGCCTTTTAAAGTTGCTTGCTATTATCCCCGACTGCCTTGTCTTTTGAGAGAGAGCCTGACCATAGTGACTAGAGAGTTAGCCTTGAACCCAGGGAGACCTGCATTCAAGTTCTCACTCTGACATATATTGTTTGTGCGACCCTGGGAAAGTCATTTAACCTTTTAGTATATTAGGCAACTCTTTAAGACTGTAACTTGCAGAGAAGCTGCCAATTTGCAAACTAGTCCAGTTTGCATCCCTATCCTACCTTCATCCAGTTTCTGATGAATAACTGGTCCTTCTTCTTGCCAAAGCCAATACCTGTATGTAGTTGACTTCTATAAAACCCACCAAATTCCAATTGCTCTAAACAGAGCAAAAATGAAGAAACACCTCAACAGGAAGACGAAGCTGCAAGGGGAAAAATTCCAGAATAAACAAAATTGTTGATCTGGAGATATGTAACAAAATTAAGAAGTCCCTGTTTAAACAAATGCCTGAGTAACTCCTGGACTGATGTGACATCAAGAATTGCAAAGAAGAGGGTAATTGTTCTTCTGACCTAGCAAAACCTGCAGAATCTCCATATGCTGCTGCTATCAGGACCTAAGATGAGCTTCTATGGAGGACAGATTGAGGACAGGGGAGCCTCTACACTGACATTAACATCTAATAACTGAAACTGCTATCAGGTTCATCCTGTAGGCTTAATCAATAACGTTCTTGCATCCTTTGAAAATCTTAGTCAAGGTATAATTAGTTCTTTTTTGACAGATCCCAAACATAAGGCTCCTCAGGGCCAATGTAACATGTGCCTTTGATCCCATTTCCTCTCATTTCTCTGACAGAGTGTTCTTCCAGTTATTCCTTCTCCCTCTCTAATCTCCAGTCTCTGCTGATGGCTTTGCCTAACTGTGGGTGGACCTTAAGGTTCAGTTCTGGACCATTTTCTTTACAAGCTTTTCCCTGGGTGACCTTATCAGCAGCTTTGCATTTAATTGTCGTCTCTCTCTCTCTATGATTCTTGTATCTATTTATCTAATTTCAGTCTCTCAGTCTCTTTTTTTGGACTCCAGCTCTTTATCACCAAGCATTGACATTCAGAAGGAGATGTTTCATAGGCATCTCAAACTAAACACTTCTAAAACGAAACCCTTCATCTTCTCCCTTAAAACCCACCCTTCTTCCAAACTTTCCTAGTTTAGTTGAGGGCATCACCACCCTTCCAGTCACTCATGTTTTCAACATCATTGTTGTCCCTGACTTCCTAGCCTCACTCATCCCACATAGCCATGTTGTTTCTACTTCTATATTTCTCTAATATGTCCATTTCTCTTCGTTCATACAATTATCACCCTAGTTCACATGCTTATCCTTTTTCTCCCTAGACTATTGAAATATTGCCCCTGCCTTAAGTCTCCCAGTATAATCCATCCTCCAAACATTTGCCAAAGTGATTTTTAAGTCCTGTCTGACTCTTTGTGACTCCATTTGGGGTTTTCTTGGCAAAGATACTGGAGTAGCTTATCATTTTCTTTTCCAGCTCTTTTTACAGATGAGGAAACCAAGGCAAACCAGGGTTAAGTGACTTGCCCAGGGTCATACAGTACTAAGTGTCTGAGGCTGGATTTGAACTCAGGTTTTCTTGACTCCAGGCCTGGAGTTCTATCAGCTGTGCCACCTGGCTGCCTGAGGATCACATATAAACTCTCATTGACTCACAACCTAACTCTATAACAGACCTTTCCAGCCCTAGTATACCTCCCTCCCTCCCATACTTTATATGTTCCAATCATACAAACTCTTGCTGTTCCTTATATGTGTCACTCCATCTCTCATCTCTGTAGCCATATATTAGGTTTCAGTCACACCTGGAATATACTTCTATCTGTATTTTTATCCCCAACACCTAGCACAATGCCTGGTAAGGTGCTTACTCTATTATCTATCTATCTATCCATCCATCCTCTACTTTCATCTCATCTCTTTGTCTCTGTCTCTCTGCCTGTCTCCCTCCCTCTTTTTCCTCCCTCATTTCTCTCTCCCTTCATCTTTTCATCCCTCCTTCCTTTCCTGGACTTCCATACTCAGAGTCCTCTTAAATTTTGATGGCTAACCAAAAACGGAATGAAATTAGCTCCTTATTTCAAACAAGACATTTTTGATTTGCTGACTCTTCAGCAAAATAAATTAGTCTTTTTCTTCACTAAAACTTGTGGACCATACTCCCTACTTCCTGGTGTATGGACTTTAATCATTCACTGCCCTTCTCAGCCACTCCCACTGACTTTCCTTCCAGCAATATCTGTAAACTCTCCATTCTTCAGCCTGGAAGAATCCGTCTCCTGATAGTAAATCTTCTGCCTTATTTAGTTGTATTTTTTTTTCTTTGTGTCTCATCTGAATCTGTCTCCCATTTGCTATTTTCCTCTCTTCACTTCTTTGGGAACAGAAACACTTGTTGTGACACATCTGAATCTTCTTCATGTTGTTAACGTCAGCGATACTGTCAGGGACATTTTTCATTAATAACCTTAGACTATCACTCATCCACTAATCAAAGATGGTCTGTTGGGTGACAGTAAGGAAAACGAAAACAGACAAAAAACCCCCCTCAAATTTCTCCAAAGAGAAACCATAGCATAATTCTGCTAAAATATAAGAGGAATGATATTCTTCCTCCTTGTCTCTTCCTCCTGGTTTCCCTTGCTTCAAGTCTCAGTTCAAATTGAACTTTCTGCAGGAAGCCTTTCCTGGTTCCCTTCGTTGCCAGTGCCTTCTCTCCAAGATTACTTCCAGTTTATCCCATATATATCTTGTTTGTACACAGTTGTTTGTATGTTGGTTGCTGTCTCCTCCATTAGAATGTAAGCTCCTTGAGAATGGAGCCTGTGTTTGCCTTTCCCTATATCCCTGGTGCTCGGCACAGTTCCTGGTATGTAGTGAGTACTTAATGGTTGTTGATCGACTAAGGGACAAAATCACTCTTATTTGAAAACTCTTGCCTCTTATTTGAAACTGCAGAATATTGTATCTAGGTGGGAATTCACTTCTACAGACCTGTGTTGGTGACACAAAGTCAAAGATAAATCAGAAGAGTAGAGAATCATCTACAATGTAGAGAATCTAACCACAGAAGACACTATCTCAGGAACATTGTCAAGAGAACATATTTAGACTCAGGAAAGGGAATTCAGGACGGGTGTGAGGATAAGTGATGAGTTCCACCCAGAGGGGAAAAGGCAGGGTCCAAGATAATAGGTCTTCACAGTGATGCCATTTAGAAACTTGTGGGATCTTGTGCAGTAAGAGGGATGATAGAAATCCAAGAGGCTGGTAATGATTCTGGCATCCAAACTGCACCTACTTTGATTCTTTGCTACCACAAAAAGTGCTGCTATAGATCTTTTGGTTTAAACGGGGACTTTCTTTTTATTAATGACTTCTTTGGTTTATATATTCCACAATGGAGTCTCTGGGTCAAAGGGCATAGGCATTTTAATCAATTTATTTGCACAATTTGAAAGTGCTTTCCAAAATGAACCAGTTGAGAATTAGAGGGTCTTTAGAGGGATACTTTCCTATTATTCAACACTGTCTCTCCATTGGCTACAAAGACAGAGAATCAGAGACAGAGGAAGCAGAAAGAGTGGGAAGGTAAAGCCAGAGGAACGGAGACAAGAGAAGCCCAGGGTATAGATGATCCACACCTTATAAAATTGGTTTCTGAACATCAGAGAACATTACAAGAGATCTTAGAGATAATTCTAACTCCTTCATTTTTGATATGAGGAAACTGAGACCCCAAAAAGGTCAATTGTCTATGTGAGGTCACAGCTATATATTCAGTTATAAGACTGGGAATCAGACACAGACAGGGCTTTCAAGTCCATGGCTCTTTCTACTATAGCACACTGAAGAGCTTGCTGGAGCAGGAGGCTCGGTTTAGTTGAAGATCATTGAAAATATAAGCATAATAATGTTAGTATTTCTGTAGTACTTTAAGGTTCACAAGGCTATTTATAAATATCACTGGCATATGATTGTTATTGGCATAGGATCACTAGTATATTATGGAATGCCACCATGCTGTAAGAAATGATGAGCTGATCCGATTTTAGAAAAACATGGAAAGACCTGCAGGAAATAAGAAGAGTGAAATGAGCAGAACCAAGAAGATTGTATATAGTAACAGCGATATTGTTAGAAGAATAACTGTAATTATTTGTTATTATGTGATTATTATTAATAAACTGTGATTAAGCTAAATACTCAAATTAACTATAAAGAAGTACAAAGGTAGATGCTATCCACCTCCAGAGAAAGAACAGATAAATAGAAGTATGTATAGTATGGTTATCTCTCTCTCTCTCTCTCTGTCTCTTTCTCTGTCTCTCTCTTTCTCTTTCTCTCTCTCTCTCTGTCTCTGTCTCTGTCTGTCTGTCTGTCTGTCTCTCTCTCTCTCTCTCTCTCTCCATACACACACATATACATATCTGTGTCTAATGGTGGCCTTCTCTAGTGTCAGGTGGGGACAGAGAGAGAAAATATAAGTGCACAGTAGAGAACAAAAAGAAAAAGACTCAGGAGGAAATACAAAAAATCAGGATAGTTTTGAAAATGATATGTACTATTTATTACATAGGTTTTTTTTAAACCAAGAGTATGAAATGGAGACGCATGGTTTCATATTGAATTCTCTTTTTGTGTTATGCTGTATACATGGACTTTTTTTGACTTTTGTATTTAAGTTCAAAATAAATAAAATATTTAAAAAATATTGCCACATTTGATCCTTACAACACCCCTGGGAGGTAGGAGATATTACCATCACTGTTTTATGGATGAGTGCAATGCCATGCACAAGCAGATTCCCAGAACAATGCTATTGTGAACAGCTTTTAAGGTTGGGATTACACAGTATAGTGAACACTCCATTTATTCCATTGCAAATCAAGGCAAACATTCACGACAAATCACAATATAATATTCACAACATTACGTCTTATCACAGAAAATCACAATATAGTGTTCACAACAGCTTAACATTAGAATGGCCACACAATTTTCACTACAGTGGCCACAATATCTAGAACAAAGAACAAAAGAATAATCATCTGGTTTCCCTAAGGGGGAAACCCTCCTTACTTAATCATTCAATCAATTCACAATACAATAATCAATCTTCCACTCATGGAGCAACCATAGATTAACTTATCAGTCACTTATCTAGCAATCAGTCACTAAATACAATCATTAGAAAAACCACACAAACCCTCTACCCCTTGGTGTCCTGCAAACTTTAATTTCATCAGGCCTTTTCTTCATCTTGACTTGGGGTGGTCTCTCAGATTCCCTAGATTCCCTTCTATGGTCCCAGCTCCTACCTGAATCCACCAAACAGTCACCTGGATTCAGGAGCAGACAGCTCCCAGGTTCTCATCCAGTCCTCTGGGTAGTTCCTGGTACACACTGAAGTTCACAGGGTCCAGCGCTTCTCAAAACCTTCACCACTTCTATTGCCAGGAGCTCAAGGATCAACCAAGCCACAAACAAACAAAGTCTTATCCTGGTCACTCCTCCAGCAGTCCAGCTGGCCCTAGGACCCAGGAGAAATCTTGGCCTTATAGGAGGCCTTCCAGACAGCCCTCTTAGCCTTCCAGGTGGTCTTCACCAGATTCCGATCTCATAGAAAACTTCAACTCAGTTCTCAGTCCAGCAGCCCAGCTCCCAGATGCTGGCACAATTCTGCTCCTTCCACCAGGAGCCACCAGGAGGAAAATTCCTGATTCTGATTCCCTGTCTCTGGAATTTTTATTATATACATGCACTGGCCTCCTGTCTCACCAACCCCCTCCTGCCATGTCAGCAACAGGAGACAGAGTTCATGCCCTCTGTTCACACAGGAGACAGAATTCATACCTTATTTCACACAGGAGACAGAGTTCACACCCTCTGCCTCTTTCACAGAAGTACTTAGCCCTTAGTTACTAAGGACCAAATACCTGCTAAATTAATTACTGTTACAATGAGGAAACTGAGGCTGAGATTAAACCACTTGCCCAAAGTCGTACAACCAGTAAGTGTCTGAGGCCAGATTTGATCTCAGGTCTTCTTGATTCCATAGTCAGTATGCGTGGATGTGAGTCCAGTGGTGTTTTCTACTAGCCATGTGACCTATTGCAAGTTATTTAGCTTAGATATTAGATCTTCTCTCCACAAAATGAGAGAGTTGGATTAGATAAACTCAAAAGCTCCTTCTGGTTCTAATATCCTGTGACTTTGATTAATGAAGAAATGACCGTGTTATATAAAATCTCTCTACTCATTTCTTCATACTACATTCCTTTTTAGAATGAGAGTTCTGGGTCCTCTTTCTCATCTTTGATTCTTATTGAGAGGATGATATTATTCTATCTATCTATTTTTCTTTCTCTATCCATCCATATCTATCATCTATCTATCTCTACATCTGTCTAGCTATATATTTATCCATCCATGTCCATGGACTTACTTTGTTTATTCATCTATTATTCATTTGTTTATTCATTCACACATTTCTTCATTTATTTGGTTTTTTGGTTTGGACCTGTGAAAACATTAATGTAGAATTCTAAGAAACTATTTCTACCAAAGTGAATCATCAACTCATTTGCAATTATCTTATTAGAGATTTGCCTGGGGGCAACTCTAAATCTAACATTGTAGGCATCTGCAATTCCATGACAAACAGGCATTTATGAACTTGGAAAATGAGTTCTTTGATGTTCAACAGTAAATTAATAATAACAATAACTAAGATTTATACAGGTTCAAAAAGCTATTTTCACATTTTCTCCTTTGATCTTCCCAAAAGTCATGTGAGACAGGCACTACAAAGCATTGTTATCCCCCCTTTTACAGATAAGAAAATTGAGCCTCAGAGAGGTCAAACCACTTGCCCATGACTTTTTGGTTCTCTTCTCTTTTTGGCACAAATGTGCCATGGCTAATTAATGAGTTTTCATAGTTCAGAATCCAAATTGTGGATTTTATTTTCCCTGTCAAGAGTCTGATGCGAGAAGAACTCTTATTATTTCTTCTGTAATTGTTTCTGCAGACCAAGGCTGGCCTTTGGTTTAAGTGGGAATCACCTCTGTGCTTTGAGGGGCATTGGTAAAGCATCCATCCAAGAATATTTCTCTACCATTGGCTCACCCCAATGGCAGGGAACGTGAGCCATTCCAAAGAAAAGCTTTGCTGACTTCATGATTTTGCCAAAGGCTGTCCCTGCTGCTGACGTTGGGGCTGTGTTTAGAAACTGCTGATTTGAGATAGAATGGTGCTGACTGGCCCAATTCACTATTCAGTTCATTCATTTGGTGAGAAAGTAGAACCTGTGAAGATGGGGCCTTAGAACATAGAATATAGACTACTAGCACTAGAAGGGACTTTGTACATCGGCTGATTCAATTCTCTCATTTTCCAATTGGTGGAAGTTGAGGGCTGTAGAGGTTAAATGACCTAACAGCACAGTTAGCCAAGAGCACACCTGAACCCAGAATTCAGAACTTTTGACTAAAAGAACCTCTCCCTGATGTCACTCATATCTCTCTATCCCAGACTCTTCTCAGTGAAACCAATGAGTAAGCTCTACATCTGGTTGAGAGATTTTTATCTTCCTGGTGTTCTGTCCCATGATCATTTTACCTTTTCTCTCCTTTTTTTTTTCTCTTTCCATTGGGCCATACTCTTCCCAAGGCTGTGAGTCTGAACCCAATATTAATAGTTCCATAATAAAAGCCTAAAGGCCAAATCTCACCCAGCTGTCTTGTAAAAGAATACCATTTGTCACATGGAGAGTCAGGTGGATGGTTCAATGCAAATCTTCCCCCACCACACACGGCAAAAAACAAAACCAAAAAAACCTCTAGATGTACCGATAGCGGTCAGTAATAACATCTTCCTTAACAACTCAATTCAACAAACATTTGTTCAATGCCTCCCATAGAGACACAGATTGATGCCAGTAGATAGCATGATCATCCTAGAATTAGAAAGTCCTGGGTTTGAATCCTGCCTTTGATATTTGATCTCTCTTATCTTCAGTTTCCTCATCTATGAAGTGGAGGGGTATTAGACTAAATATCTTCTAAGGGCCCTTTTAGCTTAAATCTATGATTCTGTAACCATTCTGAGTCTGTTTCCTTAATTACAGAATGTGGATAATAAACGCACATGATACCTACCCTTGTGGTTTGATTATCATAAAGACCCAGCGAGATAATATTTGTGAAGCACTTTGCGAATTTTAACATGTTATACAAAATACCCAATCCTTGAAAAAAAAAATCTCATCTTCCTAGGGAACAAGAAAATGTCATTAAAAAAAAAGGTGGTTTTCCTTATTTTAAACATTATTTCTCTTATGAAATTCCAGAATAATTAGATGTGGAAACAACTTGCTTCCTTTTTACCTTTCCCTCAGGCTCAGCTTAGTTGCCCCCTCCTATAGGAAGCCTTTCCTGATTTCTCCCCACTCTCAGCTCTTGTGCTCTCTCCCTTCTGAAGTCAATTTGCATTTACTTATCTGTATATGAGTTGTATCTCCTACAACTCCAAGTACAAAGAAAGCTTCTTGAGGACAGGGAATTTTTTCCTCTTTGGCTTAGACTATTCATCTAGTAAAATACCTTTCACATAGAAGGTCACTTGTCTCTTTCTCTAAGGAGTACACTGAATCAGAAAATAATTATAATAATAGCTGACATCTATATTGTGCCTACTATGGGTCAGGAACTGTGCTATGTGCTTTACATATATGAGCTTGTTTGATCTTCACAACTACCCTAGGAAGTAGAGGCTACTACAGTCTTCATTTTATGGTGGAGCATACTGAGGCCAACAGAGGCCAAGTGACTTGCCCAGAGTCACACAGCCAGTAAGTGTCAGAGGCTGGATTTGAATTCAGGTCTTCTTGACTCCAGGAACTCTAGCCACTGTTATCCATTGAGCCAGTTAGTTGACTCTCATGTCTTCAGAAGGTTTGATCCCTAAATGTTCAAACTTAGAGTTGCCCACAAGGTAACCCCCAAAGCTGGTGCTACCCAATAAGTGTCTGCCTAGAAGGCTGTATTCTAGGATCATGCTAGGTTAATTAGGTAACAAGCATTTCGGTGCTTACTATGTGCCAAGCACTATGAAATGTGGGTATGGCCAATAATGCCTTGCTCATTGGCTGATTGAGATTGAGTAGGATGGATTCTTTTCAGAAAAGCTCCTTAGAAAAAGAAAAAGATAGCTCACTTATTTTTTGTGCAGTATCCTACTTTGATGGCTTGAACAATAAAAGTCCAATGGGAAGAGGGTTGTTTGCTCGATAGCTCTCGACATATGTCTACCTATGGTGAGGAGTCTGAAGTACAAGGTGGTACTATGAATTTCGGGAGATTGGGTAGGACTTTGTGGAAAATAGGGACTCATTGGAATTTTAATGGGTTGCCCTGATAGTAACTCCAATTTCAAGGCCCTGTCAGGAATGCTGATGGGCCTACTGAATGCTTTAATATATTTTTGGACTGATTTATGGGATCCTGTGAATCCTTTGCCTTTTCTATATTTTCTGAATTAATTTTAAAAAATAGCATTTATAAAGTGCCTACTAAATTACTATGTACCAGGCATTGTGCTAAGTACTTTATAAATATCTCATTTGATCATCACAACACACAAGGGAGTATAGGTGTTATGATGATCCCCATTTTTACAGGTAAGGAAACTGAGGCAGAGGTTAAGTGACTTGCCCAAGGTCACACAGCTGTTAAGTGCATAAGGTCACATTTGAACTCAAGTCTTCCTGACTCTGTCAAATGCTCTATCCACTACCCTATGACACAAGTCATACCCTGAATATATTTTGGAGAGTTCCTTGGGGTCACTATAGATGAAGGCAATGAATCAGAGAAAACAGACTTTTCTTGAGTCAGACCCCCAGAATTAGCCCTGCTCCACAGATGATTTGAGGAACCTCTGGGCTATGAATTCCAATAATAATAATACACTTTTATACAGTAGCTCTTGAAAGTTAACAACTCATTTCACAGCTACCACATGAAAATAGTTCTTATAAGTATTGTTATCCTTCTTTTATTAGTGAGAAAACAGTGATTCAGAGAAATTAAGTAATTTGCCCACTGTTACCAAGCTGAGAATTGAACATAGCTTCCCTTAACCCAGAATGGGAGCTGATAATTATTCCCAGGTCCTCTGACTTTATTGCTCTTCCACTACACCATAATAAAAATTCCAAACTGATCACAGGATCTTAAACTTAGCCTGAAGGCTTTAAATTAGGTAGATTTTTAATTTTAGTTTTGTGATTTTCCAAATGTCTATTTTTATTTTGATACTGTACATTTGAAAGAAACACAATGGCAATTTACAACATATTTGCTGGACTCATTGTGATTAGGTCCAAGATGTGGTATTTAAGCTACAAATCCATTGGGAACATTCTTTAAAAAATGGGTATATAGCTGAGGTGATATTTAAAGGACCCTATAACAACTTGCAAAACCAGATTAATACTGTCTCTATCTTATTTGGGGTGAAACTCATGAAATTGCTTTTTTTTCCCTCCACTGATTAAGCAAGCCTTTGATAACCAGAAACAAATGGAAGATTCTTTTCATTGTGTGAGAATAATATGATTGGCTGCATACACTGGTTCACTTTAAGGAAGTGTGGGGCTTTTTCTTTCTGTCTTTCAGTCTCCCTCTCCCCTTGGGAACCATTTCATGCTCAGTGGGCATGGCGATAGAAAATAAAAACTAAAAGATGCAGCAAACTTGCCTGGAATTCATTAACTCCAGCAGCTGTGAATGGTACCTGAGTAAGGTGTTGACAGCCACAGCCAAAAATAATGAGCAAAACCGGGCATTTCTGTTCTGAGCTTTCCTCTATCACCTCTGAGGGATACAACTAGATTTAAGAGGACCGTGCTTCATGGACTCATGTGAAGACTGAAAACCGAAAAGAAATGCCCCATAACTAAATGCATAGTGCAAATGCTTGTGCCTCTAATGATAGTGGGATGCCAGGAGTTAAAAAGGAATTGGCAGAAGTAGAGGAGCAATACAAAATAGGCCAGCACACACCTGTGTTAGAAGGAGTCCATGGGCTCAGAAGGGAGGAGAAAAAAATAATCACAATGAAAAAGTCCATTAGCACATAAATCATATCAACCTGACACCAGATTGACAGGGCCTTGGCAGGACTCTTGCTCTGAAAGTGCAATACTTGGATTATTCCAGATCCACTCCTCTCCCCTCGACCTCACACACATCCCATGTATTCCTCAGTCTTTATTGCTGCTCCATGCACAAGAGACTCCATATCTCCTGACTTAGGCATTTTCACTGACTATCCACCAGGTCTGAAAACCTCTCCCTCGTCAGCTGTGGTTCCTATATTCCCAGGCTTTCTTCAAGTCCCAGCTAAAATTCCACCTTCTACAGAAACCTTTCCTACTTCCATTTAATTCCAGTGTCTTCCCTCTGTTAATTATTTCCTATTTATCCTGTATAGATCATGCATATATATATAAGTGTTTCCATATTGGCTCCCCCATTAGACTGCAAACTTCTAGAAGGTAGGGACAATCTTTTATACATTTTTATATCCTCAGTGCTTAGTACAGTGTCTAGGACACAGAAGGTGCTTAATAAATGTTTATGGACTGACTAGTGTGAATACTTCCATAAATCTTCCACAAAAGACCTACCTAATATGTTGGAGGTGTTCCTCTAGGTCAGTGGTTCTCAACCTTCCTAATGCCGCGACCCTTTAATACAGTTCCTCATGTCGTGGTGACCCCCAACCATAAAATTATTTTCGTTGCTACTTCATAACTGTAATTTTGCTACTGTTATGAATCGTAATGTAAATATCTGATATGCAGGATGTATTTTCATTGTTACAAATTGAAAATAACCCACAGGTTGAGAACCAGTGCTCTAGGTATTTTAATATTTTGTGAATGCCAGTGTGGCCCTAAGCAACCTGTTAAGCCTTTGTTCTCACTGTTTTACTGACCTATCTTTTTTTTTCCCATTCATATGTATCCTTGATGTGACTTTTATACAGAAAAGTGCTGGTAAATTAAATGACCGGGCATTCTGGGAAAAAAAAGTACGCATGATACACTTTTAAGTTTAATATGAGTTTTAACATTTTCTCTATCACTTTCTTAAATATAGAGCCAATTTCTCAAAGTGGGTGATACTGTGTTGGAGGGGGGAGGGCTGGAAAAATCCAGGGGATGGTGGTAGTAGCCTTTGGTGCAATTGAGGGGTGGTGAATAAAAATAAGGGGGTGGTGGAAGCATAAGGAAAGAAGAGAAGAGAGGAAAATACATGTTTCATTTGTTGTATAACAGTTAAAGTTGTAGTGATTACATTATTTTCCAAATAAAAATACAAAATGCAAGTTATAAAAGCATTGGTCAAGTAGTTAAGTCTTATGACAGATCTTAACAAGCAAGTGTTGGTAGGCAAGTATGTCACAAATTGTTGGGAAGTACAGTGTGCGTTGGCAGTGATAAGTGTATGTAATGATTTGTTTATAATACAATACGATATGGTTACATGATACATTATTGTGTCATCAAAATTTCAATGCAGAAAACCCCCACAAATTTACAATAGATTATTAAATTTAAGATGCATCACTTAAAAAAATTTCATATTTTTTGAAATGATGCAAATTAAAAAAAATAAAAGAAAAAAAGTTAAAGAAAATAGATTTCCAGGGAGGGACTGGGTAATTTTTTTTTTAAAAGGGTTTGGGAACCTCTAGTCTAAACAATGAATAAAACAATAAATCAAGCCTTGATTTGTAGTGTTTCCTGACTTCCAAAGTGTAAATGTTAACACATAATTTGAGCTGTTTCTAGTTTTATGCCATTGCTTTCATGTCATGTTGTGTGTTCAAGTCATTGTCAGCACCTACTTATAGCACAAGAGTATTCCATTACCTTCATATATCATAATTAAGTGATGAGAATCAGTAGCATGACACATACTATAACAGCTACATTGTGAAAGTGAACAATTTTGAAAGATAAAGGATTAGATCAAAGCAATGACCCATGGTGATTCCAGAGGACTAATGCTGAAGAATGCTACCTATCTCCTGACACAAAGGGGATGGACTAAATACGCAGAATGAGACACACAGTTTTGGATGTGGACAATGTGGGCATTTGTTTTTTTTTAACTATGCATATTCATCACAAGAATTTTTCTTTTCTTTTTTCCAATGGGGAGATGGAAATGAAAGAAAATAAATGCTAGTAATTTGTTTTAAAAAAAAGGAAAAAAGCGATCAATTAGCATTTGAGTCTTCCTGATCATATTCCATTTGTAAGAGATGTTGTAGTATTCAAGCTGGCATTTTCTTCATGCCTCTCATCACACTGCCATTTTATTCCCTACAATCATTATGTCCAATTCTGCATTTTTTTTTTGTGGCCTAAGGGACTATTTTAAGTCCATAGATAAAAGACTAGGCTAAGGAGAGAGGTGAACCCACCCTCTTTTAATTTGTACTGTTATCTTTACATTTTAAAATACTGAAATACAGAATAATTGACTCTACTACCACAGGAAACATAACTCTGAGTTGAAACAAAATAAAGTCTGAGCCTGGAGCAAAATTATTCAAAAAGATCCAAGAGCTTCAATCCGTGACTTTTAATGTAAGTCGTCTTGCTGCTGAGAAGGTAGTAATTACAGGCAAGCTAATAGCTTGCCCATATGTTTACCAGTTTGAATTTGGAAAACTACTATCAATGTAGCTTTGCTTTCTTCTTATGTTTCTCCCTGTCTTTTTCTCTAGTTCTTTGCCTCCATCTCGTATACTGCCATTTCCAATACTCATTTTCCTTCCCCTATTGCCTTCTATGTGCACATCTCTATTTTTTAAAAGCCTTCAGAATGAATTCTCTAGGCATTGGCAGAAGTAATCGCAGCCCTTGGAATTTATTGCCCCTTTCATTGCAGCCGAATCATAGGGTGAGCTGGTTAAATGTAAGACGCTTAAGAGAAAAAGATTTTCTCCAAAGGAGTTTCTCTGATCCCTAGGTAATTCCCTGGGATGTCCTTTCCCTCAAATAGAGTCTTCAGGTTGGACAGAGAAAAATTTTATCACTTTCATAAGACCTCAGTCTGAGGTTTTAGTAAAAGGACAGTATGGCTGCAGTTTTTTAGGTTTATTTCAATTAAATGAAGAGGTGGAGCCAAGACGGTGGAGAACAGGCAGTAACTCAGTTGAACTCTCCCAATGTTCACTTCCCAGGAACTTTAATATAACTTCTCAAATCAAATTTTAGAGAGGCAGAGTGAATAAAAGGTCAAGATGAGACATTTTCCTGGCCCAATATAACTTAGGGGGTTGGCAGGAGAGGTCTGTGACATTAGGTAGAGGCTAATCTGCAGCACTTGCTGGAGATAGCACCAGTGG
>CM053583.1:246065715-246115809 GCA_028627135.1 Pseudochirops cupreus | reverse complement strand
GGAGCTAGGACTAAAACCAAGAATCATCTACCCAGCAAAACTGAATATAATGCTACAGGGAAAAATATGGTCATTCAGTGAAATAGAGGACTTTTCAAACATTCCTGATGAAAAAACCTGAGCTGAACAGAAAATTTGACTCTCAAATACAAGAAGCAAGAGAAGCATGAGATGGTAAATAAGAAAAAGAAATCATAAAGAACTTATTAAAGTTGAACTATTTACATGCCTACATGGAAAAATGATTATTGTAACTCATAAGACTTTTCTCAGTCTGAGGATAGCTGAAGGGAATATATATGTTTATATATGTATACATACACATATACATATGTATAGGAGGATGTATGTGTATATAAATATGTATGTGAGTCTGGACATATGTGTGTTCATATATACATAGACAGAAGGCATGGGATCAAATGAATATGAGGGGATGGTATCTACAAAAATTAAATTAAGAGGTGAGAGAGGAATTTATTGGGAGAAGAAAGGGAGCAATGGATTAGGGCAAATTATCTCATAAAAAAGAGGCAAGATAAAACTGTTACAATGGAGAGGAAGTGCAGGAAGGTGAAAGGGAATGGGACAACTTGATTTTGAATTGGGTATCTTACCCTACAGGAAAATAGGGGGGTAGGGGATAAGAGGGGGGAGGATAGGAGGGAGGACAGATTAGGGGAGAGGGTAGTTAGAAGCAAACATTTTTGAAAAGGGATAGGGTCAAAGGTGAAAACAGAATAAGTAGGGGATGGGATAGGATGGAAGGAAATATAGTTAGTCTTTCACAACTTAACTACTGTGTAAATGATTTGGATAACTACATGTGTACAGTCTATATTGAATTGCTTGTCTTCCCAGTGGGGGTGTGTGAGGAGGGAACAAGGGGAAAAAAAGTCTAGAACCCAAAGTTTTAAAAACAAATGTTTAAAAATTTGCTTTTTACACACAACTGGGACATAAGATATACAGTTACTGGGGTATAGAAATCCATCTTGCCCTACTAGAAAGTTAGAGAGTTAAAGGGGGAGGATAGAAGAGAGAACAGATTGGGGGAAAGGGTATTAATTAGGCTTGCTATTTTGTGGTGGGGGTAGGGGAAAGATGGGGAGAAAAAATTTTTAACTCAAAATCTTGTAGAAATGAATGTTGAAAATTAAAAATAAAAATTTAAGAAAAAAAACTTTCAGGCAAAAAACAAAAGACTTACAATTCTTTGGTGCTTTAAAGATCTGGTATTATCAACTTTCTTTTAATGATGGGAAAATGGGTAAAGGGGCGTTTGATCAAAGCTCTTGTCATACAGTTGGTGGTAGAGCTTGGACACATGACTTTTAGTCTTGTTATTTGATAGACATATTTTTTTCTAGAATATGACATCAAAAGCCATGGAGGGAAGGAGTAGTGGTTCTGTAGTCCATGTAGAGTTCTTGGAGTCAGAAGATGTTGAAGATGGAGGTGGAGGGGTTGCTGGGATTTTGATTCCCGATGCTGAAATTTAGAGGGTACTGATAGCAAGTATAGAAACAATTGAGCTGAGCTCCTCCTTGGCAGTGATAATTACTAAGAATAGAAAACTCTAGGAGCTTCCTTCCTATAGCAGCCACACCCCAAGTGAGATCTTTGATAATTCTGCCCACTCTCACCTTGGCTGCTAGGGCCGGACCTACTTCCAGCAAGTTCAAGCTTGAAATTAGAATGCAACGAGGAATCATGGACCATAAAGTTCAATAAGACAACTGTAGTTATGGAATTAAAAATAATACAATACCTAATTAAATTAAAATTAAATAAAATCCTACTTTCCTTTTGTTCTGCCTGTGGGTACGACTCATGTTTTAACCCATTTGCTAAATTACCAGAAGGGCACTGGATTTGCTTTAGACACAAGTGAGAAAAGGGTTTTTTTGTGTGTTTGTTTGTGTTTGTTGTTATTTTTGCTGAGGCCCTTGATTCTGGCTCTGGTGCTTGCCGTCTTCAATGAAATCAAGAAATCCTACCTGTGAAGGTATGAATGCTGGGGACCCTACTTGCAGCCTTGGCCAGTACTCATGAATTTAAAGGGCAGAAAGGAGTGTTCTATTACTGAAGCACAGGGTTAAGATCCTTGGCCTTGGCCTTTGGATTCAGAATCACAGTGCCATGTTCATCAGGATACTGGGGTGATTGCCAAGGGTCCTAGTCTCAGCCTTGGTCAAAAATCTTTAGATCTAGCAGGGTACCACAAGGTTTCCCAGTCCTTGGGTTTGGAGTCCTGAATCATTGCATCATGCTCATCGGGATATCAGCAACTGCCCGACTGGGTAACCCCCTTTTTGAAATATAGTTCATGAATTTAGGGGTGGGAGGGAGATGTAATGGTTGCAGGCATCCCTAACACTGGAACCCATGGTTCAGAGATCCCGTCCCTGTCTTCCTTGGGATGGACAGGAGTAGAAATAGGATTGCCTGTCTCTGCCTCTGGAGGTATAGCAGCTGGGAATCTTAGTCACAGCTCTGGTCAGTGGTTCAGTAACTGAAGGGAGGTATGCATTTGGCCAGTTCAATTAGATTCACTCAAAAGGGACAACTTCAGAAGTTTTTGCAGGAGGCTTGGTTAGTAGTGTTTTGATACTTCCCAACGCTGGCAGTTGTTGGGTAGTTCTAGAGGAAGACTGTACAGCAATAAAAAGACTGAAAGGGAGACTGGGGCAAGGAGAATGACAGACCTCAGGGGAGTCCCATACAAAGAGTTAGGTGATCCTGAGGGACAGAGAAGGAAGTCTCTGGACGTCTGCTGAGGGTAGGAGACAATCAAGCTTTCTCCAGAGTCCTATTCTGACTATCTGTCCCTAGATTTGGGTTATATTACTTGCTCTTGGTATAAAATTTTTCATTACAACTCTGGAAGACACATATAGTTGAAACTGTGGATTCTTGAAGAATCAAAGTAAAGCATAGACAGTCTTTTGCTAGGTTCAAGAGCAACAAAAATGACATCACACTCATTCCTGCCCTTGAGAACCTTATGTGAGGCAGATAGGACAGGTGCAGAATTAACTGTGAAGTAAATCACAGGAGCCCAACAGAGGCCCAGCTAACTTTTGACCAAAAATAAAACCAAAAACTGATCTTCCGCTCCCTCCCATCCCCGTGCTTCTGCTCCTAGTGAGGATGATAAAATTTAAGGAGCTGAGGGAGGTTCTTTTGTTAGTGACTATTATTATTTTCTTTTTTTAGTTTTCATCCTTTTTCTGTATTATAATTTTTATTAATTTTCAATTCACAAAACAAGACAAGCATTTCCATAACAGTACAATAAAAAAGGTGATTGCACATGAAACTGCAAATCTATCATGTACAACTTGCTATTCCCCCCAAATATGCAACAGAGTTATCCTGTAAATTTCTTTTTCCCCCTTTTTTCTTCCCCCCCCACTAGAGATTACACACAAATAGGCATGTGTCTATCTATCTATCTATCTATCTATCTATCTATCTATCTATTATCTCTCTATTTATCCATCCATCTATCCATCCATCCATCTATCCATCCATCTCTCTCTCTCTCTCTCTCTCTCTCTCTCTGTAATATGTGTATGTGTGTGTAAATTATTTTATACACACTTTTATTTATCAGTTCTTTCTTTGGATTCAGGTAGCATCTTTCTTTATATGTCCTTTTTTTTAAAAAAATATTATATACTTGTAACAGTCAAAATGACTTGTTTGCTCAAAGTCATTCTTAAAACAATATTGCTGTTCTTATACACAATGTTCTCTGGGGTTAAGTGACTTGTCCAAGGTCACATGGCTAGTCAGTGTTAAGTGTCTGAGGCCAGATTTCAACTCAGATCCTCCTGACTCCAGGGCCAGTGCTCTATTCACTGTGCTGCCTAGCCTCCCCTCATTCTCATTTTCAAGTTGATTTCCCAGAGGGCAAGTAGGGCAACTAGCTATAGCCTCAGGTCCTATCCAAATTTCCACTCTTACTAGGAAGTTGGATTCCCCGACTAAGACTCTATCTTCCCCTCAGGGTTCAACCTCCGAGGGATTGAGAGTATCTTCCTAATGCCATTGACACAAGATACTCTGGTTATTCCTTCCACATCACAGGGGTTAAGGGCACAGCACCCTGTGATCTGGAAAATCCACATAAAAATTTTTGGCCTTCCCTTTGTATCAGAAAAGAAGTCTGAATTTTCTCTTTTTCTTTTATGGGGTGTTTACAATACCTCATTGTAAAATTTGGGTTAAGTATTTGGTCAGAGGCTATATGTAGGTTAATGTCAAATAAAAATACAGTATGAACAAAAATTTAAAAAATGTGAAATGAATAACTTCAACTTTTTTACTTATTTTAACTTTAAAAAATTTAAAAAATATTTATGGTATTAAAAGATAAAATATGTTGATATCATACAATACTATACATATATTTTGTGCATTTCTGCGTTGTTATACTTTTTCTTCTTTGTCTTCTGGCCTCTGCATGTTGTCTGTGGCCTCTGCAAAACTCCCCCAAAATTCTCATTTAATTTCTTATGCTGACTCATGATATGTTGAAATGGCAATGGGGAAAGTCATGATGTAGAAGGGATAAGTGTATTCTGGCATATTCTTTCTAATATAAATTCCCAGTTATAGTTAGTATCTCCCTTATAGCATCATACTATACAGTGATTATATTTCAGTATCACTTATCTGATTAACATCAACAGCTTTTACAAAAAGATGTTTACTGAGAAGATATAGCACAGAATGGAATAAACACACTCTCCTGAGCCAGGAACACACTCTCTTCTATACCACTTTGGTGCTAGGGTCAAATGTAAATGGTTGCTACAAAATGTTCACCCCTATAAAGTTCAGTTTTGAATATGGTGCAGCCAGTGGATGAGTGATTCCTTTGGCTTCTGTGGTCAAAAAGGTTGCTCTTCACTGAGTCTGGCTTCTGGCAAACTCTCATATGGATTCCAGTTCCTGGACCTTTTGAGATCCCATAAGGTCCAATCCTAGTTCTTTCCTTCTCTAGCACTTGCTAATGAAGAGGCAAAGAAAGAAGGGCATTGAGTTCACAGCCAGGTTAGCCTGGGTGAGGAGGTAGTCAGCTGCCATCCCCACTTCCACTTCTGTCCTCATGCTGAGGCTTAAAGCACTTCTTACACTAATCATCACCAGGAAGGAGAGACATAGAGCTACCCTGTGGGTATCTTTCACGTGCCCTGGCTCAGTAGCCAACCCAAAGGTTTTTTCTTCACCACACACAGTTAGGAATAGGAAACAGCCACAGAATGCCTTCCTATGCCCCTAAGTCCACTGTTATGGGAATCTGAAGATCTTCCATGCCCCTACGCTGTTTGATTGGCTTAAGTGGCTCTGAGAACCTTCCTTGATTTGAAAGTATACTCTGACCCCTAATAGGCTGAATGTGGCCACATGGAGCCTGTGGCAGGAGGCTTGTTTTTCAGGAATGCCCAAGCCTTATTACTTTGTGATTGGGCAGTGGGTCAAGCGGGCTGTGACATTCTCCGATCCAGGAGAAGGTTATATATACCCTGATGGGAGTTTTTTGCTTTGGGGCTCACTTTGAGAAGAGTTGTGTGATTGGCCAGATGAGACTCTGGGAAGCCATTGAGGGCCCCCCCACCGCCCCCCTCTTTGAAAAACCCAGATGTTGGTGCTTCCCTCTCTGGTAACTGAATTGGTATGTACGTAATGGTCAGATGCTTGGAAGCCTGTCTGCTGATTTGTTCCTTTGTCTGCTTGTAACATCTGCTTATAGCTTGTGTTTGTAACTTCCGTTTGCATTCTCTGAAGTTCAGGGTGCTGACTTTTTCCCCTGAACTAGGTAAATGATATACATTTGATTGATTAAAGTAAGATTGTTAACCCATTTTGAGTTGCTTTCCTTTAGAAAAGCAGATCTAAGAACCTGTGCTAGCAGCCACCCTGGGTATGCTAGGGTGTTTGCTGATACATCCATATAGGAGACTGTCTTCCATGGAGCTGCACATGCTCATGAAGATTGGTTTTTCATTGATCAGTCCTTGATTACACTTCTCTTTACTCATATTATGATCGAGCCAAACTGGCCTTCTGGTTGTTCCTCACCTACAATGTTCCATTTCCCATCTCCAAGCCTTTGCAAAGGTTGTCCCCCATACCTGCAATATAATGCCTTCTTACCTCTGCCTCTTGGAATCTCTGGTTGCCTTTAAAGCTCAGCTAACAAGGAGCCATCTGCACAAGACCATGAGTGACTTGTGTATCCTATCCCCTATTGTCTTGTGTTTATTTTACACATATTTTGTATAGGTTTATATGGACATGCCTCATTCTATAGGATGTAAGCTCTTGAGGACAGGGGTTGTTTCATTCATTTCTTTGTATCCCTAGGTCTTAGCACCAGGTCTGGTCCATAGGAGGTATTTAATAAATGCTTTTTGATCAACTGATTGGCCTCATGAGTGACTAGGGTGAGAACTTAAAAAGTGAAATGATTTGGTCTCAAATATCTTCACCTGATTTTTAATCATTGCTTTGACAGTTCACATCCCATAGCCTGGCACTCTGTATGATCTGACTTCTGGCTGCCTTTCCACTGCTTTCCCACCTCTGTGCCTTTGTTCATGGTATTCCTTGTGCTTCTTATGCCTTTCCTGTCCCGTCTTCACCTGTTGGATTCCTACACAACCATCCATGAAGTCTCCCCTGATCCTGCCTGCTGGTAGCTCCCTTTCTCCTCAAGCCTTACCTAGCACTTTGTTTGGCTCCCACATTTTGAATGTCTCTTTCTGCTTCCCTCTGGCTTTTCTGACTGCATATCATCCCTACTTGCCCATGTGGGATCTGTTTTGCCTCTGCTTGCAGACACATGGCTTGTGTCCCCCCCATACGTTCTCACCCCCCCCCCATTCCATATGTCCTCATTGATTTGGGTCATGTTTAGCTTTCACTTTACTTGATTAAGTGCAGGACCAAACAAGCAGATGCTGATAATTAAGAAATCACGGGCACATACCTTTCCAATAGAATAACAGCACGGCGTAACCGGAAAGAAGGCTTGTGCCAGTGTCTTGACAAGTCTAATGCTGCAGTTCCTTGTGCAAACACTTCCATCCATTGCAGATGAAAAGAAATCCCACTTTTCAGGGCTAGAGAAGACTAATTTTGTACACTGGGAGACATTCAATTATTCATCATACAAGGAACTTTTAATTCAATTATTTGAATTTCTTCAGCATAATTGGATAGTGGTGTTGAAGCTTGGCTTTATTGATAGAGTGGACTGCTCACTAATCTTCAAGTGTGATAATGATGACAAATAAGATTATTTTGCTTCTTTTCCATTTTGAGTAAGTTTTATTGAGACTTTTGTTTTGACACCACAATCATTTTCCCTTAAACTACCTCAATCAGTAGATCTGTAAGGGTTTATTAAATGCCAGGTACTTAATACGAAAACAAAAAAGCAACAATCCCTGATCTCAAAGAACTTATATTTTGTCAGGAGAGTTAACATGCATGTGTAGTATGTTTATAAGTATATGCATGCATGCAAGTATACCCATGTGTACGTACATGTATATATTTATATATACACATATACACAGTGTGTATATCTTTATGTGAATGTGAACATGTATACACATGTGTGCTATATATGTATACACACAAATGTGTATTGCATGTATATACATGCACGTGTATATATGAATATGTATATGGTAAGTACATACAAAACATATACAAAGTAAATGTAAGGTAATTTGGGGGTGGAAGTCTCTAGACAGCGGTTCTCGACCTATGGGTTATGTTCAATTTACAACAATGAAAATACATCCTGCATATCAGATAGATTCATAACAGTAGCAAAATTACAGTTATGAAGTAGCAACGAAAATAATTTTATGGTTGGAGGTCACCACAACATGAGGAACTGTATTAAAGGGTCGCGGCATTAGGAAGGTTGAGAACCACTGCTCTAGAAACTGTTGACCCATGTAGGAAGTGCAGCTTGAGATGAAGCTTAAAGGAAGTTTTCTGTCAAGCTTCATTTGTAATAAAGGAAAAAAAATATTTAAACAAAACCTGTCAACTTAGTGATCTTGCCTGATAAAATAAATGTATACCACCTTCCATATCTGTAGTCAGTGGCCTCTCCATTGAAAAAACTGAAGTGTTTCATCATCATTTCTCTAGGTCTGAGATTGGTCACTATAATCATCCAGAATCTGATTGGCTTTAGCACTGTGTTTGTTTGCATTATGGTAGTTATTATGTTGTTATCCTTCTGGTCCCACTTGCTTCATTTCTTATCACTTCGTGTGGGTTTTCTCATGTTACATGGAATTTCTCCTATTCATAACTTCTTAAGGCACAATAAATATTAATTTCCCAATTTATTCGGATATCTCTTGACTGACGGTCACTTACTTTATTTTAAGTTTTTTGTTTCCATAAAAAGTGCTGCTATGAATATTTTGGCATGTTATGAGGACTATCTTTGACCACCTTGGGGCATATGCTATTATGTCAAAGATCAGTAGAAGCTTAAGGATTTTTGTCCCATAATTCCAAATTATTTCTCTGAATGTATGAAATAATTCACAACTCCATCCATTGTCTATGTGTGCTATCTTTCAACAACCTTTCCACCATTTACTATTTCTGTTTTTTAACATATTTGTCACTTTGACAGATGTGAGGTAAATACTCAGTCTTTTGAGTTTGCATTTCTCTTATAATTAGAGATTTGAAGCAATCTTTCATATAGTTGTTGATAAATTGTATTTCTTCTTTTGAAAATGACTCATCCTTAGGTATTTGTTTTAGAAAGACAAAAATGTAGAAGTAGTCTTGTCTTTTGAATGTGTTGTTATATTATCTTAATGAAAATTTAATTTTACAGTTTTGTATAGCTATTTCTTTAGTGATATCAGCCTTTAACTTCCTTCCTTCCTTCCTCTTTCCTTCCTTCCTTCCTTCCTTCCTTCCTTCCTTCCTTCCTTCCTTCCTTCCTTCCTTCCTTTCTTTTTTTGGCTTTATTTTTGTTAGACTTAGCAATTGAAGCCATATTTACCTCAGAAGGAAAAAACCAAACAAACCAAGATTTATTAAGCACCAGTTTAAATCTTTAGAGCCTAAGTTTTTTTCCCCCTTAATAATATTGCTCATGAGCCTCATCTTCTGTGCTCCCCAATGGCATTTAACCAGTTGCTGTCTCTCCAGTATCAATGAATACATTTGCTGCTTATCTCTGCTGTGGTCCAGCTGTTCTGGCTTTCCTGGAAAGGTCCTACATACTCATCTGTCAGTATATTATTTTGTGTGTGTCATGAAACCCTATAGCAGTCTAGTGAAACTTAGAGATCCCTTCTCAGAATAATGTTTTGAAATGCATAAAATAAAACACATAATGTTCCAGATACTGGCAAGAAAGTCATTTAATAACATTCTAAGAGTTTTGCACATGTTATCACATTTGATCCTCCCAACCACTTTGGGAGGTAGGTGCTATTATTATCCCTATTAGAGGTTAAGCAACTTGCCCAAGATTCCAAAATTAGTAAGCTTCAGAAGCTGGATTGAACTCAGATCTTCCTTAAGGACTAGTGTTCTATACACTGTACCACCAGGTGGAATCAGGTAGCCTTCCATAATTCTCTAATTTTTTTTTCAGTGTTTAGAAACAGTCTAGATAATATAGAAATGACCTGTTCTTTAAAAGTTTGGTGACTTTAATTTTTTTGTTTTTATTTTGCTTTTTGGAGGAGGGAAGGCAGGGCAATTAGGGTTAAGTGACTTGCCCAAGGTCACACAGCTAGTAAGTGTTAAGTGTCTGAGGCTGAATTTGAACTCAAGTCTTCCTGATTCCAGGGCTGGTGCTCTATTCACTGTGCCACCTAGCTGCTCAATTTGGTGACTTTTAAAGATAGCTTTTAATAAACTGTTTAATTTCTCCTTCCAAGATGGATTTCTTTAGGTTATCCATTTTTGTTAATTGTGGCATCTTATATTTTTGTATGTACCCATGTATTTCTTTAATATGCACAAGTGTATTAGCATTGAACTGTATCAAATAGTTTCATTTTAGTAATTTGAGTTTTCTTTCTCCTTTTAAAAGATTAGATTTGCTAATTAATTGTTCATCAAAAACTGTTATTGATGTTACTTACGTCAATTATTTTTTACAATTTTTAGTTTTATTAATCTATGCCTTGATCTTAGATATTTTCCCCCTATTTTCTGTGGGATTGAATTATCCCTGTTTTCTAAGACTCAGCTCTTTACATTTCTTAGAAGTCTCTTCATAATGATGCAAAGAAGTTGATTTCTCACAGACCTAATCAGCAGAAAAGGGGCTGGAGTTCATCCAAGGTTTATTCAGTTTCTTTCTTTTATTTTACTGTTTTGATATTTAAATTCTCATCTTTCTATTATGTTAATCTGAGTATCATATTTTTACAAGTATTCTTGCTGGCATAGAATGCAGTAAAATAGTTTTAACAATTTTTAAAGTTTATTTTCATTAATGATGATTCTCCTTTTTCATTTTGCTGATCTGGTTTCTTTTTTTTTAAAAATCAGATTAGTCAATGGTTTGCCTGTTTTACTGGTTAAAAACTCCTACATATCTGCATGTCTAATAATATAGGTACATGCATGTAGGTATATAACACACATGTATACTTAGAATAATATCCAACACATAATGTACAAACATATAGATATGTTCAATATGTACATGTACATATACCTATGTGTAGCCCACCATAATTCTCCTGTTTTTCTCTATATTAATAGTCTAGATAATATAGAAATTACTTATAATCTGGCCTCAGACACTTAACACTTACTAGCCGTGTGACCTTGGGCAAGTTACTTAATGCCAACTGCCCTCCAAAGAGAAAAAAAAAGAAATTATTTATTCTTTAAAACTTTGGTGGCTTTTTAAGACAGCTTTTAATAAACTGTATATTTTCACCTTTTGAGACTGATCTCTTTAAGTTATCCACTTTTGTTAATTGTGGCATTTTATATGGCATAGGCTCTGTGGATTTACTCAACTTGCCGGTGGAGTTCCCAGAGGGAACTGCTTTTCTCTTTGGGGTTCTGGGTATAATCTTTAGAACTTGAGTTTTTTCCCCCTTTTTTTCCTGTGAACCTCATCTCCCGTGCTCCCCAATGGCATTTAACCAGTTGCTATCTCTCCAGTATCAATGAATACATTTGCTGCTTATCTCTGCTGTGGTCCAGCTGTTCTGGCTTTCCTGGAAAGGTCCTACACACTCATCTATCAGTATATTATTTTGTGTGTGTCATGGAACCCTATAGCAGTCTAGTGAAACTTAGAGATCCCTTCTTAGAATAATGTTTTGAAATGCATAAAATAAAATACATAAGATATAAAGGAAACCAATTAAAATGAAAAACAATGATCAAAATATGACATGTTCTAAGTTCATGGACCCCTTAAACTCTATCAACAGACCCCTTGGGGTTTTCATGGGTTTCAGGTTAAGAAACTCTGAAATATGACATTTGTATAATGACAGGTATAAGAATATATCAACTAGAGGATGAGGGGTGTGTGTGTGTGTGTGTGTGTGTGTGTGTGTGTGTGTGTGTGTTTTGCTTTTTTTTTTTGGAGGGGGAAGGTAGCGCAATTGGGGTTAAGTGACTTGCCCAAGGTCACATGGCTAATAAGTGTTAAGTGTCTGAAGCTAGATTTGAACTCAAGTCCTCCTGACTCCAGGGCCGGTGCTCTATCCACTGTGCCGCCTAGCCACCCCTCAACTAGACAATGAGAAAGGGAAATATCTGGTTATAGACAGTTACATATGAGGCATATATATGATAAGTGTATGTGCACAAACACACTTAATATCAAAGAGAAAAATCTAACAGTCATATGATTCATTTCTACCTACTATTTGCCTAATATTGGCAAACTAGAATTTGTGCTATGAATCCATATTTTAAATGTTTGAGTAGCATGTTGTTTGAGCGACCAAGGCCAAAAGTTATACTATCCATGTCATATGTATGCAGTTAGCTGACAGATTGGGTCTTTTTACATCATATGTTTGTGACTATATATATTTACAGTTTGATGCATGAATATTAGACTTGACCTCCTACAAATCCCCTTGGTATTTCATCAAGCTCCAGGACTATTTACTTGGCATATAGTTAGTAAATGTTTCTCTCTCTCTCTCTCTCTCTCTCTCTCTCTCTCTCTCTCTCTCTCTGTCTCTGTCTGTCTGTCTGTCTGTCTGTCTCTCTTTCTGTCTCTCCCACTCTCTCTCTCTCCCTCTCCCACTCTCTCTCTCTCCCTCTCTTCCTTTCTCCCTCTCTCCATCCCCTTCCCTCCACCCTATTATCTATCTATCTATCTATATATCTATCTATTAATCAATCATCCGTCTGTTTGTCTTATCTATCTATCTATCTATCTATCTATCTATCTATCTATCTATCTATCTATCTATCTATATGGTGTCCACTAACTATATAATTTTGAGTTTTCAATGTTTCTGAGTCTTGGTTTTCTCATCCATGAAATAAGAGCATTGTACTAAAAAGTCTTTAAATGCCTTTCCAACTTTATGTTTATAAGCTCCACCCCACTATTGTCTGACGCTGACCTAATATTAGGGGAAGAAGGGAATAATATACTGTCTACTGTGTGTCAGGGAGTGTGTTAAGTGCTTTATACATAATATCTTTCTTGATCCTCATAACAACCCTAGTCCTTAAGAGGATGGAAAGAGTACATCTGTGGTGCTCATGGTCTTAGAGTTGTTTTGTACATTTTCTGAGATTATAATCTTTGGACTGGGCACAGCCCTTGCAGAAAGGCAAGACCACAGATGACCATGAACTTGATAAAACCAGTGGCATCAAAGACCCCTTCCCATTTCTAACTCAATTCAACTCAGCACACGTTTCTTAAATTCCTACCAGGTGTCACATCCTTTGCTAGGCATGGAAGGGCTGTTCTTATCCTCAAGGAGTTTATATTTGCTGGGGAGAAATAATAGGTAAATAGATGCAAAAATATATGAAAAATAAATGAAAAAACAGCTATACTCACAATGATCATCTGTGAATGACTTAGCTATTCTTAGCAATGCAATGATCTAAGACAATTCCAAAGGACTCATGATGGAAAATGCTAGCCGCCTCCAGAGAAAGAACTGATGGAGTCTCAATGCAATTTGAAGCATGCTGTTTTTCACTTAATTTTTTTCATGTTATTTTCCTTTCGGTCTGTGTCTTCTTTTACACTGTGATTAATATGGAAATATGTTTTGCATGATTACACATGTATAAGCTTTATCAAATTGCTTGCCATCTCAGGGAGGAAGGAGGTGAGAGAAGGAGGGAAAAAATTTGGCACTCACAGTTTTTTTCTTTTCTTTCTTTTTGGTAATTTTAAAAAACTTATTTTAAACTTAAATGCAAAATTAGAAAAGAAAAAAATCATTTTTAAGTATACAGCAAAACACAGGAGAGGGTTCAACAGAAAAAAAAAATTTCCATTTCAAGAGAACTTATATAATAAATACTGCACATTGTTTTCAAAGCTGCCCAGCTTTTCTTTCCTTCCTTGTAGGTTTTCTTTTGTTCTCTGCTGTACACTTCTTCTTCTTCCCCACCCTAAAGAAGGCTACAATTAAGTGTGGATATGTGTGTGTGTGCGCACACACACTCACACACACATACACACAGATATTTATATCATACATATATGTGTAGGACCATGCTATGCTTATTTCTACTTGTCATCTGTTTCTCTGAACATAGATAGCAGCTTCCTTTATATGTCCAAGTCTTTCCGTATTTTTAAAAATCAACCAGCTCATCATTTCCTCCACCACAGCAATATTCCAAACCAATCACATCCTAGTTGAGAGACTGTCTATGAAAGGTTCCCCCCAATTTTCTACATTCCTTCTATTCTTAGCTACATAGGTTTTATTTATACCAGAAAATTTATTTTAGAATAATCAAAATTATCCATTTTCCAGTTCAACATTGCTCTCATCTTACAATATAGTTTAAGGTCTGATATTGCTGAATTCACTTCCTTTACATCTTCCCTCCCCCCATTTCTTTGAAATTCTTGACCTTTTGTTCTTCCAAATGAATTTTGTTACTTTTTTCTAACTTTGTAAGATAATTTTTAGTAGTTTGATTAGGATGGTATTGAATAAATAGATTAGTTAGGTAAAATTGTCATTTTTAAAGTATTTTTTTTACCTACCCATGAACAATACATATTATTTCAATTATTTAGATCTGATTTTGTATATAAAAGTTAAGTTCATAGATTTTGTGGATGTTTTGGCAGGTGTATTCTTGGACATTGTATACTGTCTAGTTATTTTAAAGGATCTAAAACAATATTGAATAATATTGCTGACACATAGTGTAGTTACCTTATTTTTTGTTTTTTGATTAAATTTATTTTAACTTTAACTTTGTCTGGGATCATGATTACTACCCTTGCTTTTTTTTTTAGAGGGGGGAAGGTAGGGCAATTGGGGTTAAGTGACTTGCCCAAGGTCACAGGGCTAGTTTTTATGTTAAGTGTCTGAGGCCAGATTTGAACTCAGATCCTCCTGACTCCAGGGCCAGTGCTGTATTCACTGTGCCACCTAGCCACCCCCACCCCTGCTTTTTAACATAGTAAATTCTACTCCTGCCTTTTATTTTATCTTTGTATGTGTCTCTCATTTTTACAGTGTTTTCTGAAAGCAACATATTGCTGAATTCAAATTTTTAATCTGCTATCCATTTCAATTTTATGGGTAAATTCATCCCATTCACATTCTAATTTACAATTACTTGTATATTTTTCTCCTTCCTATTTCTCCTCACTATCCTTCTCACCCTGTTCCAGATTTATTCTGACTCCTCTACTTCTATCTGCTACGTTGCCCTCCTATTCTTTCACTTACCCACCCCTTCAAGAGTTCCTCCCTTATCCTCTCCCTCAGTCCTACCCTCCTGCCCTTTTATTTCTTCCTGAATTTAAAAGACTTTTATACATACGTATGCAAATACATATATACACATATATGTATATGCACGTATATGCATATAAATATGTTATTCTATCTTTAACCCATTCCTGATGAAAGGTTTCAACAGTACTTGCTCTCCCCCACCCCACTAGCTTCTTCTATATCAATTCTTCATTTTATGCCTTATTTGTATGAGGTAATTACTCCTTTCTATCTTTCCCTACACAGTTTTATTTTTTTTAGAATCACCTCGTCATACTCAGCTCAGCCTAAGCCTTTCTTTCAAACTATCCAAATAATGATGATAGTCATCGGAGTACTGATAGCATTTTCACATATAAGAAATAAACAGTTTGGCCTTATTGAGTCCCTTATAATTGGTTGTTAATACTTACCTTATATTTCTCCTGGGTGGTATATGTTGAAGTTTTCCTTAAGTTCTGCTGTTTTTGTCACAAATACCAAAAGATCTTTTAGTTTGTCATATGTCCTTTTTTCTATTTAGGATTTTGCTTAACTTTGTTGTACACGTTAACCCTGGTCATAACCCCAGCTCTTTTGCTCTATGAAATATAGTCTTGCAAGACCTATAGCAACTGCTAGGTCTTTTGCAATCTTTATTTTAGCTCCATAACATTTAAATTGTTTTTTTCTTGTTGCTTCGAATATTTTCTTCTTAAGCTGGGAGCTTTGAAACTTGGCTATGATATTCCTATAAGTCTTCCTTCTGGGATCTCTTTCAGGTAGTGATTGGTGGATTTTTTTTTTCTATTTCTGCTTTACATTCTTGTTCTAGAACTTTCAGGCAACTTTCCTTGATATTTTCTAATAATATTGTATCAAGATTATTTTTTATTGCAATTTTCAGGTAGTTAGACTTTTAAAATATTATTTCCCTTTGATCTTTTCTCCAGATCAGTTGTTTTTCTGATGTTTCACATTCTCTTCTGTTTTTCATTCTTTTGATTTTTTTTTTGGTGTCTTAGAATGCCATTAGCTTCTCCTCGTCCAATTCTAGTTTTCAGGGAATTATTTTTTTCCTTAAGTTTTTTAATAAGTTTTTATTTTGTTAAAAATAAATTTATTGGGGTGGCTAGGTGGTACATTGAATAGAACACTGGCCCAGGACCTGAGTTCAAATATGGCTTCAGACACTTAACACTTACTAGCCATGTGACCTTGGGCAAGTCACTTAACCCCAATTGCCCTGTCCTCCTCCCCTCCAAAAAGCAAAAAATAAAATAAATTTACTTATTTTAAATTTTTAATATTCACTTACATAAATTTTACATTTCTCCACCTCCCTCCCCCCTCCCCAAGATAGCATGTAATATGATACAGGCTCTACATATACATTTTTATTAAACACATTTTAACTTTAGTCATATTGTATAGAAGAATTAGAATGAACAGAGGGAAACCATGAGAAAGAAAAAATAAAACTAAACTAAATGAAAAAGAGAGCAAATAATATGCTTCAATCTGCATGCAGAATCCATGCTTTCTGTTGTTGTAGATGACATTTTCCATTGTGAGTGTTTTGGAGCTGTTTTAAGTTCATGCATTCCTGAGAAGAGCTAAGTCTATGAAAGTCAGTCATTGTACAATGTGGCTGTTGTTACTGTGTACAATGTGCTCCTGGTTCTGTTCACTTCACTTAGAATCAGTTCATGTAAGTCTTTCTAGGTTTTTCTGAAGTCTGCTTGCTCATCATTTCTTATAGCACAATACTATTCCATTACATTCATATACCACAACTTGCTCAGCCATTCCCCAATTGATGGGTATCCCCTTAACTTCCAATTCTTGATCACCACAAAAAGAGCTGCTATAAATATTTTTGTACATGTAGGTCCTTTTCCTATTTTTATGATCTCTTTGGGATACAGTCCTAGAAGTGGTATTCTTCCTTAAGTTTTTAATTCTTTATTTCAAGTTGTTTGACTTTCTTTTAATAGTTGTCTTGGATTGTTCTTTTTTTTTCCCTAGTTTTTCCTTGATCTTTCTTGGTTGATTTTAAAAGTCCTTTTTAAGTTCTACAAATTCTTTTTGTGCTTGGGACCATTTGATGTTTCTCTGTGAAAAAGAAACAACTTTTTAGTTCCATTATCTTCCTCTGAATATGAATCCAGATCTTCTCTATCCCCATAGTGGCTATCTATGGTTGTTTTTTTTTTTCCTTTTTTGTTTACTCATTTTTATTTTATTTATTTTATTTTTAGTAGCTGTTAGTGTAATCAAGTTCTAGTCTTGAGGTACGGAGAATGATGCGCCAAGCCTCAGGTCCTTCTTACTGTTATTTTCTAAGGTCTGTCCTGAGGTTCAACCTTGGGCTCTCCTCTCCACTCCTGAGCCATGGCTAGGACCCTGAGCCATGCTGTCCCACAAATAATCTTACTCTCTCAGGTCCCATTGATGTGTTATCCTCCCCCATTAGAACATAAGCTCCTTGATAGGAGACAGGGTCTTGTGTGCCCATGGTTATATTCCATCACTTAGTGTAATACCAAACACACACTTGTTGCTATTGTTGCTGTTCAGCAGTGTTTCAGCCATGTCTGACTCTTCAGAACCCCACTTGGGTTTTTCTTATTAAAGATACTTGAGTGGTCCTTTTCCAACTCATTTTATAAATGAGGAAACTGAAGCAAACAGGATATTAATGTAAGTAAGCATTAGGAATCAGTAGGGCCAGAATGAATTTTGAGAAAGTTGTACACAGTGGAGAAATGCTTTGAATATTCACAGAAAATTGAACCCAAACAGCTTTTCAAGTCAGACCCCCTTAGGGGGAGCTGATCTGCTAGTGAATATCAGCTAGTACTGCAGAAACTGGTTCACGTTTATTCTTTTGATCTCTTCTGGTACCTAGCATTGTGCTGGACATAGTAGGTGCCTAACTGATGTCTGCTTAATGGAATGGAACTGACAATTAATTTGTCAACATTTGGACAGATGTAGGTCATGGGAATTTCAAGTGAAAATGAGATAAGCAAGGTTGTATTGTTTAACTTAGCCAGAAATACAACTAGTATAGACTATAAACACTTCTTTGACCAGGGGATTCAATAATCATTAAAAATGACATAACTTGGTTGTATTCTGAGGGAGGGGAGACTATGAATTAAAAGCTAAAAATAATATTTTTAGAGAAGAATGGTGTTAAAAAAAATCAACAACCTTTGCTCCAGACCGGCTAAGTGAGAGCTAAGCAAATAAACTCCCAAACCCACCCTTTTCCTGGGCTAGTGATGGAGGTGCTAGAAATCACAGGAAACTTTCTTCTCCACATCTGTTGGGTAACAAAGGGTGAATAGCATGGATCATCAAAGGAGGTCCTGTTTTATGTTTGGAAAGGCTTTATGGTTCAGGAAGTAGAGAATTCTACCAGTGGCTGGGCCATTTAGGTCCCAGAAGAAAGTAATATTGCAGAAGAATAAGCCATCAGGAGCCCCTGGTGATCTGTTTTAGGGCTTCAGGAGTTAAATTCAGATCAGCAAGCATGTTATTCACTGTGTGCAAGGCACTGTGCTAAGAAGTAGAGATATAGAGCCCTAGACTCCCAATTTGAAGGGACCCCAGAGGTCATTTAGTTCAGGCCACCTTGAGCAAGAATGCTTTTAAACATATCTCCAGCAAATGGTCATTGAAGCTCTAACTGAAGATCTTCCATGAGGGGGAATCTATTGCCTCTTGAGACCCTGCTCTTATGGAGTTTACAATCAAAAATGGTGGTGGGGAGATCATGTGCACAAATATGTGATATATGAGAAAATGTGATAACCCAAAGAGCTGTCTAGGCATCATGCTATGAGAAAGGCTGATAGAAAGGTTATAATGTTGTATTAGTAAAACATTTTATATTTCTCATCCTGTATTCCTTTTCCCTTTATGGGATGATACTACTCATAGTAATTCACCTCTCTGATTTGTAAGATTTTACAAAGAAGTTTCTGCTCTAACATGTTGTTGCCTTTGGGAGGCATCTCTTTCCATTTGGCAAATAAGGCAGATATTTACTGACTAAGGTACATTTTTGGCTTTTTCAGTCTCTTTATTGTATCAATTAATTTTCATTGGTTAAAATTTCAGATGAAATTATTAAAGTCAGTGTCTATGCCATTTTTGTTCTCCATTTTCCTTTTTTGATATTCAGGTACTTGTTTAAACAATTTATACTTAAGTCACTTCTACTCTATGCCATATCTTTTTCTTGTTTTTCTTTTTGCATTTTACTAATTCTGATCTTACAATAGATGAGTCAGTGGTCTGACTGAATACAGATAACTGACTTGGGGAGACCTCCCATATCAATAGCAAGTTTTTTCTTTATGTTAAAATATAATCTAATTTATTCTTTAGGATACTTCCTTCCTCCCTCCCTCTCTCTCTCTCTCTTTCCCTTCCTTCCTTTCTTCCTTCCTCCCTCCTTTTCTCCTTCCTTCCCTGCCTCCCTCCATTCCTTTCTCCCTCCTTTTCTTTATCTTCCTTCTTTCCTTCCTTTCTTCTTTCCTTCCTTCCTGCCTTCCTTCCTTCCTTCCTTCCTTCCTTCCTTCCTTCTTTCCTCCCTCTCTCCCTCCCTGAATGATATTTCTTTCCATCCTTTACATGATTACCAAAATAATCTTCCAAACACACAGGACTGACCATGTAGCTTTCTTAACTAAAAACCTTCAATTTCTCTTCATCGTTTCTAGGATAAAAGATAAACTCCTGTCATTTAAAACCCACTATAATCTGGCACCATCTACCTTTGTAGCCTTATTTCACATTCTATCTCTTCCATAAACTCTTTACTCCAATCAAAATCAGAAAGAACTCAATGGTTCATCTCCCACTTCCATATATTCACACAGGTCATCCTATATGCCTGAAGTACAATCTCTCCTCGCTTCTACCCTTCCAAATCTTCATATTACTTCAAGGATTTACCTTAGCTACCACAGGTGCCAATGGAGGCAAAGTAGATAGGGTACTAGACTAGGAATCAGGAAGATCTGGGTTCCCATTCTATCCCAGACACAGTAAACCTAGGCAGGTCACTTAATCTCTCTGTCCTCAGTTTCCTCATCTGTAAAATGAAAGGTTTGGACTTGCTGTCTTCTAAATTCCGTTCTAGCCCTAAATCTCTGTTCACATCATGTTATGTCCTTCTCCAGGAAACTCAACTTGAATTCCTCAGTTCTTGGTGACCTCTCTCTCTTACTCCTTCCCTCTTCCTAGAGCTCTCTATCTGAACTCTACCTTGACCATTTTACTTTGGACCAAAGTCTCCATCCCTAGCCACCACTCCCTTATATGGGATGTCTTCTCTATTGGAATGTAAGCTCCATGAGGGCAGGGACTGTCTTTATTTTTATGTTTGTCTTCCTAGCACTTAGCACAGTGCTTGGCAAATAGGAAATGCTCACTCAATCTCTGTTTTCTTCTTTTCCATTCATTCATTCCCTCTATGCCTAGTATTTACACAATTTACATAATAATTTACATAAATTTATAAAAATGTACAATTTACATAATAAACCTGGATTTATGTAAAAGCTCATCCAATAGAATGTCAGTTCCTTGAGGAAAGGGATTTCTGCTTTTGTCTTTTTATTTTCAGGGCCTAACACAATACTTTTCACATATTAAGTGCTATATACATTTGTTGAAAATATGGGAGATAATTACCTAAAATCACTCAGCAAGGGAAGGGGCTAGGCAAGGAGTAGATATTTGTTAAATGTCTACTATGTGCCAGGCTCTGTGCCACGCACTTTACATACATCACCCCATTTGAGAGTGTTAGAGTCTTCTCATATGCTTTGAGATCCAAGAGCAGGCTCTGACACAGCTAGTTGCGCAGAAAGTCTGATTTTGTCTCAGGTGTACGTTACACAAATATGGAAATTTCTGATTCTCAAAGCTAATTGCTAATATGATTTCTGCTGTTTTAGAGGAGTTTTCTCCCCCCTCCTCCCAACGCTTCACTCCTTGGTTTTAATCCTACTGTAATTGTCATCTTTAGTCTGGTTGAATATAAAGAAAGCTGCTCCCCACCCCCACCCTCCCCAGCTTGTTGGAGAGCTAAATAGGTTTCAACTTTGCCACAGATGGTCCCTCTTCCTGCTGCCAGATTTTCATCAACAACTGGCAAAGCGAGTGATATGGCAAAGGGTGGGGGCCTGAGTGACTGGCTTCTCTCCAGGAAAGGGGAAGGGGGGAAGAAGTATGGGAGAGAGGCAGAAAGGGAGGAACACAGGAAGGGAAGAAAGGAGAAATGGGAAGAGGGGAGGGAACAGATGTATGCAAGAAAACCTGAGGAAAAGGAGAAAGTATTTAGGACTTCAACAATGGAAAGATAACACTTCATTTTTCAATAGCAAGGACAAAGGTATTTATAACGGTTTTTTTCCATTCTCTTTTGCTTGAAAACACACTGGTTTAGGGAGAGGGAAAAAGATCAGATAGAGATTCTCTCCCTCCTCCCCACCCCCATCCTAACATTTCTCTTCCCATCCCTTCAAGTCCTCAGCTTCTATCCCCTGAAAACACGGTCATTAGAACAAGCATGAAAAATGGGATGGAGCATTTGTGAGGTCACTGTTGCTCGAGGTGCACACATCAGTGGCTGACTAGAATGGGTAAAAAGAGAAAATCAGCAAGGAAAAAAAAACACAGCAAGGCCTCTAATCTTTGGGAAGTCAGCCAGAACTCACTTCTAGCCAACCCATTCAGAGAGGCTGGAGGTGTGTGTGTGCGTGTGTGTGTGTGTGTGTGTGTGTGTTTCTGTTTTTCCCAGAGCACCTTCATACGAAAGTGTGTGTTTCTCTTAATCTAGCAAGGATTCGGCAATTGAAGTGTTCTCCTTTCTGAGTGAATTATTGAGAAATATCAGAAAAAATTCAGTGTTGCTCATAGCCATCATAGGCCAAATGGTGACCAAAGAACTACTTTTTGGATCACATTTTAAGTTCTAAAAGCTTTTGCAGAATACTACAGAAAGGGCTGATAACTGCTTATTTTGCATCTCTTTGTGGTTCTTCTCTCTTTTTTTTCTCCTCAGTTTTTTTTTTGTCATGGCTGTTGTTAACCCAGGCTCTGTTAAGCCCCTTGTGTGCAGAAACTGTAGATTCCACTCTCGGGGCTTTCCCTTTGAAGCCAGAATGCTTTTGTTCTCCACCTAACTCAACACCATTTTCCACAAACTCATTGGTATTCAGTTCTGGTCAGTGCCTGCCACCTAGAATTCAGTATGGGGAGTTTGGCAGCAGGGAAAACATTGACTGTAATGCTGGAGGTGGGATTTTTCGGGCTTCTGTGTGAGGAGAATACAGGAAAGTACACAATGGAAAATTGTAAATATTGGCTTGGTCAAGTGAGAGTCTGTAGGCCTCAGATGATAACTTCACCCCAACAAGTGTTTCAGGGCAGGGGGAAAACACTGTAGACATTGTCAGGTAAAGGTAGGGATAATATATTACTAGAACAATGTAAAAGTGGGAAAAATGTAACAAAAGGCAATCATGGTAGACTTCTTTTATATATAATATTTTTTATTAGGAACGGGACTGGTTAGGGGAGCACTGGGATACTGGGACTTCACAGACTTGGGATCTCATCTTAGCTCTATCTAAATTTGCATAGTTAATGACTCTAAATATCACCCTAAAAAGGCCAATTTCTAACAACAACAACAACAGAAACCGAAACAATATTTTTCTGGCAAGGGTGTAGAATACCATGGTTTCCAATGAATTAAGAGCAATGTAGGGGTGAATGGTGGGTATGAGTGAACATAAAAATATTATCAGCTAAGAATTGTGAAAGAAAATCTTCATAAAGGATGTTGTTGGAGAGATGAAAGAACTATGTCAGTCATGTAGCCAGAGCCATAGATAACTGACGAAGGTCCATACCTTCTATTGGTCAATGATTATTTATTCACAATGTCAAAAGCTTGAGAGGACCTCAATATATTTCTGATACATAGGCAGGTATCGCACAGCATAGAAGGTTGTAATCTGAACTATTGGAGGGAGTAATTACACTTGTCATAATTCCATTGAAGAATCTAAGAGGGATTTCAAGTTTTATATGTAGTTTCTTAGCAAAGAGCTTTTCTCCTCCTTTGGTGATACCACTTCATCAAATTTGTCTTCCTCTGGTCACCTGATGATCATTGCTGCCTATATCTGATCAATAGCAAAGTCATAGGAGTTATATTTTCAAGGCCAATTCACCCTGATCAAGAAAGGCTAATGTTTCCTCCCTCTGTCTCCAGAAAGAGACCAGAAAAAGAAAACATTATCCCTAGTTAGGGGAATCAAGGACGTTTTCATGGAAGAAAGTGGGATTTGAATTGTTCCTTAAGGAAGTTATGGAATTTCAAAAGCAAAAAAAAAAAACCCAGGAGATGGAGAGGTAAGGGGAATTTGCCCAAAGAAAACGGCAGGAACAAAGAGGCAGAGGTAGGAAAATGTTTCTATACACAGCTAGGTGGAACAGTGGATGGAGTGCTGGCCCTGGAGTTGGGAAAACCTGAGTTCAAATCTGGCCTCAGACAGTAGCTGTGGGACCCTGGGCAAGTCACTTAACCCTGTTTGCCTCAGTTTCCTCATCTGTAAAATGAGCTGGAGAAAGAAATGGCAAATCACTCCAGTATCTCTGCCAAGAAAACCCCAAATGGGGGCCAGGAAGAGTCAGACGTGACTAATTGGCAAAGCAACATGAGTAAAAAAGCTTTAAATGGTGAGTAGTGCCAATAAGAGATGCATAGTAAAAGATATGGTTGAAGGATTAGATTTGATTATCTACAGGATCCTTACCAGGTGTAAAGTCTATGATTATGAAAAAGTAAATAGTCAATTTGGAGAGGGCCTTGAATGCTAGGCTAAGAAATTTGAATTTTATTTGGAAGCCAGTGAATAGCTTTGATCTTATCACAGGTCTAACAGGTTATGGGGACCTTTTATTGTAATGGCTTTCTGGAGACAGAGAGAGGAAACATTTGCCTTTCTTGGCCAATGTGAACTGGCCTTTAAAACACAACTCCTATAACTCTGCCATTGATTAGATACCAGGCAGCACTGATCAGCACTGTTGTTTTTCAGTTGTGCCCAACTCTTTGTGACCCCATTGGGAGTTTTCTTGGCAAAGATACTAGAGAGATTTGCCATTTCCTTCTCCAGCTCATTTTATAGATGAGGAAACTGAGGCAAACAGGGTTAAGTGACTTGCCCAGGGTCACACAGTTACTAAGTGTCTGAGGCTAGATTTGAATTCAGGACTGTGAGTCTTCCTGATTCCAGGCCCAGCACTTTATGCACTTAGATGAAGGTGATTTGGATGATGATAAATTTGACAAGGTGGTGTCAATAATGGAGGAGAAAAGCTCTTTGTTAAGAAAAAAATTGTGCTAATACTGTCTAAATGAACTTATTTATTCAATGACATAACAACAATACTACCAAAGGAATACATTTTAGAGATAGAAAAAATAATACCAAATTCATTGGGAAGAACAAAAGATCAAGAATATCCAGGAGATTAGTGAAAACAGGGAGCCTAGCAGTACCAGATCTTGAAGTATGCTACAAAGCAGTTGTCATCAAAATAGTTTAATACTTAGTAAGAAATAGAGAGGTTCATCAGTGGACTAGATTAGGAGCGCAGTATTTAGAAGCAAATGAACACAGTAATTTAGTGTTTGATAAGCCCAAAGTCCCTACCACTGAGACAAGAACTCATTATTTGACAAAAACCATTGGGAAAATCAGGAAATAGTCTGGCAGAAACTAGGTACAGACCAACACTTCATTACACCAAGATAAGCTCCAAATGTATATGTGATTTAGAATGTGACATAAGCAAATTAGAGGAGAACGGGAGAAATTACATGTTAGATTTATGGATGAGTGAGAGTCTGTCACTAAACAAGGGATAGAGATGGTTGCAGAAAGGTAAATGGACAATTTTGATGACATAAAACTTTAAAGTTGGTGCGCAAACAAAACTGAATGCAGCTAAAATTAGAGGAGAAGAAAGAAATTGGGGAAAAAGCGTTGCAGTCCAATTACTTTGATAAAGTTCTCATTTCAAAGATATATATGTGGAACTGAATCAAATTTATAAGAATAAGAGCCATTTCCTAATTGACAAATGGTAAGAGGATCTGAATAGTTTTCAAAGGGAGAAATACAAGCTATCAATAGCCAAATATTTAAAAACTATTAAGCAGACAAATGAAGACCAAAACAATTCTGAGGTACTACCCTAAACCCACCAGACTGACAAAGTAAAACAACAAATGCTGGAAAGGCTATGGGAAGACTATTTTCTACTTTTTTTTTTTTTTTGCTTTTTGGAGGGGGAAGGTAGGGCAATTGGGGTTAAGTGACTTGCCCAAGATCAAATGGCTAGTTTTTGTGTTAAGTGTCTGAGTCTGGATTTGAACTTAGGTCCTCCTGACTCCAGGGCTGGTGCTGTATTCACTGTGCCACCTAGCCACCCCTCTTTTCTTTTCTTTTTTGATGCATTATTGGTGGAGGTGGGAACTGAACTAGCCATTTTGGAAAGCAGTTTGGAACTATGTCCAAAAAGTTTTTAAATTGTACAAACCCAGCAATACTGATATAAAGTCTACTCCCAAGAGATCAAAGAAAGACGAAAAGGACTTGTGTACAGAATTACATGTAACACTTCTATTTGTGCTGGCAAAGAACCAGAAACTGAGGGCATGTCCATCATTTAGGAAATAGCCGAATAAGTTATGGGGTATGATATGGAAGCAACAGCATACTATTCTGTTATAAGAAATAGAGAAAGGGATGGCTTCAGAAAAACCTAAAAATATTTGTATGAACTGGTGCAAAGTGAAGTGAGCAGAACCAGAAGAACAATTTACACAGCAACAGCAGTATTATAAAGATAATCATCTTTGACGGATTTTGTAACTGATCAGCATGATGACCAACCACAATTGCAAAGGACTCATGATGAAATGTACCCACCTCCAAATCGAGAACTGACGAATTTAGGTCAGATTGAAGCGTATCTTTCTTCCTTCCTCCCTTCCTTCCTCCCTTCCTTCTTCCTTCTTCCTTCCTTCCTCCCTCCCTCCCTTCTCTCTCTCTGTCTGTCTGTCTGTCTCTCTTTGGAATTTGTTTTGCTTATATGTATATGTGTGTTTGTGTACACACACACACACACACACACACACACACATATATATATACATATACATATATGACAAGATTTGTTTTTCTTGCTTTCTCCATGTGAGAGAGGAGAAGATGTGAGGGAGAGAATAAAATAAAAGCTGAGGAACCCGTTTCTGTTTTGAAGTTCAATTTCCAGAAATCTTTGGATATATGGAAAGCAGAGATTCTTTTTTGTGTCATTGGTTCCTTTAGCAGTCTGATGAAGTCTATGGATCCCTTCTCAGAATGCTTTTAAATTGATAAAATAAAATACATAGGATTACAAATGAAATCGATAACGTTAAAATATAGTTTTCAAAATGTAATTAATAAAACAAATTCAGAGATCTCGCATAGAAAACTGTTTATGTAAAGGAAGGGGTTGAATTATCACCACTACAAAGATGATTTTCATATGTGTTTATCCAGCCCTAGTCTCATATCATCAAAAGCCTTTTGGACATATGGAACCAAATGTCCTGTAGATTTCTCAAGCTCAACACATCCATAATGGAACTAATTTTCTTTCCTCCAAAACCTTCCCCTCTTGCAAATTTCCTTATTACTCCCTTAGGACATTCACTATCTTCCAACCACGGGTCAGCTAGATGGTGCAATGGATACAGTGTCAGGTCTGGAGTCGGGAAGATTCATCTACATGAATTCAAATCTGTTTTCACTCACTTACTATGTGACCCTGGACAAATCACTTAACCCTTTTTGCCTCAGTTTCTTCATCTGCAAAATGACCTGGAAAAGGAAATGGCAAAGCAGTCCTATATCTTGGCCAAGAAAACCCCAAATGGGGTCATGAAGAGTCACACATGACTGAAAAATGACTAAACAACCACAAAATCCTCCAAATCTCCAGGCTTATGATCTCAGTACTATCCCTGACTCCTCACTTGCACTAACCCCACATGACCAATCCATTGCCAAGGCTCATTGTTCTATCTCCACAACATCTTTCATATAAGTCCCCTTGTTTCTACCCACATAACTGCCCCCTATTGCAGACCCTAATCAAGCATAGACTAAAGAGCTTTCTGTTTAGTCTCCTTGCTCCAAGTTCTCCTCACTCTAGTCTATCTTCCATTCAGCTACTAAAATGATCATTCTAAAATTTAGATCTGCCCATGTCACTCCCTCTCCCCTCAACTCAGTAAGCTCCAGTTTCTTTCTATTACTTCTAGAGTCAAGTAAAAAAAGCTCTGTTAGGTTTTTGAAGCCCGACACAACCTGACCCTTTCCTACTTTTCCGGTCTTTTTACACCTCACTCCGCAATCTAGCTACACCAACCTTCTTTCATTTGTTGAACATGACACTCTATCTTACAATGCTCCCTTTTTACTGCTTACTCTCTAGGACTAAAATGCCTTCCCTTTTCACTCTGTGGGTCACCCGGATTGAGCTCAAATCCCATCTTTGGCAAGAGGCCTTTCCCAGGTTCCTCTCTGCTGCCACACTACCTCCCTCCCCACATTTCCTCTGAGGTTATCTCCCATTTATACTCTGTAGACTTGAAGGAAGTCTAGGCAACCTTCGGGGCTGTCTACCACACAGATTTTTTTTCCACTCTAGATTTCTGGGTAAGGTTTCAAGATAACAGAGTGACAGGCATAATAGTGTTTTGGACTTGGGGTCAGAAGACACGAACTTGAATCTCACCTCTCTCATATCCCATTGTGTGATTCTGTTAAGGGGCTTTTCATCTCCTGGTGTAGGATTTATACATATATGTATCTATCTATATCTATATCTATATATATGTATATATACATATATATACACATACATACATATAAAAATTATATTTATATATTTATAAAATTTATACATATACATTTATATTATACTATAAATATATATCATATATAAAATTATTTATAAAATATAATATTCTTTATATATAAATATATATTTATTCCCTATTCTTTTATAGATATATATGATATACAAATACATATAATATATATCATATATATATCTATAAAAGAATAGGGAATAAATAAAATGACATCTAAGATCACATCACCTTCAGCTTCTGTTTTGATGATTTGGTGAATTGCGCCACCCCCAAAAGAGAATCTGATTTCTCAAGTCATAGATATCTCTGAGTCAAATATTGCGCTGGTATATATAGACAGTGAGGGGAAAGAAGAAGAAAGAGAAATATTAAACAAGAGATCAAAACAAATCAGGAGATCTTTTGGCCATGACTGCAAAACGAAAGCATTGTTCAACAAAGTGCTGAATGTCCTGATTATATAAAATCAGGATTATATAAAATATTTTCCATCTATGTAGATGGATTTGTATTAATCATGGTCTTTTGAGAAGCCCTCTGAATCAGTTGATCGACCAATGAGGAATGCTGGACCCTAGAAATACAAAGATAAAAATGAAATAGTAACCACCCTCAAGAAGCCTATGATATATTTGGCAAGACAACACATACATAAATTATGTAATACACATGTAATACATTATGCATACATACATACATACATGGGCTATTGGAAGAGCTTTCTTGCTCTTAAAGTCCTTGCTCCGAGTTTCTCCTCGCTCCAAGTTTCTCCTCACTCTAGTCAATCTTCCATTCAGCTACCAAATTGGAAGATTTGAGTTAAAATCTGGTCTCAGAAACTTACTAGCCATGTAGTCCCAGGCAGGTCATTAAACCTCTGTCTGCCTTAGTTTCCTTAACTACAAAATGGGGTCCAATGGATCCCATGAGGATCCAATGAGATACTAATTGTAAAGCACTAGCACAGTTTCTGGCACATCTAAGGAATTTAATATATGTGTATTGCCTTCTCCCTGCGACATAGGACAAAAATTTTAACCACAATAAACACGAGGTGATATGAGGGGAGGGAAGATTCATCAGGGTTCAAGAAAGGCCTCATATAGAAAGTAGAATTTAATCTGGTCTTTGAAGGGACCTGGAGTTTCTACTAATTGGAGATGAGAAAGGATCGTATCCCAGGCATGAAAAATAGTATCTGCAAAAGCACAGAGAGGGTGTATCATTTTTGAGGAACCTCAAGGAGCCCAGTTAAACTGGAACTTAGGTATATAGGAAGGGTAATGACATATACATGTTCTGGAAAGGTAGGTTGGAGCGCAGTTGATAGGACTTTAAATGCCAGACAGAGGTGTTAGTATTTCATTCTAGCAACAGCGAGCCATTAGAGTTTACTGAGTAGAGGAGTAATATGCTCAAACCTCTCCTTTACTAAAATTATTTTGGTAGCCATGTGGAGGATAAATTAGAGAAAGGAGATTTGAGACAGGGGAAATGACCATTTATTAGATGACTAAAGAGATTGGAAACAATTCATTGCCACGGAAGGGAATACATAGAATTAAACCAACAACCTCATCAACACTATACCCCATAATACTATTCTTGATCTTATTAACACTATACTCTGAAATGATACTAGGGAAAACAGTAATTGTGGTGGTACTCAGAGGAGGACAGTGCAAGTCTTATGAGCTCTACCCTGATCTTCTAGTTTTATTAAGTGAAGCACCATGATAATTTGCATGGATATAGTGCTGGAAGCCAGACACACCACAGGAGATTAGAGGAATTTTCTCATTCTAACCAGGAAGGAGAGTTTCAGTTGAAGGGAAGTAAAGTAATTCAAAGGACATAATTGATTTAACAATTTTGCCAGCTGGCTGAGTACAGCTGTTGGTGTGATTCACAAAAGAGCTAGACTATCCCTGAGGCTGTAGACTAGCTTCTCAGTGAGAGGTATAACCACTCCCTTTCTGGGAAAAGTCCATGTAGCAGTAGCAATTCAGTGGAGAACTAGTAAATGGCAGAAACTCATCAAAGAATTAACAAATGGCAATGGACCAGTAGTGACTCAGCCAATTGAACTAAATCTAAACTAAGAACCAGAAGATGGCAGCAGCAAAAAAAAGAAAGAAAAAAAGAAGAAGAAGAAGAAAAGAAAAGAAAAATAGTCTCATAAAGGATGTCAGTAAGTTATAGCATTGTTTGGAATCTCAAATGAGATTAATACAGAGTGTCCCAATAGCTTAAAACTACGCTAAGACTTTTGGGAATCCTGTATTATAAATTATTTTGCAAACTTTATAGCACTATATTATTCCCAGCAATTATTATTATTAATAATTATTACAATATGTAAATACATTATACATAACCATATAAAATATGGAAACAACTAGGTTCCTTAGTGGGTAGAGTGTTGGACCTGCAGTCAGGAAGATCTAAGTTCAAATCTGGCCTCAGACACTTACTAGCTATGTGATGAGGGGCAAGTCACTTAATTTACATTTGTCTTAACCCACTAGAGAAGGAAATGGCAAACCACTCTAGGATCTTTGCCAAGAAAACCTCATGGACAGTATAATCCATGTGGTTCCAAAAAGTCAGACATGACTGAATTGACTGAACAACATATGAAATATATAAATAAGATGAGCAATAAAGGTACTTTTATTAATAACTATAATAATAATAATATATAATCCAGTTAAGGCAGGTCTATCTATCACTATTCATGCTCATATTATTGCAGAGTTCTTGACACAACATTGACCATCACATTGAATTTATGCTTCATACTCTTACCCATCTCTCTGATTGAGGAAGGTATGAGATAACCTTATAGAGTCACAGATCTAAGACTGGAAAGACCATATCATCCAATTCCAAATTTTATGTGTGTGGAAACTAACACACACAGAAAAACTAAATGACTTGTTTTTCAAGGTCAGAATTTTAGTAAGTAGAAGAACTCTTGTTCACACCAGAGTTCTCTGACTCCAAACTCAGTAATAATAGTTTCCTTACTGTAAGTCCATTTCATGTCCAAGTAAAATGCCTCTTATATAATCTGCAATGGAATAAGGGCTCTAGGAGCCCATGCTTCTCTCAGACTTAGTTTCTTTATCTTTAAACACTGACTTATAGAGTTGTTGTCAGGATCGAGTGAGATTACATATCAAAAGGGCTTTGTAAACCTTAAAACACTATATAAATGCTAGCAATGATGATGAAGATGTTGATGATAATGATGTCATCAAGGCTTGGGCCAATAGGAATTAAGAACATAATTTAGGGCTTAAGCCCATTTTACTTCCCTTAGGCGTTGAGTAATCATACATCACCCTTGAGGAGAGTCTTGTGAAAATGAGTTTGAGCCCTGGGTTATGAGAAACAACATATAAAATTGCCAAGGCTCTACCAACTATATCTTGTCTTCCTATAGTACCTTCTACTTGGACTTTCCAATATCTTCATGTAAGGGAAGGTATTTAAAAAATTTTAAGCACCATCCAATATCCATAGACAGTTTGATTTAAGGAAGCTCATGAGTACTTTTTGTCTGGGATTTCTAGTGTTATTTCTTCCTGAATTCCAAATACCACCACGTTCTCTAAAGTTCACATGTGGAGCATTTTTTTTAAAGACACTACCACATTAAAAGATACAGAATACCTGATGTGGTTTTCTTTTAAGGGGCAAATTTTAAAGAATGCAGAGTATGTGTGCTCTTTCACACACAAACACTCAGAGTCCCAGCGGGCTGCACCTGGCAAAGAGAACGGACAGGCAGATGCCACTCCCCGCTGTTGGAAATTATGCTGCCACCAGATACAAGGCTTCAAAGATGTAGAAAAACTGGAAAACTAATTAGAAATGGAAACAAGCTGGGGAAAAATGACCTAGAAGAAGAAAAAAAAATCTGATGGAAGAAAAGACTAATAGAAGACAAATAAACTTGGTGGGGGAGGGGGAGTAGAGTTTCCTGAGGAGAAGAAAATCAAGTTTATCATGCAGCAAGGTATATTCTGAGGTACATGGAAGGGCACCAAGAGATATACTTCTGAATAATGAGGGAAAAATTGGAATCTCTAAGAATAGCATCATTGCACTCAAGCCACTGTGGAATCCATGTCATTCCCCTTCCATTCCTTTACTGTAGATCCATTAGAGTTTTGACCAGAGGTTGCTAGCCAGAATCTGCTTAAGATGTTACTGGAAAAGGAGGAAATTTGGGTTTCCCACAGAAATATGCTTGAAGGAAATAATTTTCATTCAGCATTATAAGCAAAAAAATAAGGATGGGATAGGGAGAGTGTTATTATGATACTATTCCTCATGAAAATTTAGTGGGTCCTTAGAAACTGTCATTCCCTATAGGAAGGATAGAGGAGAGGAGAGAGGATTTTAGCTTCATCTCTGTTATTCTAATATGGAGTGCTGTTATTTGCTGTTCTTTTTAAAACTGAAAATTGACAATACAAATATTTGGTATTTAGCCAGGTTGTTGCAAGAAGAGGCTTTACTGACTACTTCTGAATATTATGCTGGATGTAGACCCTCACATCCTGTGAAATAAGGAACGCTGAACTATATCCTATCTATAAAAATATTTTAATATGAAAACTAAATTCATTAATAAGCATTTACTTATCATCTACTATGTGCCGTCTACCATGTCAGGTGCAGGGGATTAAAATAATAAATATAACACACTTGATCATGAAACTGGGTGGCACAGTGGACAGAATGATGTCAAGAAGACCTGAATTCAAATCCTGCTTCAGATACTAGCCGTTGAACTCTTTTGTGACTGTGAGACTACTTCACGTTGCCTATTTATGGTGTGGTTGACAAAAATTGAATTCTTAACAACAATTAGAAGTATATCACATAACACAAAAGACTCTGCTTAAGACCAGGTCTCCAAATGTGTCCGAGAACAGTCTTCCAATTTAGGTCCAAGAAGAGACCTCAGAGGTGGATTATAGTAAGAGCTCAGAACCTAAATTGTCATTTGCTATTGAAAGAGTATATAGAAGGAAAACATTTACTGGTGATCACAGCTGATTGGAGGGAAAGATTTGCTGGTGATCAGAAAGTTCATGCTGTTCTCTTTGCCTTTCCTACTATATACCACCTAAGAGGTAGAAACTTCAAAGCCTAGCCAAGGGAGCCACCTGGAAAAATTTTGCAGAATCCAGGCTTAGTGGATCTGCTTTTGGCCAAAAGAATATAATGATGCTTCAGATCCCAGACAAGTGAGCAGACTTGGAAAACTCCTATCATTCTCCAGGCTAAGGGTTCTGACTTGCATGGGTAGAGGGAGTTCCTCCCTAGGAACTCCCTATGCCAGTCAGTCAGTCTTTTAGTCAACTAGTATTTACTAAACATCTACCCTATGCCAGGGAGGTCCAGCCCCTGACCTTATGCTATCCATGATGCTTTTAGCACTTCTGAATTTAGCATACACCAAACAGTTTACTAAAACAATAGTATTCGTGTTTCAAGTGCAGGAAGTGCCTCCAAGAACAGTCAACTGGACATCAGGAATTACAGGTCCGTTTCCTAGAGCTGAAACCATGTGATTTGCAGCAATCTGCTTCCTCAACTGCACTGTTTACAAATTAATAGAATGCTGGAATCATGGAGTAGTCAAGTTGGAATAGTCCAAGGAAACAGAAGGGCAGGAAAGTTGGAAGAAGAAACTGGAAAGCCAATCAGATTAGTGCTACCCAAACCTGCAGGTTCAAGGATGTTGCATTGAGAACGTGGAAAAGGGTAGTGAATAAAAATAATAACAACAGTGAATATTTATGTAGTACTTAAAGTTTTCTAATCACTTTATGTTTATTATTTCATTTTGATCCTCACAATAACAGTGAGACAGGTGCTATTGTTAGCTCCATTTTACAGATGAGGACAATGTACCAAAAGTAGTTCATTGACTTGTCCAGGATCATACAGCTAGTATTTCTGTGGTAGGATTTGAACTCATTTCTTTCCAATTTCCCATGCCAGCATTGTCTACTACACCATCTAACTGCAGGTAAGCCAGGAATAGGAAAGTGAAACCAAATTCATCACTCAGCCAACATTTATTGAACATTTAAGGTACTTTGCTAAACATTTGGATACAAAGAAAAAGGAAAAAAGAATCCCTTCCCTCAAGGAGTTGACATTCTAGTGGGGGAGGTGATAGATTGTTTAAATACAGAGTAGGTGTATCAAATGGCACTAGCATCTGGGATGGGGGTGGCGGACCAGGAAAGGACCCATGAGGATGAGTGTTTTAGAAAGCCTGGGATTCAGGGAAATGCCCAGTCATTGAGGAAGCCAGCACAGAGGTACAAAGAGAACAGCAAGTAATATATGAAGGGGAATAGATTAGAATGGGCCAGCTAGTTAAGGACTTCAAATGACAAACAAAGGCCATTATACTTGATCCTATAGGTAATAGAGCCACTAGAGTTTACTGGGGACAGTTAGGTGGTGTTCTGCATAGAGTGCTTGGTCTGGAGTCAGCAAGACTCATCTCCCTGGTTCAAATTTGATCACTTCAAGTCACTTCAGTTCTCTAGGCTATCCCCTGCCCTCCTCCCCTCCCCGCCCGTCTGCTCTGCTCCTCTCCCCCAGTCAATGTACATACCAATTGTTTCTATTTTGGCCAGAAGCCCTGAGAGTCTTCCCCTCCCAGACTGATTTTTTTTTTGACTAGGTAAAGACGCCATTCTCTGCCTCATTTCTTGCCTAGCCTTAATCACTCAATGGGTATTGCCTTGGTCAAACTGAGACCTGTTAGAGACCTTACCTTAAAAAGGCCAAGGTCTCCCTCTGCATGCAGGGCCATCACCAGTGATCTTGATCTATATCCTGCCGCTGGACCCAGATGGCTCTGGAGGAGAAAGTGAGGTTGGTGACTTTGCACAATCCTGTCTCACTTAAATCCAATTCACTTGCATGTCATGGAATCACTTCCATGATGACACCATTCAAGGAAGGACAAACAACGGAGGAAAGGAAGGAGATCCTGTCTTTGTTTTGCAGGTTTGGGGAGCAAGAGGCAAAAGCCCTAGATACTTGAAAATCTGATGGATTGATAATGATTTCTGATGGTGACTGGTTTACTATATTTCATGGTGCTAAGTCTGATGCTTTTTGATATTATTATACTTTTCCTAATCTAATTAAATCATTTCCCTTCGGTTATTCTATGAAGTCTAAGTGAATTTTAATGGGTACATATGCATAGGAGTAGTTTCCAGGGAATAGGAGCTGAGCCAAGCAGAGTATCTAGAATCTAACATCTGAGAAAAGTCTCAGTGAGTAACAGGGGAAGGAGCAGTAAAGGGACCTGCCAAAACCACTAGCTCACATACATTTCTCAAGTGGGACACGGAGAAGTTAAAGTAACTTGGCCAATCACATAGAATATGTCCCAAGAAATGAATCTAGGAAATCTGATTCCCAAATTTCTTCTCTCCTCCTAGATCAACCCAATTTGTTACGGATTATTTATTCATGATTCCTTGAGCTAATTTTGCCAGTATTCAACTGAAGAAATAATCTTTTTTTTTTTTAACTTCAAATGATTCCTAATTTATTTAATCAGTGTGAATTTTCCCTCTATCAATGCAGATTGTAATCCTTTCATTTAAAAAATTGTTTTTATTATGTATTTAGCAAATATCAACGAGCATGAACTTTTTGATATAAAAAGAACAGGAAAAGAACTGTGAATTTCTATTACACATGGTTTATTAAATTTAATATAGTAACAAAAGTATCTTGTTTTTATCCTCTTCTATATTTTATTTCATTGCTCCTTCCTTTCCTTCCTTCTTTCTTTCTTCCTTCTTTCTTTCTTTCTTTCTGTCCTTTTTTCTTTCTGCCCTTCTTTCTGTCCTTCTTCCCATCCTTCCTCCTTTCTTTCCTCCTTCCTTTCTTCCTTCCTTTCCTCCTTCCATTTCTCCTTCCTTCCTTTCCTTTTGTCTTTCCTTTCTTTCCTCCTTTCCTTTCTTCCTTCCTCCCTTTTTTCTTTCTTTTCCTTCCTTCCTTCCTTCCTCCCTTCCTCCCTCCCTCCCTTCCTTCTTTCCTTCCTTCCTTCCTTCCTTCCTTCCTTCCTTCCTTCCTTCCTTCCTTCCTTCTTTCCTTCCTTTTTTCCTTCCTTCCTTCCTCATTTCCTCCTTCCCTCCCTTCTTTCCTTCCTTCCTTTCTTCCTTCCTTCCTTTCTTCCTCCCTTCTTTTCTTCTTTCCTTTGTTCTTTTCATTTTCAATGAGAAAAGCTTCTGGAAGGGATGGGGAGAGAGACAGAGATGGACTACTTCATCTTCTAAGATTAGAGCAAAGGGTGAGAGGATGGATGGAAATGTAGAAATGCTTTGATGTGTGTAGTAAAATAGATGAATGATCTTGATTTTCACAGTTAAGTAGAAAATAAGGTCCTTTTCAGACAGAGATGATAAAAACTGGCATTGAGGGCTTGAAAAGAAAGTTTGAAACAGCCACTTGAGGGAATATGTGAGATAGTCAATCAGGAAAGGAAAAAAATTTCTGTGTAACAGTGAGGGCCTAGTTAAGGTTGGATAACATGAATTTGTAGTGGACTCAGGTGGCATGACTTCTTCCAATGGCCTTCAGTGGTATAGGAGTAGGAGGAGAATAGAAGGCAATTTTGGGGTGGGCTGAGGATATGAACATGAGTGACGGAAGGATGAGGAGGCAAGGGAGTCAAGATTTGAGAACAGTGCGCTATTGAAGCTATTAAATATGGGGTCAAGGCCATGAAGGAAGTGGGGAAAGAGGCCAGACCAGGGGTGGCTGATCAAGAACAAGAACAAGAAGGTGGAGTGACTCTGGAGGTTGTGGTCAGGATAAGGAATAAATATAAGATTGTGTGACTTGTAAGTCAGGCTTCTTCCTTTCGAATGAATCATTTAGCTTACTTGCCAAGTCAGAATGACATCTCACTGTTCCCCCAAATTAAATCTATCTTTTAAAGATGGAGATTTACTAGCACCGAGGATATCCAAAAGAATGTGAGGTAGGCTCTGCAGGCAATTTTTAAAAGGGAAATTCTAAAAATGTCAAGAATAACTGTATTGCCACCTAAGAAGATGTTAAAAAAAATGTGAATGTCCGGATTCTGTTTGAAAAAGCTGTCTTAAAACCCTTGAGTCGTACCCTTCTCACCTTGGTTCTCAGCAGCTACATTGCAAGCTGGCAGCAGCTTGTTGCTGGACAGAACTTTACCCTCTTACTCAAAACCTGCAATGCACCCATGCACAGAATACGCACTCTTAGCTTCTCCCAGTTTATCTCTCAAGCCCAAACTCACTCCTTGTCTCTGCACGAACTTTCCATTCCAGCATAACAGAACTGCTTATATTATTCTTCCTGTCTGAAATGACCTTCTTTAATGACCCTAAATACAGAATGACCCTATTTAATGTCATCTGTCACTCTAACCCTACGAATACTACTACTTTAAAAAAAGTTATTATTTATTTGTTTTATTAATTTTTAACAATTTTGACTTCCAAATTCTCTGCCTCCCTCCATTTCCTTCTCCACCCGTTAAGAAGGCAAGTTATATAATGTCAATTATACGTGTAAAATCATGCATGACATATTTCCATCCACTAATAATGACAAGAACAACAATAATAGTAGTAGTTAGCATTTATAAATCCCTTTAAGGTTTGCAAAGTACTTCACATGTGTTATTTCATTTAATCCTCCATTTCCAAGAGGCCTTCTCTTATGACATCCATCCAAAGTAATTTCTTCTTCCTTCAAATTTTTATAGCATTTATTGTCTTTTTTTTTTTAAATCTTTTTGGAGGGTGATAGGCAGGGAAATTGGGGTTAAGTGACTTGCCCAAGGTCACATGGCTAGTAAGGCCAAATTTGAACTCAGGTCCTCCTGACTGTAGGGCCAGTGCTCTATTCACTGCACCACCTAGCCACCTCTATTGTTTATATTTTTACATACATAATAAAACTTCTCTCTCCAACGCTTATATCATAGCATCCTATATATATGTAGGTGCTACACAGATATTTGCTGAGGGCTTGTTCATCTGATTATATACAAAAGGGTAGAATAATTTTTCTAGCTCTTGGGACAAGTGACTAAAATGGAGCAAAGTTGTTTAAACTTCTCAGGGAATGGTAGTAGTTGGTAGTAAAGAATGATGACATACTATATATATATATATATATATATATATATATACATATACACACACATACATATACACATATATGTATATACATGTTATGGGAATCTGAAGATCTTCCCTGCCCCAGGCCCTTTGATAGGCTTAAGTGGCTCTGAGAACCTTCCCTGATTTGAAAGTATACTCTGCCCCCTAATAGGCTGAATGGGGTCACATGGAGCCTGTGGTAGGGGGCTTGTTCTTCAGAAATGCCCATGCCTTATTACTTTGTGATTGGGCAGTGAGTCAAGGAGGGTTGTGACATTCTCTGATCCAGGAGAAGGCTATATATACCTCGATGTGGGTTTTTGCTTTGGGGCTCACTTTGAGAAGAGTTGCGTGATTTGGCCAGACAAGACTCTGGGAAGCCGTTGAGCCCCCTGGCTTTGAAAAACCCAGATGTTGGTGCTTCCCTCTCTGGTAACTGAATAGGTAACTGATGTAATGGTCAGACGACTGGAATCCCATCTGCTGATCTGTTTCTTTGTCTGCTTATAACTTCTGTTTGCATTTTCTGAAGTTCAGGGTGCTGACTTTTCCCCCCTGAACTAGGTAAATGATATATGTTTGATTGATTAAAGTAAGATTGTTAACCCATTTTGAGTTGCTTTCCTTTGGAAAAGCAGATCTAAGAGCCTGTGCTAGCAGCCATCCTGGGTATGCTAGGGTGCTTGCTGATATGACACACATATCTATATATCTGTCTACATCTGTCTGTCTGTTTGTATGTATATATGTATCTGTCTACTTTGAGCAAGTTAAGTGGCTCAGTGGATATAGTTCTGGGCCTGGAGTTAGGAAGATCTGAGTTCAAATCTAGCCTCAGATACTCACTAGCTGTCACTTAACCCTGTTTGTCTCAGTTCCCCTATCTGTACAATGAGTTGGAGAAGGAAATGGCAAGCCCTTTTTGCCAAGTTAACCGCATATGGGGTCACAAAAAGTCGAACCTGACATAACTCAACCACTGAACAACAATTTCCTTACTCCAGGCCTAGCACTCTATCTGCTGTACCACCTACCTACCCCTAGAACTGAATACATACATATGGAATATATGCTTAACTAACTGTATGACCCTGGACAAGTCACTTAACCTTTCCTCAGTTTCTTCAACTGTGCAATGGAGATAATAACAACATTTACCTTCCAGAATTGTGAGGATCAAATGTGATATTTGTAACACACTTAGCACAGTGCCTGGGAAACAGTAGGTATGATATAAATGCTTATTCCCCCATTCTCTTGTTTCTCTCTGGATCTCCAGTCCTACATTACCAAATGCCTTTTGAGCATTTCCAACTATATTTCTTTTAGGCATCTGTGTATCAAAACAGAACTTGTTATCTTTGCCTCTGAATCCATTCCTCTTTCCAACTTTCCTCTTTTTTTTGAGGGTACTGCCATCATTCAAACCACTCAGGTTCTAATCCCTGAGTCTTGACTTTCTCTCACTCCCCACATTGAATTAGCAGCAAGGCTTGTCAATTCTACTTCCACATCTCTGAACTAGTTTCCCCTGCACTCCTATGAGCACCACCCTAGTCTAGGCCATCATTACCATTCATCTGGACTATTATAGAAGCCGACTAATTATTTTCTCTTCCTTAATCCTTTCCTCCACACAATTTTTCCTCCGTACAGCTGCCAAAGTGATTTCCTAAAGTATGACCATATTACTCCTCTACTTATTAAACTCCAGTGGCTCCCTGTACTCTCCAGGACCACATACAAACACTTTAATTTGGCTTTTAAAGTCTTTCCCTAACATTCTGGCTCTCGCCTACCTTTCCAGACTAATTACAAATTGTTCCCCTTCACGGACTCTGCATTTCAATTGAACTGGGCTACTTGGTTCTGGTACATAGCATTTCATCCCCTGCCTTTTCATTGGCTGTCTCCCATGTCTGGAGGACACACTCTCCTCTCCTCTGTTTTGAAGAATCACCAGTTACTTAGTTCAGCTCTAGTGCTGCCATCTCCATGAGGCTTTTCCCAATCCCTCCCAGATTTCTTCCCCATCTCAGGTACTTAGTGGGTCCCCTGAAATGATCATGTATTTATTTGTATGTGTACATGTTTCCATAAATAGAACTTACACTCCTCAAGATTCTGATTTTGTCTTTGTATCTATCCCCAGTGCTTAGCACTGTGGCTGGCATATAGGCGGCACTTATTAAATACTTGTAATTTGATTGAATTATTATATTTCTCTATATTAATATAAGAAGATCCCCCTGTTTAAGTTTATAATATGCCACATAAAAGTGAATTCATGCCATCCCATGAGAGGTTTTCTACTCTTTTAATGCTCTAAGATTTGTTTGAAAAGCCAATGTTCATCATATTCAGGCAAGTCTCAATGCCCATTGGGTTCCTGGGCAAGAGGAGTTAATACCTAGGCGATGGAGGCAAGATAAAGAAATCTGAGAGACAGTGTATGTGTTATCCCCCAAAGCTTCTTTTTGAGCATCCAGCCATGAGAATATCAAATAATTCCTCTTTTGTCCATGGGCTGGCTTTCGTAGCTATCAGGATGAGTCCTTTGGCCCTGTTCCTGGGTTGCTTGTTAAACTGTATGGAATAAGTCGTCATAGAAAGCGGTGGGTGGAGGGGGAAGATTAAAGGAAGAATATAATCGGTGTGGAGCAATGGCCCTGAGTCTAAAGAAGCACATGATCTAAGGAAAGGAAGAGGTTCCCTTTAAAACCAGAGCCTGCACACAATGCAAATGATCCCATATGCAGCTGCCACTGGCAGGCAGCCACTTGCCTCCAAAAAGAATAAAATCAAAGCAACAATTCCCGCTTAACCCTGAAGCTTAGTGACTTCAAACAAGAAAGAAGAAAAAGTGACAATGTTTTCCCCTCATGCTCCCCCAGTGAATGCTTCCATCTCCCTATTTTGTGCCAATGACCTCATAATCTACAGCTATTCTCTCCAAGATGCCCCATTCTCTCCAAAGTATCACATCTGGTCCCAGGCATTCCTACCTAGAGCTACAACATCTGGAGTCAACCACTTTGGTGAACTGCACAGGTTCCTAACTGGAGCCCATGGACTTGTTTTAAAAAATTTCTTTTTGGGGAACTGTATTTCAATAGAATGTGTTTCCTTTGCAATCCTAAGTATTTTGTTTTATGCACATAAAAACATTCTGAGAAGGGTTCTGTTAACTTCACCACGTTGCCACTGGGGTCCATGACACAGAAGAAGGTGAAGCAGCCCTGATGTAGAGAAAGAGCAGTAGCATTGGAACCATGGGATCATAGGATTGCTGAGTGGGGTAGAAATGGGGTCTTAGAGTAATTTTGTCCAATGCTCTCATTAGGCAGGGGAGCAACAGAATGCTGGAAGAAGTGTGGTCACTTGGCCAAAGTCACAGAGGTAGTAGATAGAATTAAAAGACAGAATTAAAATACACGTCCTCTGACTCCAAATCTAGTGATCTTTCTGAGGAACCATTTTAGTTAGGTGGGTTTGGATTCTGAATCTTCTATGTATTGACTGTATGACCACAGGCATGTTACTTGACCCCTCTGTACCTCAGTTTCCTCACTTGTAAAGAGAGGGTGTTGAATTAAATGAGCTCTAAATTTCTCTCAGTTCCAAATCCCATGATTTTTTGAAATTGGAACAAATATTTCTCAGTCAATCCTATGACTACCCCTTCTTTGTTAATATCTATAGCAAATAAAGCACAGAGAAGTGAGCCATACTTGCTGCTGCTGCCATCTTAGTACAAAGAGCACTGGAAATGGAATCAGGAGACCTGAGTTCAAGTCCCATTTCTGCCTTTTATTAACCTCTACTTACTAACTCCAAAGTCACTTTCCCTTCTTAGCTTGTTTGTTGTTTAGTTACTTTTTAGTTCTGTCTGATTCTTTGTGGGCTCCTTTGGGGTTTTCTTGGCAAAGATACTGGAATGGTTTGCCATTTCCTTCTCCAGCTCATTTTCCAGATGAGGAAACTGAGGTAAACAGGGTTACATGACTTGCCTAGGGTCACCCAGACAGTAAGTGTCTGAGGCCAGATTTGAGTTAAATTCGTCCTGACTCCAGACTTAGTCTGTTTACTCTCTTGTAAAAGTACTTTGTAAACAGCAAATAGGTGAATGACAATTTTTATATAGTATTGAACCCTTCCAAGTAGGCAAAAATCAGCCCATTTTAGAGAGGTATCATAGGATAACAGAAAGACTGGTGCACTTTGATTCGGTAGATGTAAGTTTAAATCTCAGCTCTGAAACCACCTCTGTGGGGTATGTGTTGCTTAGTTGTTCTGAGCCTTAGTTTCCTTATCTGTAAAATAATCAGTCAATAACCATTTATTGCTTTTTTTTGGAGAGGGGAGGGCAGGGCAATTGGGGTTAAGTGACTTGCCCAAGGTCACATAGCTACTAAGTATTAAGCGTCTGAGGTCAGATTTGAACTCAGGTCCTCCTGACTCCAGGGCCGGTGCTCTATTTACCGTGCCACCTAGCCACCCCTCAATAAGCATTTATTAAGCACTATCCAGGAACTGTGCTAGACACTGAAGAAACACAGAAAAGCAAAAGACAGTCATCTCAAGAGGCTCATAGTTTAATGGGAGAGACAATGTGGAAACAACTATGTACAAACAAGATATGTGCAGGATAAATCGGAAAAAATCAGCAGAAGAAAAGCACTAGCATTAAGGGAGAATGGGCAAAGGCTTCCTGTAGAAGATGGGATTTGAAGGACCCCAGGGAAGCCAGGAGGCAGACATGAAGAGGGAGAGTCTCTCTAATAGAAAGTCCCTGAGTCTGGAGATGGAATATCTTGTTCAATGAACAGTGAGGAAGACATTGTCACTGGATTGCAGAGAATGGAGGTGGGGGGATAAAGAGAAGAGGGAGGTATGAGAAGTGGAAAGGTGAGAGAGGTCCAGGTTGTCAAGGGCTTCAAAGGCCCAACAGAGGATTTTATATTTGATTGGGGAGGTGACAGGGCACCATTGGAGTTTATGGAATGGGGAGGGGTGACATGTCTGGATCTGTGCTTTTCTAAAGATTAATTTGACAGCTGAGCGAAGGATGGACTGAATACTTGTTCTGCCGACCTTGAAGAATTGTAACAAAAGCATTTTTTGAATTTATAAACATAAATAGTTACACTTTTTCATGAGAACTCTGGAGGTCCTCAATGTACTTTGAGCTCTTAGCAAGCAAACCTGGATTGGTACTCCAAATTTGTCTCTGTTTCTATCAGTAACTAAGTAGCTGTAAAATAAAAGGTTTAGTTCTCCCTGAATCTATGAAGAAATCAAGGAACTCTTTTTCAATCTGCTTTGTGTAACAGAATGAACAACATACTAATGAGGTCTGTGTTCTAATGACCCTGGGAAAGTTGGTTTACCTCTCTGGTTCTCATGTTCTTTATTTTCAAATAAAGAATAATACCAACTTATTTATACATGAAGCCAGAGGTGCACCAGTCATTCCATTATGCCAGGGCACTACTCTAAAATGAGCTGACTCACAGCTACTTGGGTGTAATACTGTATAAAATCTTACGTAGATGATCCTCTATTAACTTTGTATCTAGAATTTTATGAGATTAAAAAAATACATTTAAAGACTTCATTAAAAGCAGCATAGTATCTCTCAGGAGAGAGATTATAGTCCTGCAATACTCTTCTCTGCTCAGACCACATCTGAAGAATTTTTATTTATTTCTAAGGGCCACATTTTAGGAATCCTTGACAAGCTGGAAAATTTACAGGAGTTAATGACCAAGGTGGTAAGGAGATGTGAAACCATTCTGTGGATGAATTAATTGAAGGAGCTGGGACTGTTTAGTTTGAAGGAGAGAAAACAAAGGAAAGGCATGAGACCTATCTTTAAATATTTGAAGGCTTGGTCATATAGAAGAGCAATTGGACTAATTCTTCTTGGTCCCAGAGGTGAGAAGGAGCAATTGATAGAAGAGAAGAAGATTTAGGTTTAATGTTAGGAAAAATTTCCCATCAGCCAAAACTGTCTAAAACGGTGGTTCTCAACCTTCCTAATGCCATGACCCTTTAATACAGTTCCTCATGTTGTGGTGACCCCCAACCATAAAATTATTTTCGTTGCTACTTCGTAACTGTAATTTTGCTACTGTTATGAATCGTATAATGTAAATATCTGATATGCAGGATGTATTTTCATTGTTACAAATTGAACATAATCCACAGGTTGAGAACTGCTGGTCTAAAAGCACTGCCTTGTTAAGTAGTGAGTTCCCCATTACTTAGGGACTTCACATGGAGGTTTATGTAGGGGATTCTTCCTCAGGCACTGGTGTTGGCTGAGCTGAGCTCTGAAATCTTTTTCAACTCTTGAGATGATATGATTCTATGAGATGAACTTGGTCTTATTGCCAAGTGCCAGAACTCTTGAGATTTGTATCAACATGATCTCAAGCGAGTGTGCATTGTGTGGAACTAACTGTTCCTTCCATAAGTAATTGAAGCATCATTCTATGAATGGCAAAGAATTGTTGTTGTTGGTACTTTGTTTTTGAAGATGACCAATGACATCATGGCGTGATATCTTGATTTGTGAGTGAATTGGAGTGAAGCAAGTCAGAGTTTCACCGAGTCATCAGCCTCACTCTCTCTTCCAGAGTCATCCAGAAGTCTATCGTCTAGACAACCTGCAGTGTCCCAGAATGCAGTGGGTGACCATAATGTCTTCTATTTTTGACTAAGGTCTAAGTGCTCCCTAGCTCCTGCTTCAGTTGCCTACTGGGCTTTTGTAACAAATTGTTCTCATCTACCCATTCTGCTGGGGTGTCTTTACATGCTTGGGGTAGACACCCCCTAACTCACCAATGGGTTTGAGGCCCATCAATTACCCTGAACCTGGTTTAGCCCATCTGCAGAGGTGGTTTACTGGAGGATATGGCTGCTGTACATACTACAGTTTCTTGGAGCCACAGGTGAGAGTTGACTACCAGGTGGATATCAACAGTGGATGAACAGCCCTGAAAGGGGCTCAGTAAGCCTTCACACCAGAGGTGCTAGTCTTCTTGAACACCTTCCCCCACAACTACAATTAGAACTTCTTCTCTAAAGGATAGTATTAACATCTGCGTTATGTATGTGTGTGTATATATATTTAATAATACGGACATACACACATGTAAGCCAAGCTGTTGTTGTTAAATTGTTTAGTCATGTCTAATTCTTTGTGACCCTATAGACAATACTGTCCATGGGGTTTTCTTGTCAAAGATTATAGTGGTTTGCCATTCCCTACTCTAGGGGATTAAGCCCAAGGATACACAGTTAGGAAGGGTCTGAAGCCTAGTTTGACTTGTCCATGATCACACAACCAGCACATATCTGAGTCAGGCTTTGGATTCTGGGATGCACTCAGAATTTAAATGGTTCTTCCTAAAGTGTTAGTTTAACTATATCCCACTCAGCCCTTCCTTCCTTCCCTCTCTCCCTACTACCACTTGAGCTTCGTATAGACAGGGACTGTCTTTTGTCTTTCTTTTTATCCCCAGCACTTATCACGGTGTCTGGGACATGGTAGGCACTTCATAAGTACTTGGTTGACTGACTGACATGGATGATCTTTATGATGCACTATTAGATGGAAAAGCATTTACTGGTGCAAACTCCCTCTGTGATTGGTGTGCATAGGGGCATAGGTACAACCAGTGCTGCCCATATTTCTTCCAGAATTGTCAGTCACCCATCTGCCTAAAGGTGAACTGCTCACTACTCCATCACTGCAGAATCTCTTCTCATCCAGATGGCTATTGGCATGTGTCTCTGGCAGTTACAGGAGAGAGACAGGGTGCAAGAATGAGAAACCTTGGGACAGCTGTTAAACGGATGTGTCTTCTAAATACCTCAAGTGTAAGGAATTCTAGTGTGGAACCTGTCCCATACGTGTTGAAAAAGATGGCAGACATTATGTTATCTGGGTCCCATCAAAGAATCTGATCTCACTGAAAAGTATACCATGTAGCTACTTTGAATGCATTCAAGAGACAAGAGTGCATATCACAAATGATATTTATGCAGCACACATGTACAAGTATCACTAGCAGTGAGAATTTAAGAGTGTGGGCTGTGTGGAACAGTTTGTGAAAAAATTCATAACTGCCAGATTTTAAAAGTTCACATTCATTGCACATAATTTAAAATCTTATGATGTATACTTTATGCTTTGGCAGCTGTTGCTTGAGAAAATATGGGGAGAGACATTAGCACGAACCCTGCAGGCATGGTGATGAGGAACAAGTTGTAATAGGGACCTGGTGTACTGGGGAATTGACTGTAACTCTGAAAAGGGGTGTAGAATTACCAAAATCTACGAAGCTGGGCATTTTCTACCAATTTCCATAAATACCCAGTGACTTTATCTCTGTATGCCTGCACTAGAATTAGAGAAATGTTAGGTTTCCCCAGTTGGTCTAAGACAATCAGCTAGGAAGCATCATACATAGAAAATGACCATAGGAAAGAATGTTTAAAAAGTGTCCTCAAATGCAACTGTGCAAATCTCTCCAGGAAGCTGATTGAAAAGTTGCTTTTGAATTCATCGTGGAATAAGTTTAGTCAATACATCATCTATCCACCCCCTGCCCCCTGCAATACCATCATTATGAGGAAACTTTTTTTTTTGGAGGGGAGAAGGCAGAGCAATTGAGGTTAAGTGACTTGTCTAAGGTCACACAGCTAGTAAGTGTTAAGTGTCTGAAGCCAGATTTGAACTCAAGTTCTCCTGACTCCAGGGCCAGTGCTCTATTCACTGAGCTAACTAGCTGCCTCCATGAGGAAACTTTTAGGACATTTCAAGGATATCTTTTCACCTTTTCCCATAAGGTCTCATATTGGGATTTTGTAGAGGGTGACAGAGTGGGGCATTGATGGAAATCAATACACGCTATAGAGGGCCTTAAACATCTTCATAGCTTGTTTAACTACTGCCTACTCATGACGGAAGCTTTTTTTTTTTACAAGCTCTTTGATCATTTACTGCAGCACTACAATATCAATTCCGTGATTTTCATCAGTCACTTGGGGAAGCAGGGATTACTAACCGGGTGAACTAGCTGACCAGTTAATTACCAGTAAGAGAACATGGACGGCGATAGCTGGATCCAAATCATGTAGTTTTAAGACTTGGGATGGAAAGACTATTCTGAAAGTCAAGGAGATTATAGTGAATTCTGCAAATATGCTTTATTATTATACAGGCAGAGTTAGCTTGTACAAATAATCATATAGCAGAATGGCAGTGTGTGAATGATAAGAGACATTGACTGACAGAAAAAAGCTGTTGAAAGAGATACAGCGTGTGATCTATGAAAAATGGATCATAACTGTGACTTTCAAAACATTCCTTTATGGCTACTAAACCCTTTGGATGCTCAATGAGTAAAAATATCCGTTTTTCACGTGTCTATTACTGTGTATCTGATTAAGAGCAATGCCATTTTGGGAGAAAAAATTAGAATTTGTCAATAATACCCCTCAGTCCTGGGTTCCTGAAAACATTGTTTGGTGCTATAGCTGTTAGGCAGACACTGTGTGCCAAAATTGGCCTGTTTTGTTGATTTCTAAGCATATTTTTATGGTGTATTCATCAATCATGTCACTGTGGTGATTGTAGATGATGTAATGGATGAGGCCTATAATAATGATGAACTCAAAAAAAGTTTTCAAAAAATATGTCCCATGCCAGAATTTAAAATCTCAGCATTGTTTATAAATCATCCACATATCTTATATATGTTTATCTATCTAATCTATCTATCTATCTATCTATCTATCTATCTATCTATCTATCTATCTATCTATCTATCCATCTGTCTGTCTGTCTGTCTATCTATCTGTCTGTCTGTCTGTCTATTGATAATCAATCTGTCTTCATTTATCATCTATCTAGCTTCCTCATTATGATCATATCATCATCATCATCATCTCATATTCTTCCAGAAGAAGAGTAGCTGCAGCCTTATCCTGAACACCAGACATATGGTTCTTTTTAAAAATTCCCATGACAAATGACAAATCAAGACACTGGTTCAACAAATGTATTCCATTTGGTCACATTTCTTTCTGGAAAGTTTCCAAAATGCCACAAAGAAACTCTATAGCGGTTGGTATATTTAAATTCATCCACATTTGAGGAACACTATTTGGAAACTGGCATGTTTGTACCAAACTGGCCAGTCAACCTCTCAAGGTCCAAGAGCTAAATATTTCATTCTCACACAAATCAGTATTGCAGTAAACTTAATCTCAATGAATATGATGGAAGCTTAATTTTTGGTATAATTGCCCAACTGCTGCAGAAATTTTTTTCAAAGTAGTTTCAGGCTTATAAAAAGTTTGGGTAATAAGTGTGTCACCCTTAAAACAGTCATTGAAAAATAATGTGGTTCTCTGGAACCTCTGCTAAGTTTAGCTGTCCTTATGGTTGCTAAATTTCAATCAGCCACTAATGAAATATTCAGTGAGACTGTTCCAGGTGCCATCCCTCCAGATGCAGCAACTTAGGAACAAACCTATTACTGGTGAGGAAAATATGGCCACCAGGAGGATGTTGACATTAAAGATGTCAATAGAACTCTGGGTTAGATTTGAGTGAGAAGATAAGCACCTGTGTTTCACAGATACTAGGCTTATACCTGCAAAGGTAAATGAGAAAAGAGTCTATAAAATGATTTCGCTGGTATCACCAAATCCAGATGTTCTGGAGTGGGATACTGTTAGTCAGGAAGTCTTGGATAGTGTGAACTGCTACTACAGAAAAAGTACAGAATTTCTTTTGAACAAATTGTCACAGTCTAAAAAAAGTGTATCTTCATGAGCATATTAGGAGCCATTGGTATATAGGCAATTGCTATATGGGGTTTTGACATAGTTTACCTTGTGTATCTTGCTGCATAGATTGGCTGGTCAGGTTTTGTGAAAATGCTTGTAGAGCTGTACTTCTGTCTTCTTCTTGTTGTTGTTCTTAGGAGCCCTCCTCACAGGACACATCTAAGTTGTATTAAGGTCATGTCATTCTAGTCTTACAGTTGTAGCAAATCATCATCACTAAGTGTCCTTCACAGTATCCCTGAAGAGAAGGTTGATGGCGACTACAGCTAACCTCTGAACAAAATTCGAGAGAAAATATTGGCTCACACTAAAAACTACTTTTCTTCACATAAGGCTCATGACTTGAGTGTTGGGAGAATGGATGTAGGAAGTATAGGATGAGGGTCACAGTTTGATCTTGGATTTAATTTTTTTAAAAAATTTATTTTTAATTTATGGAAAAACAAGCATTTCCCCAACATAGTGCAATTAAATAAGATGATTGCACATGAAACTGCAAATCTACTATGTGGAACTTGCTATTTCTTTCAAATATGCAACAAAATCATCATGTAATTTTCTTTTTTTTTCCTTTCTTCCCAAGCCCTCCCCAGAGATGCCTAGCATTAGACACAAATAGGTATACATGTATGTAAAATTATTCTATACATACTTCTATTTATCAGTTCTTTCTCTAGATACAGATAACACCTTTCTTCTTATGTCCTTTATAGTTAATTTGGGCAACAACTTAGTTGTTCAAAGTCATTCTTAGAACACTATTGCTGTTACTGCAGAAGTTTTCTTAGTTTTGCTTATTTTACTCTTCAGTATTTCGTGCAAATTTTCCATGTTTTTCTAAGATCATTGAGCTCATCACTTCTTTTTTTTTCATTGACTTGTTTATTTACTTTTAGCTTACAAGATTCAGTTCCACAATCCCTTGAGTTTCAGATTTTCTCCCCTCCCTTCCCCCCCACCATGGTGGCGTGCAATCATGTATAGGATCTGCAAATACTTTCACATTATA
>CM053583.1:246016929-246060110 GCA_028627135.1 Pseudochirops cupreus | reverse complement strand
TGAGGCTTGTAGAGTTGTCTTTAGCTGTGCGCTGTTGAGGATAGTCCAGTTTATCAAGGTTGGTCATCATATGAACGATGTGTCTGTGATTGTGTACAGGTTTTGCCTGGTTCTGCTCTTCTCACTTAGCATCAGTTCGTATACGCCTCTCCAGGTAATTATGAAGTCCATCTCCCATGGCTTTCTTTTAAAGGATTTAGGTAGTCCAAAGTATTTGCTGAACTTGCAGTTTTCTGTTTCCAAGGACAGTCTCACCAGTTCAGAGCTTTTTGTTTTTCACTTTTTTTTTTTTACTTTTTGAAGGGAAATTGGGGTTAAGTGACTTGCCCAAGGTCACAGGCAAGTTTTTGTGTTAAGTGTCTGAGGCTGGATTTGAACTCAGGTTCTCCTGATTCCAGGGCTGGTGCTCTATTCACTGTGCCACCGAGCAGCCCCTTTTTTCACCTTTCTTAAGAGTGAATGTATTCGTTGCCATTTTTTTTATTTCCAAAGTGATACCTTCAGTTACAATCTGCCATGTTTGGGGAGTGGAGGGGTGGAATTTATCCCCACAAGTCCTATCATCCATGGTCATGGCTGGTACAAGGGATATGCCAAGTGCACAATGAAGTTAGATATGGTATCCTGGGGAAAGGTTTGCCTAGGAAGTGTCATATGTCAGTCAATCTATCAACAAGCATTTCTTAATTCCTTATTGTATACTGAGCACAATGCTAAGTACTAGGGATACAAAGAAAGACAAAAACATGATATCTATTCTCAAGAAGTTCATACTCCAATGGGGCAGATAACATAAAAAATGTATATATGAGTGGAATAGTGAATCAATTAGGGGGATGTACAAGGATTTCACTCTACTTATCTATGTATAGATATATGTTCACATAGATATAGCTAGATACACATGTACGTGTAAAATATTTATAATATTCATTTAGACCTGTTGAACAAGATAGGATTCGAGGTGAATCTTGAAGGAAGTTAGGAAAGCCAGGAAGAGAGGTGAGGAGGGGGAGCATTCCAGGTAGGACAGCTGATGAAAAGGCATGAAATTCAGAGATGGAGTAGGAGGAATAGCAAGAAAACCAGTGTCATTGGATTGTAGAGTATATAGAAAAGAGTAAGTTGTAGTAAGACTGGATAGGTAGGAAGGGGCTATGTTGTGAAAAGCTTTAGAAGTTAAAGAACCTTTTTTTTGGAGGGCAATTGGGGTTAAGCAACTTGCCCAAGGTCACACGGCTAGTTTTGCGTTAAGTGTCTGAGGCTGGATTTGAACTCAGATCCTCCCGACTCCAGGGCCAGGGCTCTATTTACTGTGTCACCTAGCCGTCCCTCCCCTCCCCAGTGGAAGAACTTTATATTTGACCCTGGGGGTAATAGGGAGCCACTGGAGTGTGAATAGTGAAGAGGTGTTATGGTCAGATCTCTGCTTGGCTAAAATTGCTTTGGCCGCTGAGTAGATGACAGATTGGGATGAGGACAGACTTGTGGAAGAGAGATCAACTATTAGGCTATCGAGATCATTTACGACAGTCCTAAATAATAAAATCACCTTAATAAAAGGATTTGCTCTTTGAAGTTTGCACTTGAGGACCTGAAAGGGGACCACATGTGGCCTCAAGGCTGCAGGTTCTCCACCTCTGGTAGGTGATGGGCAATGACGGCCTGCACCAAGGTGGTGGCTGTGTTACTGGAGAGCAGAAGGCTTAGAGTAAGAGAAAAAAAGGAAGGAAGGAATGAAAGAGGGCAGCATGAATTTATTAAGTGCCTACTGTGTGCCAGACACTATTCTAAGGACTTTGCAAATATATCATTTGATCCTCACAACAACCCTGGCAGGCAGGTGCTACTATTATTTCCATTGTATAGATAAGGAAACTGAGGCAAACAGATGTTAAGTGACTTGCTTGGGTCATACAGCTAGTAAGCATCCAAGACTGGATTCAAACTCAAGTCTTACTGATTTTAGGCCTAGCACTCTATCTATCATTTAGCTACCACCATTTAGCTATTTCTGAGGAGAGATGTTGTGAAGGTAGAAGCAATAAGATTTGACAACAGGTTGGATATGTGGGGTGCATGAGGGGGTAAATTAAGGACAACACTGAGGTGGTGAGGCCAGATGACTGAGAGAATAGTGGTGTTCTCGATAGGAATAGAAAAGTTGGAAAGGATAGATTTGGGTGGAAAGATGCGTTCTGTTTTAGTCATGTTGAGATTTAGATGCCTGCAGCATAATAGGGTTCAATACGTCCAAGAAGCAGTTGTTGCTATGGAACTGGAGTTCAAGAGAGAGACTAGGTCTGGATATATAGATCCATGAATCATTGCATAAAGATAATAATTAAACCCATAAGAACTGATGAAATCACAAATGAGATAGTAGAGACTAGGGAGAAGAGAAGAGAAGAGAAGAGAAGAGAAGAGAAGAGAAGAGAAGAGGAGGGGAGGTGAGGGGAGAAGAGTGGAGGGGAGAAGAGTAAAAGGGAGGGGAGGAGAGGAGAAAGGAAGAGGAGAGGAGGGGAGAGGAAAAGGAGGAGAGGAGGGCATAGGAGCAGAGGGAAGGGGAAGTGAGAACATTATAGATTGTAGGGGACACCTATGTTTAGTGAGCATGCACTGGATGGAAATTCAGCAAAGGTGACTGAGAAAGAATAATCAGACAGGTAGGAAAAGAATTTGGAAAGAGCAGAGTAAAGAAAAAAGACCTAGAGAGGAAAGAATATCAAGGAGGAAAGAGTGATTAATGGTGTCAAAGGCTGCAGAGAAGGATGATTGAGAAAAGCTCATTAGATTTGATAATTAAGAGATCATTGATAACTTTGAAGAGTAGTTACAGTTGAATTATGAAATCATATTGCAGAGAATTTAGAAGAAAGTAAGAAGAGAGGAAGAGGGGGAACTGATTATAGATAGCTTTCTTTAAGGAATTTAGCCATGAATAGTAAGAGAGATATGGGTGATAGCTAGCGGAGATGGTCAAATACAAAGAGAGTTTTTTTAAAAAATGGAGGAAATTTACATAAGTATGCTTGTAGGCGTTGAGGAAGCAACTGATAAAGTGAAGATGAGTAAGTGGATATGATAGAGAAGGAGGTCTGCTGGAAACAGGATGGAATAGGATCAAGGGTACATGTGGAGGGGTTTGCCTTGACAAGAAGGGCCACCTCTTTATGGTGAAGGAAGTAGTAGGGAAGACATGTGATTGATGTGACATGAAGAGGTCAGATGATGGAGCTCTTGGTGAGTGGCTTTGATATTTCAGTGAGGTATAAGGTGGGGTCTTCAGCTGAGAGGGTGGGGAGATAAGGAAACATGGGGAATTTGAGGAGGGATCAAAATCCACTGTAGTGAATGGAATCGTAAGTCAACTAAGGAAGGTACAAGGATTTCTCCCTCTATATATACACCTATATAGATATATCTTTGTATATACATGGATATTATTTATTTCTTCATCTCAGAATAGAATGACCTCATCCCTAGGAACTCTCGAGATTTGATATTTTGATCTAGCTAATTTTTTTAGGCCTCCTTCTGCCCAAGAAAACACTCTTGTTCTCTACCCTGACCCATGATCTGGAGAATTTTTTTCTGTTCTGTAAATAGTATCCTTACCTGGATTTATTTTCTCTAATTCCCCTGTTTAAAAAGTATCTATGATCTGTTCCCTATCATAGCCTGTCAACTTATAAACAGGCAGTTATCCGCTAGTCATCACATCTGGCACTATAAAAATCTCACTTGTGAAAGTCTGCTTATATCCCTGTCCAAATTTCCCCTTTATCTTAGACACCCTCATGTGGTCGCCTTTTGCATAGACAGAATTATTGATTTTTCTTTTGAGACTTCCACTGGAGTTTTTGAACCTTAAGGAATGTACAGAAGTTGAATCTGTAGGTAGCTTGCGTGTCATCAAAGGGCAAGAAAAATTTAACTACCTAAGAAAACCTTTAGTACATTAATATGCTGAAATGTGTCACAAGCTCTAAAGCAATGCCCCCTTTTAAAATTTCAACTGCAGCTGGAAATCTCAATTAGCCCCGCCCTCACAGCAAAATGGTGAATGCTGTATCATTTTTAAAAATTTCTGTTAAAGTGTTATTGATAATTTTTGTTTGTATATTCCATTCTTTTCACAATACATCCCTCTTTTTCCTCACCCAGAAGGCTGTCCCTTGCAATAAAGAATAAAAGGAAAAAAATCAGTTCAGCAAAACTAACCAAAACCTCGACACAATCCAATATTATATGTAGTGTTCCAGTCTTATGGTCCCCTACTTCTGTGAAGAGGCACAGTATACCTCCTGATCTGATTTCTCAAAGGATACTTTGAAATGACTTCAACTGATATTAACAAACTTAAAAAGAATGAAAAATGAGTTTAAAAAAAAGCGTTTATTAGGCACATATTTTGTACTGGGAACTGTGCCAATACTTGAGGATACAAATAAAAAAGCAAAACAGTCCTTGCCTTCAAGAAGCTTATATTCTCATAGGAAATATTGGATTTTCGGTGGAGGTTGAAGCTCAGGCAGGAACTGGGCATGAAAATGGTCTCATTTAGGCTTGAAAAGGTGAAGTCTCATCAATCAGAAGCTTAGGGTATCATAATGATCAGAAAACTGACATGATGGGTCTTCTTGTTACTAAGTATACACATTTGGAATGATAGTTTTAGTCCCTCTGGAAACTAATTCTGAATGTAAGCATCTTCCTAACTCAGCCAATCTAAAACTTATCCCAGTCATTTTCTCCCCACTCCACTTTAAGGTCTTTTGAAAAAGAGGTAATTGACAAATATCCATGCTGATCCTCTATCCCCAGAGTATAATATATCTCCTTCAGCAGAGGTCTGTCCCAGACATAACTGCTTGTAGCACTCCCTCTGATGAGTTTTCACAGGTTGGCTACCCAGGAAGGTGGCTTCTATCCTCAGGTTACAGAGTAACCTCTTTGTGGTCACTCCTAACACTAGAGCTCACAAGCCCCTACTGGTGGGCTGCCCATTAAACAGTTAGCCACTAGTTATAATTAGCTTTCAATAAAGGCATTTTCTATGAAAGCATAGTATGAACAAGAGCTATAAAACATTTCCCCCATAATTATGAGGAGTACCCTATCACAAAAATATACAATGTCTATGGGAATTGTGGGCAAGAATTTGAAGTACAAAACAAGGCACTCATGTAGGGAACATATATGGCTACTGCAATTCCCAACTCAGAACTAGCAGTTCTTTGATGTCCTTTCTCTTACAAGAGTAAGAGTCTTGCACAGTGTCTGGGCTAAATGGGTTGCTTGTCAGAATTTCCCCAGTTCTGCTTTTCTACCATGCCTTACTGTTGTTTCAAACTTGCTCTGTTCCCTGGTATGTCTTCTGGGCAAGCAAGGTGAATTGCTAGATGCCACGTCTAATGAGTTAGAGGAGAGGTGAGAAAACCCCCTTAACCCCCAAGAAGGGATGTAGTGCAGGGTTTTCCCCTGTGACTTCTGTTTTTTCTTTAACTAGCTCAATTTTTCCAGCTCTCAAATATACTAACTTTTAAGGGCTACCTGGGGCAAGCCCATTTTCTGCCAGCCAATGGGAAATTACACTTCTAATTCAATAAAGAGCTTAACACTTTCTAAAGTGTTAATAAGTTGTTAAAGAATTAGCTCCTCCTTACCTCTGATTAAATCCTGAGGTGTTAAAGCCTTGTCAACTTGTGATTACATCCTGAGCCTGGGAAGTGGGGAAATAAAGAGGTCAAATTTCTCATTCTTACATATCTGTGAATTGTCAGGATTGCCACACACACACACACACACACACACACACACACACACACACACACACACACTGAGATAGGGATAGTAAAACAAGCTTTTTAAAAGTGTTATTTATAAAGGGAGAGCTTCGATAGTCAGTTCAGTTGGTGAGTGCCAACAGGGTCACCAGTGCATGCTGGAAATCAGAGGGTGCTGTGAAATCCCTTCTTGTAACTGTGTAGCCTATTCCATAAGACATTCTACTCCTCTCACACCTGTGTAGGCAATTATGGAACTAGTTAACAGGGTTTGAGAAAAGCTGCTTATACATAAACAATCATCAGCAGCCTTGGCTAGCTTACAGTGCAAGGATTTAAAAAAATTTCTTCTGTAGACTCATTCCCTTCCACAGTCTCTTCTAGAGAGCCTAAAGTGTCTAAGATTCTGAATCACATGCACCTCCAGATTCAATATATTGAGCACTTGAAGACAGGGCCTCTTTGGGGAGTCTTTGTGATCCTATGTGGGACAGCTAGGTGGCACAGCATCACAGAGTGCCAGGTCTGGAATCACAAAGGCTTCAGACACTTACTAGCTGTGTGACCCTGGGCAACTCACTTAATCCTATTTGCCTCAGTTTCCTCATCTATAAAATGATCTGGAGAAAGAAATGGCAAACTACTGCAGTATATTTGCCACAAAAACACCAAATGGGGTCACGAAGAGTCAGGCATGACAGAAATGATGGAACAGTAAACAGTCTGTACAGTGATCTGATTTTTACCTCCATTTATAACATTCCAGCCTTGATCAAGACACAACATTTCAGTCAGATGAATTTTGTAAATGCTCCATCTTCTGGAGTCTCTCATAGGTTTCTTCAGGCTTAAGAGTCATTATTAGAATTTCCTGAGGTTCAGGTGAAGGTCATTTCCTATGGTTGTGTTTGGATGCACGGTGGGGTATGGCTTATCCAAATTGTTATTTCCAGATTTGCTTGGAACTATAATGGTTTCTGTTAACAATCCATTCCCTACCACAGCAAACGCCATTCATTTTGACTGTCTTCCATACTTTGGTTTAAAACCACAATTCCAACTCAAATAAAACCTTTTATTCTTCATTCTACTGCCCAGTGAAGACCATAACTTAAACATCACTTCAATTATGTTGACTATTCACACTTAGTATTTGTCATTGTTCCCAACCAAAGCAAATCTTTGATTCTTCATTCAACTGAAGGAAACAGTTCCAAAGCACGAAGGTGATGCTTATAAAGAGATAGATTTGGCATCAAAGGACCTGAAGTTTGCATTCTTGCTCTAACACTTACCTCCCATGTGACTTTGGGAGAGACATTTGCTCTTTCTAGGCTTTGGCTTCTTCCTCTCTAAAATAAGAGGATTTGGACTAGATGATCTCTGAAGTAGGTCCTTTGCAACTCCAAATCTACAATTCTATGTCCATGTGGTCGTATACAAATATTTTTACCAACAGAAAATTTCGACAACAAAAAACCCTCCAAAAGAAATAATTTCTTTGAAGTTTACCTGTATTAGGTATATTCCTCAGCTGTGGGCATATGAGTGCAAAGTTAATTTTATGCGCTCAAACTCCCCCTTAAATGACTGCTTTGATTAAACAAATCTGTCATCTCAGCTTCTACCGTCTTTTGAGATACATTGGGAGGAAAGGTCAGGAAGAGTATAGATGCTGAGAAGTTCAACTCAATAGACAAAGGAAATGAGGATTTTTTGAAGAAAGCTTGAATCTGTCTTCACTGGGGTATTGATTATAGATCCCCTGGTCTGTTGAGTTTCCTCAACCCATAGAATGAAATTGCAGAATATAAGGAATGGTGTAATATTCCAATAATATTGGGTCAACTAATATGGCTCTCTGTGGGCTGTATATTGACCAAGTTTTAAAATGTATCGTTATCTATATTTAACTATATTTTTATTTAATTAGTTTGATATTTTCCAATTACATTTTTTCTTTTCTTTTTTGAGGCAGAACTGAGTGACTTGCCTAGGGTCACACAGCTAGTAAGTATCTGAGGCTAGATTTGAACTCAGATCCTCCTGACTCCAGGGCCAGTGTTTTAATTTTAATTTTAATTAAAATTACATTTTAATTTAGGGCAGGCTGTGCTCAGGAGTATTGTGGGCCTGGTGTTTGATAGTTGTGAGATAAAGCACCAGTAAAAGAGACAATGAAATGTAAAAATTCACTTCTCTCAAACTTTGAATTGTTCCATTTGCCTTGTAATAAGAGTTACCTCTTTTAGACTTTGGCTAGCACAAAGGAATTATAAAGAAAGTCCAACTGTAGCATCAAGTTGATTTGTAGAGAGGAGTAGGATCAGAGATTTCAAGTGGAATGACCTGCCTTCTAGGGATGCTGACCCAGAGAGATCAGCAAGAGAATAAGAAAAGCCACAGAGACCTATAAGTACTAGAGAAGCACCATTTTGTCTTGGATGGCCATATAGCTTCCCCAGGTTTTTCTCTCTACTATATTTACTAGTGTTCTTCATCTGTTTGATCACTTCCTGCACCTGTGTGTATTGTGAGAGGATACATTCTAGGTGTGTAGGAGAGATATTTTGTAATGCTACTCTTTTTTGTATATCATTTCAATAAATGCCTTATCTTTTGTGTCCTCTGGCTAACTCAAATACAGGAAAACACATCGTGGGGGCTCATGAGCTTTAGTTGTAAGAGCATGGGCATTCAGAATATCTTGAACCTATGGAAGCCATTTCTTGGGGGACCAAACTGAGTTGGGTAGGTAGGCTAGAAGGGGGTGTTAGAAAAGTAGTCTGCTGATAAAGTTAAAGGACAGTTCATGGATGTGCAGATTTACTGAAAGTTTCCCAGAAGAGATAGGGACAGAGTTTTAGGGAGGAAACCCCTTTGATAGGCTTAGCATCTTTTCCATTGATCTCAAACATTCCTTGACTTCTGGTGTTGATCTCTGTAAGAGAAAAACTGATACCAGGCCTACCTTGCTGAAACTTAACTCAGTACTCAGATGAGGCAGAAAGAAAACCTGTAGGGTATAGGGAAAGTGGTTTTAAATATAGAGAGAACAGGCCTTGAGGGAAGAGGCAACAATAGGGTGATGTCACCTAATTGAACAAGATCTGGAAGAGATGGTCTATGACATCACACGATAGACAAATTTTAGAGTGGGGCCAGTGATGTTATTGGGTAAATGGGACATGAAGGATGGGAGCAATGGTGCCAAGGGAGCCCAGGGTTTGAGTATAATAGACATTTGCTGCCATGTTTATTACTTTGACAGGTAATACAGCTCTTTAAAACTGCAGTGAAAACATGGACTTTCACAGATTCCTTCATGCTTTACTGTAGTGCTGAGGCTTTCTGACATTTCACTCTCTGCTAACACCCTATAATTTATATCTAGTTCAGAGGAGGAGCTGAGCTCCTTCCCCTCATGCTTGCTGCTAACAAAACCATCCATCAACTTACATGTAATGTCAAGTGGATTTCATCAGCCAGTTAGAGATAATGTTGCTTAAAAAAATTCTCATAAACCAACACTAATGAAAATTTCTGAAGTGTGTATAAGAGGGTAAATACTTGTGTTATTTATAGGCTTTGATTAAATGGTGAGATGAAAGTAAAACAGAAGATAATGCCCATCAATTCTTTTCATCATTCTCTACCCCCTTTCACTGGTTTTATACTCTAGGCATGTGGGTGGGCATCAGCTCTTCCCATTCTAAACCCACAATTTACTCTCTTCTACTTCATGAAGTTGTCATACTCAATGTTAATTAGTAAATCCCAGGGTAATTTTACAAATGACAGGGAACTTTGTCTTTTAGAGGGAAAAAAAGAACACAAACTAATGACACCTTTTATTTCTTCTTTTAGTGGGCACTAAGTGGTCACTTGAAGGGTGATTACAGTGTAGGCAGAGGATTTGTTTAGAGTCCATGGGTATCAAGCTGTATTACCAAAGAATCCTGGCCAATTGTGGAGTGTGGTTGAGAGACAGCATCTCAAGGAGTAGATAGAGTGGTAGACCCGGAATCAAGAAGGCTTAGTTTCAAATCCTAACTGTATAATCTTGGACAAATCACTGAATCTCTCTGAAATCTGTTTCCTAATCTCGCAAATGGGGATGAAAATTCTTATGGTTCTTATCATACAGAGTTTTATTCTGCTAAATTTGATTGATAGTTAAATGAAATAATAATAGCAATAATGATGACAACAATAACGATGACGCTTATATATATAGCACTTTGGGCAGCTAGGGGGTGCAATGGATGGAATGCCAGGCTTGGATCCAGGAGGACTTGAGTTCAAATCCAGCCTGAGACACTTACTATCTGTGTGACCCTGGGCAAGTCACTTAACTCTGTTTACCTCAGTTTCTTCATCCGTAAAATGAGCCAGAGAAGGAAATGGCAAACCACTCTAGGATCTTTGCCAAGAAAACCCCAAATGGGATTACGAAGACTCGGACACAGTTGAAATGAATGAACGACAACATATAGCACTTTAAAATATGCAAAGGACTTTATCTGTATATAATCTCATTTAATCCTCCCAGCAGCCCTGGGACACAGGTGCTATAATTATCTCCATTTAACAGCTGAGGAAGCAAACTCTAGTGACTATCCTCTCCCCTCAGGGATCAAGTCTAAAATCCTCTGTTTACTATTCAAAGCCCTGTACAATCCGGCCTCTCCCTAACTTTGCAGCCTTCTTACACCTCACTCCCCTTCATAAGTCTCTTGACACCTGGCATTTTGCTGGTGGTCTCCCATTCCTGGAATGCTCTCCCTTCTCGGCTCCATCTTTTGGCTTCCCTGGCTTCTGCAAATCCCAGCAGGATGCCCATCTTCTACGAGAAATATTTGCTGATCCTTTCTAATGCTAATACTTTCCCTCTGTTGATTATCTGCAGTTCATCTTGTGTATATCTTATCTGTACATGGTTATTTTCATGCTGTCTCCGCATTAGACTCTGAGCTCTTTGAGAGCAGGGACTGTCTTGTGTCTTTCTTTCTTTGTAAGCCTAGTGCATAGCACAGGGTCTGGCACATAGTAGGCCTTCAATAACTGCTTATTGGCTGAGAGATGTTAGGTTGCTTACTCAGGGTCACTGAGCTAACTAAATGTCTGAGGTAGGATTTGAACTCAGGTCTTACTGACTCCAGATACGTCATTCTTTCCATTGTGCCATATAGTTCTGTGTGTGTATATATGCATGTGTGTATGAGACACACACACACACATACACAGACATAGGTGTTTTTGTAAAGGGGTCCCTCTTTCAAATTTTTATAATTTTCTTGGTTGAAAGTAAGCATGGACAAAGGTGAGACTTGCACATTTACGAAACACTTAAAAAAATAAGGCAGCTAGGTTTTGCAGTGGATAGAGCACTGGCCCTGGAGTCAAGAGGACTTGAGTTAGAATTCAGCCTCAGATACTTCCTAGTTGTGTGATTCTGGGCAGGTCACTTAGCCACAATCGACTTCAAAAAAAAAAAAAAGGAAAACAAGAAAAGAAGGAAGGAAGAAATAAAGCAGTCTTTGGAAATAAGGTATTTATTCATAGTAAAGAAGACCACAGTGTTCTGTTACTCAGCATGTAATTTTCATATGACTGATGGGAGAATTTTAGCTGGGAAGTCTTGAACCCCAGCACTATTTTGTGATTGTTAGACAACCGTATATTGCCTTTGTAGCCTGAATATGGCACCGTAGGTGGTACAGCGGGTTGGGCACCAGAGCTGGAGGCAGAAAGACCTGGGTTCCAATTTAACCTCAGACATTTATTAGCTGTATGATTCAGGGCAAGTCCCTTAACCTCTCAGCCTCAATTTCCTCATCTGTAAAAGGGAGATAATATTATTAATTGATTCCTCCTATATTTAATTCCTATAAATAATTCCTCCTGATATTATTAATATTAATTCCTCCCAGGGTGGTTGTAAAGAGATCATAATTATGAAGGGCTTAGCACAATACTTGGCAGACAGTAGTTGCTATATAAATGTTAATCACCGTCATCATCATCATTGTCATTGCTAATATTGTTACCTGACAAGGCACGTATACTCACACCATTCTCTCTCTGCGTTGGCTTATTTATCTGAATGTATACTGACACCAGCAAATCTGGATAGGGGGTTCCTGAAGGAACCCAGCTAGAGCCATGACCACATAGACTCTTGGGGTCCCAGGGCTAACCCGGTATGAAGGGATGCACACCTACTCCTTTCTCCTACAGCATTTAACCTCCACTAGTATGTTTCCCAATTACGTTAATCAGTCTTTGTGACATCCTTGGCTCAAGCAAGAAGCATTTACTAAATGAAAAGACAAGCACAAGCATAATCATAAAATAGCATTTACTCATTAGAAGGCAAAAGCAGAAATGAGGAAAATTATAAGGGGCAGCTAAGTGGCACAGTAGGTAGAGTGCTGCGCCTGGAGTCAGGGCGACTCATCTTCCCGAGTCCAAATCTGGCCTCAGAAACTTACTAGCTGTGTGACCCTGGGCAAGTCACTTAACCCTGTTTGCCTCAGTTTCCTCATCTATAAAATGAAGTAGAGAAGGAAATGGTGAACCGCTCTAGTATCTTTGCCAAAAATAACAAAACCTACAAGTGGTCATGAAGAGTAAGACATGACTGAACAACAATGAGTCATATTCTCCCACTCATGCACACTATGTCTGAGGCGGGGAGGAGGAGAATTGAGACCCTATGAGTAAGGAAACCCATATGCCCAGGGTCACAGCTCCTGATCACAGACTCAAATGTTGGTAGTCTGTTTTAGGAAGCAGCCTTATCCCTCTGCCCTAACTGTTGAGCCTGCTGTTGGACCAAGCTGCTTCTCTGCTACTTTGGGGATGATGAAACAGTGATACTACATGCTTTCAATGGAACAGCATCCCTGTGTCTGGCATCTACAGCTTTCCAAGTCTGCTTCCTTGCCTGGGTGCTAAAGCAGCTTTAAGACATTTTAGTGACAAGTGGTTCCCTTAAGCTGGAGAACTGCCTAGTGCCTTAGATCTGCTCTCTGGCCTCTGAGGAGTTTCTCCTTCTCGAGCCAGAGAGACTTAGAAAGGAAGATGCAATCAAACCTCAGCCTTCTTGGGCTGGTAAAGGCTCTGAAGAGCAGTGCAGACAAGCCATCCAGCTCTTCATACGGTAGGATTCTGTCTTCTCCCAGGAGTTTTTAGAAATCACAGAGCACTTCTCTCATCCAAACAGCAACCAGAGCAGCTTTGGTCAGTTCTCACAACTGATTCAGTCTGAAGTGTTGCCCTATTTTGCTTCAATTTCTTTATCACTTTATGACTTGTTCAACAGAAATGAATATTTGGTGAATCATAGTGAGCTCAGAGTGAGGTCTGTTACTGAAAGGACCCAGCTTTGGACATAAAAGTATCAGAGGGAAAGGAGAGGAAAGTCTAAGAATAAACTTTGAAAATTCATGGAAGAAGGGTTTTGCTTTTTTTCTGCCCTGCTACCTGATCAGTGTAGAAGATGTGACTGGCAAAGAGAAAGGATTGACTTCTTCTCATATGCTCACCTGTGGCCTGGAAGAGTTTATTGGCAAAAGTGAGGTTTTCCCTTTTTCAGTAACTGCCTATTTTTCTTGATGCCTGAAAGTTGGAAACCAAGCTGAGCCCAGCCAGGGGGGCAGAACTAGAAAATCTGTGCAAGTCCAAGACCAGGGTCCTCCACTCTTCCCAAAATAATAGAGTATTACTCATTGGCAGTAAGACAAATTCCCCAGCCTTGCAGAGGAGTGCATTACTTCAAAGAGAAGAGGCAGCATCTAGTGGAAGAGTGGCCTGTGACCTCAAGGTCTTCAGTTCCACAGTTCTGAGTTGACCTTAGGACATGTCTTCTCTACACATGCACCTCCTTTATAATAGTATGTACACTTATGCTTGTTCTCCCCCACAGATACTGTGCACATTGGTGAAAGAGTATGATCTAGGTTCATTGGTGGAATGTTATCCTAAAATTGTTCTTGTATTGTCTTATGTTTGGAAAATGCTTTGAGATTTAATGGAGGAGAAGGTGGAGCCAAGATGATAGGGAGCACTTAGCCACGTCTCTCCAATTTCCCTCTAAACAACTGTTAAACAATGTTTCAAATAAAATTCTTGAGTGGCAGAACCAAAAAAGGTCAGGTGAAACAATTTTCCAGGCCAAGACAACTTAAGAGGTCAACAGGAAAGGTCTGTCTTACCAGTGGTGGTCCCTGGGAGCATGCATAGGGAGAGCAGCCCAGCTACACCTTTGGGGAAGCTGCATTGGTGGCAGTAGCTTCGTGAGCTCTCAGCCTACAGACATTGGGGTCGGACCATTGGTTGGAAGGAGATTTCAAGGACCTTTTGCTAGTTCTGGGTTCAGAACTCTGTTTCATTGTGCGTATACAGCTCCAAGTCACAATCTTAGGGCCAAAAGGAGTCATAGCACTTGCAGCCACAGGGCCCTATTCATGGTTCAGGGGTTAAGATGAATGCTTGTGGTCACTCACATGGGAGTAGGAACATTGACCTCAATTCCAAGGCAAAGAGAGCACTAGAAATTGTGACTATAGGAGAGTGGGGTACCTGGACATAGTCCCAGAGCCAGAAGGAGTACTAGTACTGGTAGTTACAGGGAAATAAGGTCCCTTCCTGACTAAAGATCAGAGCACAAGCTAGACAACAGTGACCATACATCTCCTTAGAGCATAGCACCTTGGAAGGACAAAAACCCTAGATAACACCTGAGCTAGCTTTGAAAACAGCAGCAAGAAAGGCCTGAAGTTTAGGATAGGGATTTCTTCCCCTGTGGAAGGGGTGAGGGAGAGTCCAACTTTAACATAAAGTTTAAATTCAAGAAGTGGGCTGGGAAAATGAGCAAACACCACCACCACCACCACCACCACCACCACCACCAGCAGCAGCAGCAGCTAACCATAGAAAGTTACTATGGTGAAAAGAAAGATCAAGACACAAACTCAGAAAATGCCCATGAAGTCAAAACAGCTACATGCAGAGCCTCAAAGAAAAATGAGAATTAGTCACAGGCCCTCCCGACCCCCCTCCCCCCCCCCAAAAAAAAGAGTTCCTGAAAGTGCTCAAAAATGAAAAGGAAAGATTGGGGAAAAAAAATTAGAGTGATGCAAGAAAATTCTGAAAGAAGAATAGAGTATGTTTTTTTTAAGGGGGTACAAAATACTGAAGAAAATAACACCTTAAAAACCAAAATTGATCAGAGGTAAAAGAGGCACAAAAATCCACTGAAGTGGAGAATGCTGTAAAAAACTAGAATTTGCCAAATGGGTAAAGAGGTACAAAAGTTCACCAGAGAAAAGAACTTAAGAAATAGAATTGGGTAAATGGAAAGGGAGGTACAAAAACTCACTGAAGAAAATAGTACCTTAAAAATTAGAAATGGACAAGTAGAAGCTAATAATTTCATAAGTCATCAAGAAACAATAAAATAAAATCAAAAGACATGACACAACAGAAGAAAATTTGAAATATCTCACTGGAAAAACAACTGAAAGTAGATTAAGAAGAGAGAATTTAAAAATTATTAGACAACATAAAAACTATGATAAAAAAAAAGTCTAGACACATTTCAAGAAATTATTGGGGAAAACTGCTCTGATATCCTAGAACCATAGGGCAAAATAGAAATTGAAGAAATTCACTGATCACCTCCTGAAAGAGACCCCCAAATGAAAACTCCTAGGAATATTATAACCAAATTCCAGAGCTTCCCTTTAGCCAGAAAGAAGCAATTCAAAGATTATGGAGCACAGGCAGCATTACAAAAGATTGAGTAGTTTCCACATTAAAGGATCAGAGGGCTTGAAATATCATATTCCAGAAGGCAAAGGAACTAGGATTACAGCCAATAATAAGTTATGCAGCAAAACTTTGTAAATCCTTTGAAAGGAAAATAGAATTAATGAAATGGAGACTTTCAAGCATTCCTGATGAAAAGACCAAAGCTATATAGAAAATTTGACCTTCAAATGTAAGACTCAAGAAAAGCATAAAAAGGTAAACAGGAAATAGAAATAAGAGAATAAATAAGGTTAAAATATTTGTATTCCTATATAGGAAGATGGCAATCATAATTCCTAAGACTTTTGTCATGATTAGGGCAGTTAGAAGTATACATAGAGGGTATGAGTGTAAGATAACGATAATCGAATGATATTTAAAAAATAAAATTAAAGTGTGAGAAAGAGGGATGCACTCAGAGAAGGGGGAAGGGAGAGGAAGAACATGGGAAGTTATCTCACATAAAAGAGGCATAAAAGGAATAGCTTTTACAATGAAGGGGAAGATGGGATGAATGACAGGCAATGTTTGAACCTTACTTTCATTGGAGTTGGCTGGGGGGGGGGGGGAAACATATACATTCATTTGGGTATGGAAATCTGTCTTATCTTATAGGGAAGCAGAAAGGAAATGGGGCAAGAGAGGGGCTGATAGAAGGGCAGATCAAGGGAAGTAGCAACCAGAAGTAAAATAGATTTTTTAAGGAGGGATAGGGTAAAGAGAGAAAGACAGAGAGAGAGAGAGACAGAGAGAGAGAGAGAGAGAATGAAAATCAGAGAATATTAGGATGGAGGGAAATACACTGTTAATAACGATAGCTATGAATGCAAATGGGATGAGCTCAATCATAAAATGTAAGTGGATAGCAGAATGGATTCAAAACCAGAATCTAACTCTTCATTGTTTACAAGAAACAGGGGGACATACATAGAATAAAAATAAAGGGCTAGAGCACAACCTATTATGCTTCACTTGACATAATAAAAAAAAGGAATAAAAATCATGATCTTGGATGAGTGAAAGCAAAAATAGACCTACTTAAATAAGCAGGGAAACTACATTTGCTAAAAGGTACCATAGATAATTAAGTATTGTCAATACCAAACACATACACCAAATGGTGTAACAGTGAAATGCTTAAAGGAAAAGTTAAATGAGTTAAGGAGGAAATAGGCAGTAAAAGTAAACCAGTGGATGATCTCAACTTTCCCCTCTGAGATCTAGATAAATCTAACCTTAAAATAAATGAGAAAAATGAATAGGTATAGAAAGGAGTATACCTTATTCTCAACTGTATGTGACACCTTCCCAAAAACTGACCATGTATTAAGGATTAAAACCCCACAACCAAATGCAGAAATAACAAATGCATTCTTTTCAGATCATAATTCAATAAAACTTGTTTTCAACAAAGGGCCACAAAAATATAATTAAAAATTAAATGAAAGATAAATAATCTTATTCTAAAGAATGAGTGAGTCAAAGAACAAATAATAGAAATAATTCCATTAGAAATCACAGAAATAATTTAATTAAAGAGAATGACAACAATGAAACAATATACCAAAATTTATGGCATGCAACCAAAACAATGTTTAAGGAAAAACATATCTTTAAATGCTTATTTCAATAAAATACAGAAAGAGCAGATCAATGAACTGGGTTGCAGCTAAAAACAAACAGAAAAAAGAATGAATTTTTAAAACCCCAATTTACATCAAATTAGAAATATTAAAAATCAAAAAAGAGATTAATAAAATTTAAAATAAGACAGTATTTAGTGATAAATAAAACTAGGATCTGGTTTTATGAAAAAAAATCAGTAAAACAGATAAATTATTGATTAATTTGATTTATAAAAAAGAAGAAACTCAAATTACCAGAATCAAAAAAATGATGAATTCACCACAAATAATGATGAAATTAAAGCTATTATTAGGAGTTAGTTTGTCCAATTATATGCTAATAAATTTGACTATCTAAGTGAAACGGATGAAAATTTACAAAAATTTAAATTTTCCAAATTAACAGGAGAGAAGGTAGAATATGTAAATAGCCCTACCTTAGAAAAAGAAATTGAACAAAGCATCAGTGAACTCTCTAAGAAAAATCCCCAGGACCAGATGGATTCACAAGCAAATTCTACCAAACTTTTAAAGAACAATGAATTCCAATGCTATGTAAACTATTTGGAAAAATAGTCAAAGAAGAAGTCTTAACCAAATTCCTTTTACAACATATATACCTAAACCAGGAAGAGCAAAAATGGAGAAAGAAAACTATAGGCTAATTTCCCTAATGAATATCAATGCAGAAATTTTAAATAAAACACTAGCAAGGAGATTATAGCAATATATCACAAGGATCATATCCTATGGTCTGGTTGGATTTATATGAAGAATTCAATGTTCAGTGTTAGGAAAATTATCAGTGTAATTCACCAAATCAATAAAAAAACATGAAAACAATAATAAAAATTATATGATTATCTCAACAGATGAAAAGCTTTTGACAAAATATGACTCATCCTTATTTAAAGAAAAAACACTAGAAAGCATAGGATTAAATGGAATTTTCCTTTAAATGTTAAGTGGTATCTATCTAAAACCACCAGCAAGCATTATTTGTAATGGGGATGAATGAGAAGCCTTCCCAAAAAGATTAGAAGTGAAGCAAGGATGCCCATTATCATCACTATTATTCAATATTGTACTAGAAATGCTAGCAATAAGAAGGAAAAAAGAAATTAGAATAGGGAATGAGGAAACAAAACTATCATTCTTTGCAGATAATATGAAGAATCCTAGAGAATCAACTAAAAAGCCAGTTGAAATAATTATTAACTTCAGCAAAGCTGAAGGATATAAAATAAACCCACAGAAATAGTCAGAATTTCTATATATTACCAACCATGTCCAGCAGGAAGAGACAGAAAGAGAAATTCCATTTCAAATAATTGTAGGCAATGTAAAATACTTAAGAAGGCTACCTGCCAAGACAAACCTAGGAACTATATGAACACAATTATAAAACACTTTTCACATAAAGGCAGATCTAAATAACTGGAGAAATTTAGTTGCTTATGGACTGACTGAGCCAATGTAACAAAAATGATGATTCTACCTAAATTACTTAGTTTCATACCAGCCAAATTACAAAAAAAAGTTTTATAGAACTAGAAAAAATAATTAGATTCTTCTGGAAGAACAAAAGGTCAAGAATATCTAAGGAATCAATGGAAAAAATGTGAAGGAATGTAGCTTGGCAATACCAGAATTCAAACCATAAAACAAAGTGATAATCATCAAAACAATATGGTACTGACTAAGAAATAGAGTGGTGGATCAATTGAATAGATTAGGTAAACAACACTCAGTAGTAAATAACCATAGTAATTAAGTGTTTGATAAACCCAAAGATTCAAACTTTTGGGATAAGAAATTATTACTTGACAAAAATTGCTGGGAATTGAGTGTAACCAAAATTAATCCAGTTTGCATTTCCTAATGCTCTCTAACTCTTGTTTAGTCATAAAATCTTCCCTTCTCCATAAATCTAAAGGTAAACTATTCCTCTCTCTCCCAGATTGCTTACAATATCAGACTTTATATCTAGATAGTGCACCCATTTAGACTTGATTTTGGTATATGGTATAAGATTTTGATCTCTACCCAGTTTCTTCTATACTATTTTCCAGCAGTTTTTGTCAAATAGTGAGTTCTTATCCCAGAAGTTGGTGTCTTTGGGTTTATCAAACAGTAGATTACTTAGTCATTGACTGCTGTGTCTTGTGTACCTAGTCTATTCCACTGATCCGCTACTCTATTCCTCAGCCAGTAACAAGTGGTTTTGATGACTAAACCTGGAAATCAGTGTTGTAGAAACTGGGCATAGACCAATATCTCATGCCATACAATGAGATAAAGTGAAAATGAATACATGATTTAGACAAAAAGGTTGATATAAGCAAATTAGGGGCACATGAAATATTTTACTTATCATATTTATGGATAAGGGAAGAATTTATGGCCAAACAAGAGATAGCATTATGTGATGTAAAATGGATATTTAAAAAAATCAAATTAAAAAGGTTTTACACAGATAGAACCAATGTAGCCAAGATCAGATGGGAAGCAGAAAACTGGGGAAATTTTTTTACAGCAAGTTTCTCTGATAAAGATCTCATTTCTCAAATATATAGAGAACTGTATCAAATTTATAAGACTATGAGTCACTCCCCAGTAGATAAGTGGTCAAAAGATATGAACTGACAGTTATCAGAAGAAGAAAGAAAAGCTATGTATATAAAAATGCTCAAAATCACTTTTGAATAGAAAAATGCAAATTAAAACAACTCTGAACTACCACCCCACAGCTATCAGATTGACTAATATGACAAAAAAGGAAAATGACCAAAGTATTCTGGAAAAATTGGGACACTAATACACTGTTGGTGGAGTTGTGAATTCATCTGACCATTATGGAAAACAATTTTGAACTATGCCCAAAGGGCAATAAAACTGTGCATACCCTTTGCCCCAGCAATATAGCTAATAGGTTTGGACCCCAAAGAGATCAAACAAAAAGAAAAAGGACCTATATCTACAAAACTATTTATAGGAGCTCTTTTCATGGTGACAAGTAATTGGAAATTGAAGGAATGTCCATTAATTGGGGAATGACTGAATGAGTTGTGGTATATGATTGTGATAGAATACTATTGTGCTACACGAAATAAGCAGAATGCTTTCAGAAAAACCTGGGAAAATTTATATGAACCAATGCAAATGATCAGAAGCAGGAGAACATCATACAGAGTAATAGCAATATTGTACAATGATCAATTATGAATGACTTTTCTATTCTCAGAAATACAATGATCCAAAACAGTTCCAAAGGACTTATGATAAAAAAAACTATCCACCTCCAGAGAAAGAACTGATAGAATCTGAATACAGATTGAAGCAAACTTTTAAAAACTTTATTATTTTGAAATTTTTTGGAGGGGGTTGTATTCTCTTTTGCAACATGGCTAATATGGAAATATTTTGCATGATTGTATGTGTCAAATCTATATAAAATTGTTTGCATTCTCAAGGAGTGGAAGGGAGGGAAAGATTTTGAAACTCAAAATTTTTTTTAAAAATGAATGTTAATTTTTGCTTACATGTAATTGAGAAAAAAAATTCAAAAAAATCTAATGTAAAAAAGAAAGCATATTTTAAAAATTCTTTAAAAGAAAGAGTTATTGGAGTCAGCTAACTGATTTATTAAATGGAAGACACACCAATGAGGAATCAAGAAGTAGAGTGTAGAATAGTAAGGCTGTAATGCTTTCTTTTTGTCCCCCTACCTTGTAGCCCCTGGACCCTTGAGAATCTTGAGAGAACTCCACTTTACATCTGCTGCTCTGTCTGGTTTTTAACTCCACAGAACAAGATGCCCCTCCCAGGATAAGCTTATTGCTTCCAAATTCTCCACCATGCAGCTAACTCAGTCTTATTGACACCAACTCCAACAGCAGTTCTCTCCCCTTTGGATGGAGAGCTGAAATGTAAGGGGGGACACTAAATTCCTCACAATACTTTTCTTTAGAGATGGCAGAAATGACCCCCTTTTGTGTGTTATCTCTCCCTTTAGATTGTAAACTTTTTACAATTTTGATTGTAAATATTACTCTTTTTATTAATTGTATCCCTATTATTTAACACAGTGCTTTACACACAGTTGGCACTTAATAAATGTTTATTGAATTATTGCATTGGATTAAAATTTGTTTTAGCAGCTACCTCCTCTGTGACCAAGTCCAGCTTTGCCAATAAGACGAGTGAGTCAACAAAGAAAGAAGAAATTGAAAAGAGAAAGAGGCATGGAACCTACTACATATGTAAATCACTTTGTAAACAATAAAGTGCTAAACAAATAAAGCCTATTATTATTATTAGTGGAAAATGTGTTCAGCTGAAACCAAGAAACTGAATGACAAACACCTCCCATTCTAGCCCCACTGTTTAAATCATCAATGATGATCAAGTTTCTACAAAAGCACATAAGCAGTCCTTATATTTTTCAGGTATAATTACAGATTGAACATATTGTGAAAACACCCTACTTTAGCTACCATAATAAGGGACACTTTGACAGTTGGGGCATTGCTTAAAGAGTTCCCAAATTAGTGCATGTGTAATGCAATAATTTTTTATCTAATTCTATAGCAATAACCTTGCCAGTCTCTCATTCTCAAAGGCTTGAAATCTGTGTATCATCTTTAATACATTCTTCTCCTGCATCCTTTTGGCCACTTAATCACCAAGTCCTGCCTATTCTTCCTTTGGAAAGAGCCTCATCTCTTTTACTTTTTCTCTATTCTCCAACTATAGGATCCTGCCACTACTTTAATCCAGGACCTCATCTTTAACAACTGAATTCATAATAACTAATAATAATAGCTAACATTTATATAGCACTTACTGTGTGACAGGTACAGTATTAAGCACTTTATAATTATTACCTCATTTGAGCCTTACAACAGGTGGGCACTATAATATAAATACTTCATCCACAACCAGCTAATATTTCTTACTCTGACTCTTCCTCCCCCCTCAACCTGTCCTGCATACTACTTTCAGATCAATCTTCATTCAACATCATATTAGTCCCATATTTAAAAACTTCGATGACCTTCACTTCCCCACTATGTCATATCTAAATTCCTCTTCCTGGTATAATTAACTTAAACATGTACTGATACGATTTACCTCCTTGAAGAAACTCTTAAATTTTTTTGTGTCATTAACCCCTTTGGCAATCTAGTGAAGTCTATGGGACCTTTCTTACAATAATGTTCTTAAATGCACAAAATATATGGGATTGCAAATGAAATCAATTTTATTGAAATATAGTCATCAAAATATTTTTAAAAATAAGTTCACAGATCCAAAGGTAAGAACTCCCTATTCCAATCCAACAATATGGAAACTTTAGGGTACAAAATTTTTGGCAATGAGTGACTTAGGGATTAGTATGTATGATGATAAGTCTTCAAATTCAGTGTGGAGGAGAATAATCAGAAATTGTTAAGCCAGAGCTAATTGTTTATACAAAGGTTTGACCTCAAATCTCACTCTTTTTCCTTTGTGGTTGTGAAGAGAGAGGATTTCTTTGAGCTGGTGTGTCATTCCTATCTCCCACCCAGCCATGGGAATATTATCTCTTTGTGCTTATTCTTTTCAGATCTTATATGAATGAGGAGAGTATCCTGATTGCCTGGGAGATTCAGTCCTATCAGATAAATAACCTAATTCTATAGAAAAAATTCCACAAGGGTGATAGTAGCCAACAGCAATAGAATGGCAGTCCATCTCTGCAGAGGAACTACCCAGCCCAGCAGCAGCTATTCCTGGTCCAGTAACAGATTGACTCAGTCTGAAAGAGATGCCTTTTGAGGAGCTAGCCCAGTGGAACAGCTGAGCAACTTGTTCATCACCAATGCCACACCCTGAAGTGAATTACATGAGGACTCCATAAAGATGAAAAGGATTTGCAGGAGCAGGAATCAGGAGGTACTCCTTGATCACACATCCTCTCTACATGTGCAACTCACTACTATTGTGCTTTGAGTTTGAGTCCATTTTCCTCGTGGACTTTGTGTATAAAAGAGAAAGGAGGGGGTAGTTTGGAAGGGGTGTTTTATGTCAAAAATATGTTAGCTATACTTTCTTAACAGATTTTTCTAAAAAAACTACTGGAATCAATTGGCTGATGGTTAATGGGGAATGTACCAGTGGGGGCTCATAAGCAACAATACTAAAAAACTTCCAGGCCCTTACGATTATTTCTAGAAAACTGAGGGAAGTAGTGTGCAAACATTCTCTGGGAATTTGTGAATTCACATATTCCGGTGTGAATATCAAGTTGCGAGAGTGCCTCAGATGGGGTACTACATTGATTTTCATATCCGTTTGTAATATAGATTCACCCAACTTATTCAATTTTATTTCTTATTTCTTATTCCCCAACAAACATGCTCATAGTTAGTCAGCCTAATCTCTCTAAGAAACACATCATGCTTATTCTTACATAATGAATACTCTTCTCACTCATTTGCCAATTTAAATTGTTCAAGACTCATTCAATATCATATAGTGACTAGGGTGTTGATCTTTGGGCCAGGTAGATCTGGGTTCCAGTATTGTCTCTTACACATCTTTGCTGTTTGAAGCTGGATGAATCACTTAACTTTTCTTTCATTCCATTACACATGCTTCATATACCCTCCAGAAATTCACCAGAATACAAGAGATTTCCCTCTGTGAGGATCTTGTCATGGTGTATGTACCTAGTGTGTACCTAACAATTCTCCTCCGTCCTATTTTTCTCTTCTTGTTCTTGCCCTGAGAGCAATAATCTGATAAATGCTACCATTATTATTGGAAAAGGCATGGTAATCTACTGTCTTATGTCCTTGCTCCCAATATTGGTGATGAAGTACATCAAAACTTCTTTCTTTGACCACTCTTTCACTATTTGGAATAATGAGTTTTCAGAACAGTCCATACTGGCCAGAAGAGAGGGCATGAAGGCAAATAATGTGAAAAAACACTGAAAGGTACAATGGAACTAAATTCCAAAGGATTTAAATTAATTTAAATTCTTATTTAAATTAAATTAAATTTAAATTCTTATAGGAAATATAAAAATTTTCTATATCATTTATTAAATCATCTAAATATCCTATATTATTATAATAATGTTTATTGTTAAATTAAAAACTGCCAACCTGCAGTTTGCATTTTAATCTAGAAGCAATAAAGATTTCTTGAGCAGGGGAGTCACATGGTAAAACTTGTGCTTAAGGAATCTTATTTTGGCAGCCACATGGAGGATGAATTAGTGGGGAAGGGCACTAGAAGTTGGGAGTTCAATCAGGAGGTTGTTACAATGGCTGAAGTGAGAGGTGATGAAGGCCTAAATTAAAGTGGTGGCTATGAGATTGGAGACAAATGCAAGAAATGGAATAACTGAGACTGAGTGAGGTTGTATATCAGGCACCTGGAAGGATGGGGGTACCCTCAACAGAAATAGGAAATTTTGCAGTTTGGGAAGGTTTAAAGTGGAAGATAATGAATTCTACTTCAGACATGTTGATTGTGAGATGCCAATGGGCCATCCAGTTAGCAATGTCCAATGTGATATTAGGGTCTGGGTGAGAGATTAGTGCTGCATATATAAATCTGTAACTCACTTTTATAAAGATAATAATGGAACCCATGGGAGCTGAGGAGAGCATGAAGAGAGATAGTATAGAGAGAGAAGAGAAAAAGGATTCAGGCCAGCGTGCCTTGGGTGGATACCCACAACTAGCGGTCATGGCATGGGTAATCATCCTGCAAAGGAGGCTGAGGAGTGGACAGACAGATAGAGTGAAACCAGAGCAGGGAGGGGGAGAGGAAAGGGAAGGGAAAAAGTAGAATTACAAAAATCCTAAGAGGAAAAAGCATCCAAGTAATTGTTTCAAATGTTGCAAAAAAAGTAAAGAAAGATGACAGAGAAAATGACTTAAGATCTGGCAATTAAGAGATCATTGATATCTTTAGAGAGAACAATTTTTGTTGAATGATGAAGTCAGAAGTCAGAGGTTGAGAAGTGAGTATATGTGGGGCCAGAGGGAGTTGGTGGGTAATGATAACGATGCAAAAAAGGAAGAAAAGAAAGAATGAAAAGAGCATCAAAGAGATGTTAAGCAACATTTAGAAGAGAGTAGAAGGAGGATTAGAAAGGGGCATAGACAGATAGTTCCATTTTGTTTCTATCATGTTAAGTTTAGTTTGTATTTTTACAAACTGTAAAAAAAAATCAAAGTTTAAAATTTCATATAAAAACTTACAAGTGGCAGAAAAGAGAAGTAGTGGACAGAAGTATAGACTTTTTTCTTGACATTATGCTACAAAAGGGAGGAGATATGCGTATATATATGTATACATTTATATCCTCTCTGTGAATATGTATATATGTTACATACACATATACACACACAAAATAGCTTAAGAGGATGGCGCAGTCAAGTGAAGGGCTTATAAAGGTGAGCGAGAAGAACTGATCATGTTTGGAGGCATCATGGAAGAATGTAGTGGGTAGAGAGAGACAGAAGATTAGAGAAAAGAAAATAATTGAAAGGTTAAACCATTGGAGAAAACAGGAAGGGATGGGATCAAGGGTGTAGGTCAAAGAGTTAGCTTTTGGAAGAAGGACCACCTTTTCATCAGAGCTTGGCATAAAGGGGGAGCAAATGGTGGGTGGTATTGAAGGACTGAGACCTGGAGTAGTAGAGAACAGAAATCTCACAGTGGGTGGCCACTGTTTTTTCAGTAAAGTAAACCTGCTCCTTTGCTGGCAGGAGAGAAGGGGATATGGTGAAGTGGGAGGCCTGAGGAGAGGAAGAGAGGTGGTTTGAAACAGGTGCTGTGGGACACACAGATAGGCAATTAGGGAAGAATAAAAGGATTTCTGTGTTGGGCTAAGTTAACATAAATGGGTATGACTTCTTTCTGAAGTGTCTATCTAGCAGCTTTGTGACTAACTCAAGGAGAAGGCAAGTGGTACTGGCATTCAAGGTGTGAGTGGGATAGAAAAGGGTAGGGGCAAGAGAGTTAAGAACATAAGGTACCATATAATGGAAATGGATAACAATAGGGCCAATATTGTGAGAAAAGTGAAGGCAGAGCAGGGATGATGGACAGAGAGAGGAATGGGGAGAGCGACTTGAGGTAGCAACGAAAGGGAAAGTGGGAGTAACATCTTCACAAGGTTGTTGGGACAATTCAGTGGGACAGTGTTAAGTATTTTGCAAACCATGAAGTACTATATTAACGTTATTGGTTGTTAGCAGTTATTACTACTATTATTAGTAGTAATAGTAGAAGTAGTAGTAGTAGTGGTAGTAGCAGTGGTGGTAGTGGTAGTAGTAGCAGTGGTGGTAGTAGTGGTGGTGGTGGTAGTAGTGGTGGTAGTAGTTGTGGTGGTGGTAGTAGTAGTAGAAGTAGTAGTAGTGGTGGTGGTAGTAGTCGTAGTAGTAGTAGAAGTAGTAGTAGTAGTGGTGGTAGTAGTAGTAGTGGTGGTAGTAGTAGTAGTGGTGGTGGTGGTAGTAGTAGTGGTGGTAGTAGTTGTGGTGGTAGTAGTGGTGGTGGTGGTAGTAGTAGTAGAAGTAGTAGTAGTGGTAGTAGTAGTAGTGGTAGTAGTCATAGTAGTAGTAAAAGTAGTAGTAGTAGTGGTGGTAGTAGTAGTAGTGGTGGTGGTGGTAGTAGTGGTGATGGTAGCAGTAGCAGCAGCAATAGCAGTAGCAGTTAAAAAAAAAATACTCCCATACAGTTCCCCTCATCCCTAACAGGGTGGGAGTGCCACAGCTTGAAACAAAGCTGCTTAGAGACCATTTTCATTTGAGTGGCTTTGACACTTGTTCTTGGGTGGTTTCATTTGTTAATCAAGAGAAGCCCTCTCAAGGAAGATTTGCGGAGAATGGAAAAATAAAGAATGAGCAGGCTTGGCTTAGTTCAGAAACTAGGTCAACCTGCAAATGTTAAGAGCTTTGGTGTCTTTTTATAGAAGATCCTTGTTCAAAGTCATGAATGTAAAGAATAGAAGTAGTCCTGAGTGTTTGTGCTCTCAAGTTGAAATAAGACTTATTGTCATCGGTTCTACTAATTTCATCCTTTAACTCTCTGGCTAAATTAATGGAATGGGGTAGATTCATTCACATCAGCATCTAGTGAGCTCCAGAGGTTGCTGTTCCTTCAGAAAGTGGGCATGCTATTCCCATTGCATTGCTGTTTCCAGATCCGTTGAGATTCTTATGTCTAGGGTGTGTGTGTGTGTGTGTGTGTGTGTACAGTGAGCTAGAGGGAAGAGAAGAGCATAAACATTTTTATGGTGCCTAGTATGTGCCAGGAGCTATTCTAAGGGCTTTACAAATCTCTTATTTGATCTTTGTTATAACGCTAAGACTTAGGTTTTATCTTCATTTTACAGTTGAGGAAACTGAGGCAAACTTTGCTTAAGTGACTTGCCCAGAGTCAGATGGCTGGTTAAGTATTGGTGGCTGGATCTGATTGCTATTCTTCCTAACTTCATGCCCAGCACTACAGATCCACTGTACCACTTAGACTCCTCAGGCAGTCTTTCTATTTCTACTATTTGGATAGAGTTTGCTTATCATCATATATGCCTTTATTGTTCATTTTTATGTTTTCAAACATCTTTATTGTCTTTTTTCCTGTTATCTTTTTAGGTTTCTGCAATTGTGATTCAGTGTTTGATCAATCTAATTCAAGTTAGACAAACCCATAATTAAAAAAAAAATAGATTGAATCTATCACTTTCCTACTCTTCCCTAGCGAACTGGCCAGTCAGAGGCTGTTATTTGGACTCAGAAAAAAGAGGTTTGGGATGGATGTTCAGGGCAAGCCTCTCTCTGGCCAATACCCTGTTAATTCAAGTTCAATGTTGGGATGAAAGGAGACATTCCCAAGTCATTCAACAGTTAACAAAAGGAGGTTTACTTAGCAGAGAATAATCAACAAGTATACTCTAGCATTAAGTTTGAGTAGATCCAGTCCCCCTCATCTCCAAATGGGAACACATCTGGTCAGCAGGGGAGGGTGTGGTGACTTGCTAGGTCTGGAGACATTTGTCAAGTCTGAAGGGCCCCAAATCCATGTGGCTGGCCCTTTTTATTCCCTTAGGTGATCAGAAAGCCATGTAAATATGACCAGAGACTACCAGGAAATTGCATTGAAGTTGAAATTCCAGGGACAGCTTTGTTAACTTTTAGGGGAAAAACGAGTTTAATCCATTTTTCAGTGGAAGGAAGGAGTCCTGGTATATATTAGCGTCTTATTTCATACCACCCCATGGTGACAAGATCCTAAGGATTTTCTATATCTTCTACCATTTAAAATATTTTTAGGGATTTTATTGAACAATTCTACTAGCAAAGGAAAAAGGGAGGAGGAGGGGAGAAAAAAAAACAGACAGAACAAAAACAACAACAAAAAATTTTTTTAACAGCGTTCTACCCTCCACCCCCAAGGAATCACTATAAAAAAACCACAAGAAAAAAAGTATGTGGAAGAAAAGGAAGCTAGAAAAGCTTTTTCTCTCCCCCCTTATGAAGAATCAAGGCTCTGCCCTCAATCTACTCTATGTGGTGGGTGATGTCACACCTCAGCAGTTGACAAAAGGAGGTCAGTATGAGCATCTGTAGTAAAGTGGCTAAGATGTCACAAGCCTCTTACATGCAAGCTCTCCTAGGATCTAAATTGATACCAAGGCTCTTCTTATACCATTGCTTACTCAGTGTTCCTTGGCAAACCCACCAAAATCTCTCCCCTTCCTGGGAACCATATCTGAGGCATGCTATGAAGCCTTTGCCCCCTTAGAGGCCTCTGTGAAGGGGCTGCCCTCTTCTACAGCCTGGAGTCAGGAAGACTTGAGTTCAGATGTAGCCACCAAACTTTCATCAAAGGATTCAGAATTACCACCAAGTCATCTATATCTTTCCTCCAAGTAAATATACTTTTGCAGTAGTCATACAGGGACAGTTTTACCTCCCCCTGTTGTTAGCAAACAATAGTACCCCTTGATCCAACCAACATTATGGAAAGGAGTTGTCTGAACCATCCCGGAGAAGAGGAAGCTGGACGAATGAGGGAGATTTGAGCTATTTCTCTAGGATGTGCATATTCTTCTGAAGATGCAAGTACTTTGAGGCTAAGGTAATTCTGTGCTGAGGAAGGAATAAGGAACTGACAATGGCCCTGAACAATTGATTCTTATAAGTTTTCCTGGGTCCAAGAACCAGAGCACTCTTCCCTTTCCCCTAGTGGTTCTGATTCATCAGAACATGGTTCCTGAGAAGGTAGATACTTGACCTAGATGGTAAAATAAGCAAGGATGCAGCTGTTGATTAGCAAGGGTCAAATCTTTTTTTTTTTCTGAGTTGGGGTAGAAGGTCCATTTTGTCAGTTGGTTGAGGGCTACTTAGAGCAAATGGGTTTTCCATCTGGAACAAGGATCTCAGTTGGGCAGAAATAATTGCCTTATCCTTGGTTATGGGGATCATACAGTTCCATGACCAGTGCAACATGACATCATTATCCCAAAGTCCGGACTGGCAATAGACCTACTCCCCAATCTCTACTTCTCTTGTAATAGCTTCAGCCTATTTTGAAAAATTCAGTGGAGCTCTGATGGCTCCTTATAAGCCCTACAAACAACTGTAAGCAGTAAGAGGCAGTGACAAAATCCCTTGATTGGTCTGAGCTCCAAAGCGGGGAGTCTTTGATTGCCCAGTACTGTGTTCTCCAGGCACCAATCACTTGGCCAGTCCCCTGGCCACTGCGCAGGAATCAGTGCAGTTGAACAATCTTTTCTGCCCTCTCCCTCAAGGTTGTCTCACATACCAACCCATGGCCTGGAGTTCTATGAAGACTAGCCAGGATCCCCATTCCCTAGAGAAAGAATTGACAAACTATGGTCCTGAGGGCCAAATCCACATATGGCCCATGAGCTAATGGTTTTTATATTTTAAATAAAGTTTTATTGTATTTAAAAATGTAAAAACCATTCTTAGTTGAAATTGAACAAAAACAGGTGGCCAAAACAGAAAGTAGCAGAATTTTGCCCTTAGGGCCTAGTTTGGCATCCCATCCCCTAGAGTGCTCCCCATTACCAGATGAGAGGTTTTTAGAGTCCAATTGCGTATGTCTTTCTTGGAGCAAATGGATGCATCAGTAAACCTGGTGAAATGGCATTTCTCAGGAGCCAAATCCTTATTGATATGGGTTCACTGAACTAGAAGAGGAGATAGGCTTCCCAGGCTCGGATAGGAGGCCTTACTCTCTAGCAGTCACAGCCTATTTGTGAAGGGCACTAACACCAGAGGGACCCAGGCCAGACTATCTCATATCACCCAATCCATAATAAACAATTCTGGACAAAGAGTATGACCCATATGATCTGTTAAGTAGCTGCTAAGACCCAGTAACAGACAAACAATTACTTTTCAGAAGTGGTACAGTGAGTGGCTGCTTTGGGAAATCTGTGGATTGGGAAGTCTAACAGTCACTTATTCTAATCACTCCCTTGGTGTTTTCTTCATTCAGCCCAGTCTTTATGGACAGAGGCCTCCCAAACATGGCCCCTGCATGGACATAAGGACCCAAGGGAGAGACTGCTGGACAGGCTGATTCATGTCTTCCACGGCCACTACTCTTTTTGGGCTCCCAAGGTAAATGTAAACGGGGGGATACCCAAGTGGGGAATGTTTTTCTTTAAAATATAGAGTCCTCTAAGTCTCTGGATGTCCTTCTTAGATTGTGAGGAAGTATCAGTGGCTTATTCTAGCCTTTATCTGGAATCCTCTTGTTTTCTTCAACCACTGTATTTTCCAAAACTTGACTGAGTGGGTTGGATCCTGGGTTTTCTTAGGGTTGATTTTCTCCTCTTGGTCCCTCATATTGACTCAATCAACTGTATGTCATCAGTATGGTTGCATACATCAAAGTCCTCGGGAAGGGAGGTCTCTATGAGGTCTCTGTCCCCTCTAATGTGGCAGCACCAGGGAAAATTCAGGTAACCTTAGAGGATAGAGAAAGTAGAATGGAATCATTCCCAGGTGAAAACAACTGCCTGACTAATATCAGCCACAGAAATAGAGGAAAAAAGCATGGCGAAGGTCAATAACTCTAGGGCACTACCGAGTTGGCCTGGTCAACAACATCTATGAGATGAGGAACAGCTGTAGTCATAGGCATGACCACTTTGTTCAACTCCTCATAGAGACCATCATAACTGACTGATGACCTTTGCCTCCCCTGTGGGCAACACAGGGCTGTACAAACTATACATACCAATGGGCAGCTAGGTGGTACAGTGGATAGAGCACTGGTCTGAGTTGGAATTTGGCCTACTAGACACCTAGTAGCTGTATGGCCCTGGGTTATTTAACCCAGATTGCCTCCAAAACAACACACACAAAAACCTATACATACCTACCTTCTCCCCAACTCCCCAAGTAAGCTATTAATTTTTGATTTGAAGCTTTGAGATGATAATGTCACAACTATAAGCAGAAAAAATATTCCCCTGTAACTTGATGTAATCTGGGTGATATTGTGGGTAAAGTGCTCTACAGATCAGGAGGGTCTGGGTTAAAAAAATTAATAGGAATTTATTAAGAACCTACCAGGTATACCAGACACTGTGCTAAGTGGTTGAAATATTAAAAAAAAAGGCAAAAGAAAGTCCTTGCACTTGAGGAGTTTATAATCTAACGGAGAAGATAGCATTCAAACACATATATGCAAAGCAGGCCAGGGACAGGAAAAACAGGAGATAGTTAACAGAAGGAAAACACTAGAATTAACAGGGGTTGGGGAAGGCTTCCTATAGAAGGTGGGGTTTTAGTTGGAATAAGTCCCAGGAAGGTCAGTAGTTGGAATAGAAAAAGGAAAGCATTCCAGGCATGGGGGGACAGCCAGAGAAAATACTCAGATCAGAGAGATGGAGTGTCCTGTTTGTGGAACAGCCTGGAAGCCAATGTCACTGGACTGAGGAACACATTTTAGAGTAAGGTATGGGAAGACTGGAAAGGAAGGAGAGGGGCTAGATTTTGAAGGGCTTTGAATGCCAAATAGAACATTTTTATTTGATCCTGGGGGTGATAGGAAGCTGCAGGAGTTTATTGAATGGGGGAGTAACTTAATCAGCCCTGTGTTTTAGGAAAATCACTCTAATGGTTGAAGGGAAGATGAATTAGAATGGGGAGAGTGTTGAGGCAGGTAGATTCACCCGCACACTATTGCAGTGATCCAGGTGTGAGGGGATGAGGGCCTGCAGAGAGGTGGCTGGAGAGGTGGAGAGAAGTCTGAAAAGGTGAAATTGACAGATAGAGAGGAATCCAGGATGACTCCTATGTTGTGAGCCTGAGGAATTGGAACTATGGTGTTGACCTCTACATTAATGGGAAAGGCGGTGGGAGGGGAGGAATTAGGAGGAAAGATAATGAATTCTGTTTTGGACATGTTTAGTTTAAGATGTCTACTGGACATCCAGTTTGAGATCTTTGATTCTTATTTAGGTTGGTGGCCACAGGTAAACCTGTTAACCTCCATTTTCCTAATCTGGGAGTGATAATGCCTTTTAAATCTGCCTCTGGGATCTGAGAACCAGACCTAGCATGGACCTCAGAGGCCACTGAGTCCCATGCCTTTTTAATTTAATTTAATTTCATTTCATTTGTTTGTTCATTTATTTATTTATTTTTTTGAGGAGGGAAGGAAGGGCAATTGGGGTGAAGTGACTTGACCAAGGTCACATGGCTAGTAAGTGTTAAACGTCTGAGGCCAGATTTGAACTCAAGCCCTCCTGACTCCAGGGCCAGGGCCCATGTACTATTCACTGCACCAACTTGCCACCCCTTCCATACCTTTGTATGAGGCCTGTGGAGGTTAAGTGTCTTTGAATCCTTATAACCAACAATCTTTCTACTACAGTGCTCTAACTCAGAGGAGAGGTCAAGGCTAGTCATGGAGATCTGGGAGACATTTGAAGAGTGTTTGGGCTTCCTTGGTAGTTGAAGGCTGAGCAGTGGGTTGAGGGTGCTGAGGAAGAAGAAAACCTCTGGGAGCTCCCATAGGAAGGGCTTTAGTGAGGGACCCCAGGGGACCCAAGAGGGAAGAGGAGGCATCAGCAGCATGCAGGAGCAGAGAGTTAAAGGAAGATGGCCAGGTGAGGAAAGACAATTGGTGTTCAATGATCTTTGAGAGAACAAGCCCCAGTGGGGAGGGCAGATGCCAGATCCAAAGAGAGGATGAAAAGATGGGTAGAGGGGAAGTAGAGGCAGAGGGTAGGGAGCAAGATGAGGGAGAAAAGCCAAGGCAAGACTTTTTAGTATCATCAGAGAGACAGCTATGACATGATTTTAGGCTGATGGGAAGGGACTATGTGGAGGGGGATGGAGAAGGCATATAAGAGATGGGTGACAGCTGGATCAACCTGGGAGGAGGGAGGAGGAAATGGAGCTTTTATCTGACAAGCAATGCAGCCCAATGCAAAGAGAATGAGCTTTGGAGGGAGAGAACCTGGGTTCTAATCCTACTTCGAATGGTTACTACCTCTGGGACCCTGGGCAAGTCACTTACCTCGTTGGTCCTCAGTTTTCTTATCTGTTAATTGGACAGTGTTGAACTCGATGGCCTCAGAAGTTACTCTAGCTTGAGATCTGCAATACTAAGAATTAGTCTTTGCCCTCTAGGAGCTCACAATCTAATTATAATATGAGGAAGAATTTATTAATCACCTACTATGTGCCCATGGGGCCATCTCCAGTCATCCTGATCTATATCTTGCCACTGGAGTAGATGGCTCCAGAGGAGAAAGTGAGGCTGGTGACTTTGCCCAGCCCTTCCTCACTTAAATCCCATTCACTTGCAGATCACGGCATCTCCTTCTCAATATCACGGTCCTCTTAGAGAAGGAAGGACAAACAAGAAATGAATGAAGGAGGGTTGTTGTGAGTCACATTTGTGTAAAATGCTTTTTATAAAATTAAAGTACTATGCAATATCAGATATTATGGAAGGCATGACAGGTGTGCATGTGTTTCCACTCATGTTGCTTTTACCTGCAGTGAAAGAAGATGAATTCAAACCTGGCCTCAGATATTAGCTGTGTGATCCTGGGCAAATCATTTAACCTCTATCTGCCTGAGTTTCCTCCACTGTCAAATTAGGATAATAATATCACCCACCTCCCAGGGTTGTTGTGAGCATCAAATGAGATAATATTTGTAAAGCACTTAGAACAGTGCCTGGCACTCAGTAAATGCTTTTCTCTGTTCTTCCTTGTCTCAACTGTCCATTTTAAACTGTTCCTCTAATCCAGTGGTTCTCAACCTTCCTAATGCAGCAACCCTTTAATACTCGTATGTGGGCATATCTGCATGTGGGTGGCCCCGCCTGGAGATGGATAGAGGAATGGTATCTTGATTCCTAAGACCATAGGTGTTTTCCGATGGTCTTAGGCGATCCCCAAAGGGGTGGTGACCCATAGGTTGAGAACCGCTGCAAATCCAAATCCTGCCTATCCTTTAGAGGCAAACTCAAATACTGTTTGTCCCGGAATGTCTTCTCTGAACGGTACAGCCCTCCCTCATCCAGCTCCCCATTTTTCTGAACTCTCTGAAAACACTCAGAAACATTCTAGACTCCATACAACTTTGTACCGTCACACATACTGTTACATATAAGTGTTATTCTCTTATTTGTTACTTGTTATTTATTATTTCATTCTTCACTTCACACATTCTTCACTTGCATATTCATTTTTATTATTATTATATATATTAATTCATTATATACATATTATTTATATACATCTATACATATGCATACATTATTTGCGCATTATCATCTTTGTCGTTTAGTAGTTTTCAATCATTTTTAACTTTTTGTGACCTGATTTTGGGATGTTACTGGTTTTTTTTTTTGGCAGAGATACTGGAGTGATTTGCCATTTCCTTCTCCAGCTAATTTTACAGATGAGGAAGCTGAGGCAAACAGGGTGAAGTGACTTACCCAGGGTCATACAACTAGTAAGTGTCTGAGACCAGATTTGAGCTCAGGAAGGTGTTTTCCTAACTCCAGGCCTGTTTCCATGGTGCCACCTATGTGCCCTTGTTTTAACCTCTTATTATGGCCCTAGTGCTTAGCATGGTGTCTGGCTCATAGTAGGAGCTTAATACATTTTTACTGACCGTTAATCTTATCTCCTCAAATAGACTAAAAAATCCTCTAAGGTAACAATTCTGTTTTACAATTCTTAATATTCTAGAGCAGTGGTTCTCAACCTGTGGGTTATGTTCAATTTGTAACAATAAAAATACATCCTGCATATCAGATATTTACGTTACGATTCATAACAGTAGTAAAATTACAGTTATGGAGTGGCAATGAAAATAATTTTATGGTTGGGAGTCACCACAACCTGAGGAACTGTATTAAAGGGTCGCAGCATTAGGAAGGTTGCGAACCACTGTTCTCAGGTGTCTAGTGTTAGGCTAAGCACATCATAGGTACCAAATAAACACTTGCTGACTTTTTGAAAAAGTGAGAGGAAATCATTTGTTTTTATAAACTTCCCATACTTTTCACTCCTCACCAGTAGATTGTACAGAAGATTAGCTTGTTGTTTCTTTATTTTCATAGATTTAAAGCTTGAAGGGATGTTATGTATCATATATTTTAACACTCTTACTTTGTAGACAGAGAAGCTGAAGCAAACAAGTTAAATGACTTGCCCAAGGACATACAGGTAGTAAGTTGGGGTTCAAACTCACCAAATCCAGTATCATTTTCTATTGTAATAATTCACCATTCTTGGACAGCAAAACAAAGCATGTTAGGTATTTTCAAAAATAATTCAATTTCATATATGTATATATATAATAATAATTATTATAATTAACTACATACAACTGGGAATTAAGATATACAGGCAATGGGGTAGGGAGAACCATCCTGCCCTACCGGAAAGTCAGAGGGGTCATGGGGGAGGACGTAGGAGAGAGCAGATTGGGGGAGGGGATATACAGTGGGATGGCTGTTTTGAGGTGTTGGGTAGGGGAAAGATGGGGAGAAAATTTGTAACTCAAAATCTCATGGAAATGAATGATGTAAAATTAATTTTAAAAAATTCAATTTCTCTTATTTATTCTTCCCAAAATGTCAAGAAGTAGCTCGCTTTTTACATTTTCAATACTTGTCCAGGAAGCTGATTTTCAAAAGTTTAAAAAATATAGAAATTTGAGAAGTAGGCAATTTATGGTTGGGTTGTTAATTGCTACACTGACAGAGCTTATAGGTTGAGTGTAAACTTTCTGTATTTCCTTTAAATAACATTCATTTAACTTCTACTATACTTAGATTCTCTTCTCATCCCCAGTGATATATAATATTACTGTGTGACTTTAAGACTTTTGAAATAAATATTTATCTTATCCTTTCTCAAATTATTATTTTTCCCAAACACTCAAGCAAACCACACATTCTTGGCTTGGGTTCTTTTTCTGGGACTTGAGGGTGGGAGTGGAAATATTGCATTTACAGTGACAGACAAAAGGGTGAACAGCAGTTGGGAAGGAAAGTAAAATATAGGAATACAGGGCTATCAAGAGCACATCTTGCTTTGTAATTTCAGTAGAAAAAGAAATGGTGCCAAGAGCAGAGAGTAAATCGAAAACCCCAGAAACCGTCCTGTCATTTGACTAAAGTTGACAGATTCCATTTTTTCAAAAATATGTTTCCTCATACTCTTTAACTGCCTCTTTCTTGGCTCATAAAAATCACCAACCTCTGCTCTTCACTTCCTTATTGACTTTCTTTTCATCCTCAGCCAATAGCCTACAACTATTTCTCTCCCCCCCCCCCCCTTTTTAGATCATCTCTCCCTGAGCAGATTCTTTGCCATTCTTTCCCACTGTCTACACTAAACTTCTCATTCCGCTCTCTCCTGGCATCCACTGGTGTACTCCCATGGCAACCATTGACCATTACAAATGCTCATGAACCGCTTGCTTCTTCATGATGCTTCCTGATTAATTTTTTTATCCCTTGAATAAATAGCAGCTTCCTCATGTGCTCGAATAGGAACCAAGTCTTCTAAATGCATTTAATCCAGTACCTCACTTTGTACAACCTACAGAGAAGTGTCTGATAGTCAATTTGGCAACAAGTACTTATTGTTGAACCTCTCTAAAATGTCTTTTGGTTCCAAGAAGTCCCCAGATTCTTATCCTCACAGAATATCACTTGGAAGAGACCTTATAAATTGCTACACCCAAAGCTTAATCTATTGTATGCTGTGGACTCCTCTGGCAATTTGCTGAGATCTATGGACCTCTTCTCAGGATAAAGTTTTTTAAATAATTGGAGAAAAGTAAAATTTCAGTTAAAGATTAATGAAAATAAAGATGTTCTGTTTTCTCCCATGCAAGTTCAGGGACTAGAAATCCCTGATCTAATCTACCTCCTGCAAGCTCATTTTATAGATGAGGAAACATTTGTGTGTTTGAAAACTCAAACCAAACATTAGTCCCTTTGCTTGTTTTCTCTGAATTTGTTGTAGGGTTTTGATGCTGGCATACTGTTTACAAAGATTTAGTGAGGCAATGAAATTATTTTTCTCAGGTGTTCTAGCTTATTATTGATGAGCCCGTTGTGGAAGGGAAGGTGAGATGAGGGAAAAGGCAAAAGAAGAACAAAAGCCAGAATAAAGGATCAAGTAAATAATTAGGAACGGTGTGACTGGATTGGAGAAGAGAGTCAAGTGAAGACTGTTCAGGATTTAACTGAGACTTCAGTAATCAGCACCCTTTAGAAGGTCAGCACCCTGGAAAGTTAATGCCGGGTCTAGTTGTTAAACCTACTGGGATTAGTAGCATGAAAGAGGATATGTTGAAACAGACCACATTTTCCTTCAATGATTCTTTACCTCCCAGAGAAGGGGTAGAATGAATCGTAACACACCAATATTCAGGATAGATCTGGTACTCTATGGCACCTGGCGCACAGTGGGCACTTAATGCACGGTGATTGATTGGGATCCAAGTTCCATGTGGAAACCTCCAGTGTTGGGGAAGTCATATCCTTCTGTGGTAGAAAGGGAGCAGGAAACACCATTCCACTTTCAATAACTTTAATTGTTAGGAAAGGTTTCTTTTTTATCAAACCAAAATCTGCTTCATTGCAACTTTCCCTCCTTGTTCTTAGTACCTTCTAGGATATAGTAGAACAAGTCAAGTATTCTTCCACATGATGGTCTTTCAAATACTTGGAGATAGTTATTATGTCTCCTATGAATTTTCTTCTCCCAGAGAAACATCCATACTTTCTTCAAACAATCTTTGAATAGTAAGGTCACTTTTTTCTTGGACATATTCCAGTTTATCACAAACCATATTTTTCTTTAAATTTTTGTTTAAAAACATTCTGAGTTTTATAGACAACACACCCTCCAAAAGAGAATATTTCTATTTACAGCATAACAGAAAAAAAGAGGATTATATATGAAAATGTAATTCTCTATTGTGTATGGATTGTTTTTTAAAAGCTATATGATATGTTTACTATGTTACTTTCAAAGCTATCCTTCTTGTCTGTATTTCCTCCTTTTTTTGTTTTTGTTTTCTTTTTTGGAGGGGAAAGGCAGGGCAATTGGGATTAAGTGAGTTGCCTAAGGTCACATGGCTAGTAAGTGTTCATTATTTGAGGTCAGATTTGAACTTAGTTCCTCCTGACTCCAGGACCAGTGCTCTATTAACTGTGTTTCCTTCTGAACATCCTTCTGTTTTCTTCTGTGGATTTAAAAAACTACTTGAATGAGCTTCTTTTCTTCTTTTTTCCTTTGGCAACATTATCATTAGCTCCCCTCTACCTTGAAAACTCTCTTAAAAGTCCTCACTTCATTGGAAAACTGCCTGTTCATATCCTTTGACCATTTATTGACTGGGGAATGATTTGTACTATAGATTTGACAAAGTTCTAATGACTATTTCTGAATTTAATTATATATTTAAAAGGTATAGCAGCAAGTTGTGCATAGTAGATTTGCGGTTTCATGTACAATCATCTTTTTTATTGTATTATGTTATAGCAATGCTTGTTTTATTCCATAAATTAAAAATAAAACTTTAAAAAAGCTCTTACTTGTCTGGGGTTTTATCTTCTGGATAATTTTGTTTATTCTAAACCAGTGGTTCTCAATCTGTGGGCTGCGACCCCTTTGGGGGTTGAATGGGGTTGCCTAAGACCATAGGAAAATACATATTTCCGATAGTCTTAGGAACTGAGACACCGCTCCTCTATCTGTCTCCAGGTGGGTCTGCCCACATGCAGATATGCCCACATACGAGTATTAAAGGGTCATGGCATTAGGAAGATTGAGAACCAACTTTTTAGTCCAAGGTATCATTTTCCTCTGTAGAGAAAACAGAAGTAAAATCATTCATTCATTTATTCATGCATGTGTGTATTATGGGGACTCATTCTGAGCTTCAGAATTCCTGAGACTATTTTTATAGTATTATCAATATGCCATTATCAAAGTAATAATACACCATGATTTTGTGTATGTTCTCAGTTATCTACTCATAGTGTCATTTGCACAATTTTTCAATTGGCTCAAGAGTGCCCTATGCATTTACATCTTGAGACAGCACCCCATTTTCTTTCTTGTTTGAATTTGTGTTGTATAATTTTGTTCTTAAGGGCATCCTATAACTCTGGGGTGATCGTGTGGTATAGAAATCAACATATCCAAATGGATCTCTATTCTCATCCATTTGGATATTTCCTCTAAAGATGGTAATATAGTAAGGTTTGATGAATGGGCCAAAGGTTCTGTTTTTATGGAACAATTAACCTAATTGCTTAGCTTGGTGCCTGTGATATACCAGACACTTAATAAATGTTTATTGATTAATCATTTTTCCTTCATAATAGGAGAAATTAGAAAAGGCCCCCAGCCCTTTAGGTAGATCCAGGATGTACCTGATCTGACTCACACTGACTCACAAAAGCCAGTTGTTAAGTTTTCAATATAAGCATTTACACATTTGAAATAGGTAAATTCTACAAGTCAGGGTATGGTTTCTTGTTTTGTTGATTGTCTAGATTTAAGAAAATGATGGAGAAGATATTAATAATTCAGACTAAACTTAAAAATGTGTCATGAGTACATTTTTTTTCAGAGTTGGTTGTTAAACATTTACCAGGACATTCCTATGGACATCCCCTATGGTGTACTTATAGCAGAATTTAGTCTAGGGTTTGGTAGGATGGGCTGTAATCTGCATCAGTGGCAAAGCTAACACGGGTAATAGGAAGAACATTGAATTGGAGTCAGGGTACCTGATTTCAAATCCCCACTCTGCTACTTACTGTTTCTGTGGTCTTTGGTGAGTTTTTTAATATCTCAGATGTCAGTTTTTTCATCAGTAAAATTCAGGGTAGAAATAGATAGCATCTAGAATCCCTTCCAGATATAGATCAGATGGTTCTACAATAGCAGGCTAAAGGATCCTGCCTGTCATTTGTTAGATCCTTTTCAAATCTGCTTGCCATCAGGACATTTCTGGCCTTCTTATTGAGCCTCAGTGCTCTAAGGCTTCTTAGTCACTTTCTCTCAAAGGTCCCCCTATTTCTACTTCAGTGACTGCCTCCTCCTTACTGAGCAGAATAATACCCCAAATAGAAATTTCCCCTTATCATTTAAAAAAAAATAATGAAGTTATCATTAAACAGAAAGAGAGCTAGGTGCTGCAAAAGATAGAGTGCAGGGCCTGAAATGAGGAAGTCTCATTTTCCTGATTTCAAATCTGGCTTCAGACATTTACTAACTGTGTGACCTTGGGCAAGTCACTTAACCTGTTTGTTTCAGTTTGCTCATCTGCAAAATAAACTGGAGAAGTTGGACATGACTGAAAAAAAAATGACTGAACAACAGTCTCATTAAACAAAGCCTGATACTTGCTCACTATTCTGCTTTAACAGAAACAGAACTGTAGCAAATATTTGGATAATTGAAAATCATTATTATATTAAGACTCTGCTAGGTTTATACACTTATTCTGGTAATTAACATTTATTCTTCCTTTTGGCTGGGTGGAGCTCATATTGTATCTTCTGCTTCTTTCTCTATTAATCCTCATTCAAATGTTCTTTTCTCTGGTTCTTTGGTTTTCTTACATTTGTATATCTTTGTGATATGCTGTATGATGCTATAGGATGCTATATGCTATATGATACCCCCTCTTAGCTAATCTGTTCCTCTCAAATAATCTACAGCTTTCAGTTAAAAGAAGGTGATGCAGTAGATAGACAGCTGGGTCTAAAGTCAGGAAGACTCATCTTCCTGAGTTTAAATCTGGCCTCAGATACTTACTAGCTATTTGACCTTGGGCAAGTCATTCCACCCTCTTTACCTCAGTTTCCTCATCTGCAAAATGAACTGGAGAGGAAATGGCAAACTATTCCAGTATCTTCGCTGAGAAAACCTCAGATAGGGTCATAAAGAGTTGGACATAACTGAAAACAATTGGACAACACCAATAATAACTCAAAAAATAAAAGAACTTTCAGAATAAGAAGAAAAGCTCTAGTGGAACGGGGTAAGAAGAGTGTTAGGGAGAGATGGTGTCGAAATATTTCAGCCTGCGTTGGTTGGAGGCAATGCCTGTACCAAGAAGATAACAGATTTATCCATGTATTGAAATTTACCCTTTAATTGTCATATTTTCATTATGAGTCACATTCTATGAAATCTTAGTGATAATTAAGAGGCTAATTTAGTCCTTAGAATTAAGAGCACTAGTTTATTTTGTTTACTAAGCATACCTTGAGCAACCATACTCTGTATATATAGAAAGCTCAGGCCAGCAGTTTTATTATTCCTTTTCTTCTTATGTTATCACCTCCTGTGAACAGTAGACTACTCACCCTCTTCTCAGATATTCTGCTTATTTTATCATACCTGGTACTTGCTGAGGTATCTGTTTTTGTGGATGTATATGATTAATTTTCTCCTTTTTCCACTTTCTGTTGAAAGCTTTTTTGATTAAATTATTTCTTCTAAATTTGAGACTGTGGTCCTGTGAAATCTGCAAGTCTCTAGGTATATGTATATTTATTATCCCTCATTAGATATACTGTATCCCTGGCTATCACTACCATGGTACTCTAATTTTTGTACCTCTTCTCTTCTCCATTGACACTATATGCATTATTGGGAGAAGTTTGTGGGTGGAATGTTGTGTAATTATCGGTCCTGTTTTTCCCTTTGAATAAATGCTTTTGTTATGTGTTAAATGAGTAAGCTTCATATTTCTTGCTTTTTAAAAAAAATTGCAAGATAGCTAATGTGGAATTTGTTTTGCATCAATTCCTGTGTATAATGGCTATTCTATTTCTGACCTTCTCGATAGGTGAGGGAGGGGATAGAGAGAAGAGAGAGGAGGGAAAGAATTTGGAAATGAAAATAAAGATGAAAAAAAGTTAAATGAGTCAGCTGGCTGATTTGTTGATGGGAAGCATATTGGTGGGGGCTCAGTAGCAATAGAATTAGAAAATTAGCCACACCGCTGAGTTGCCCCTAGTGCACTGAGAGTTGTAGCAGCTGTCTCTCTGAAGACCCAAGTAGGGATATAGGTCAGGAGAATGAGAGAGATGAAAGGGGGTGGGCAGCACCAGATGTGCTGTAATTTGGCAGGAGCAGAAGTGTACACATAGCTCAATTTCTACAGACCACCAGCAAATTCCCCACACCCTCCTTCCTTCCTAGAAGCAAGATTCTCAGTTAACTGTAGCTCTTGCTGCTGGCTTTTTGTAACAGCAAGCACCCCAGCACACCCAGGGCGGCTACTAGCACAGGTTCTTAGATCTGCTTTTCTAAAGGAAAGCAACTCAAAATGGGTTAACAATCTTACTTTAATCAATCAAATATCATTTACCTAGTTCAGGGGAAAAA
>CM053583.1:246000470-246016429 GCA_028627135.1 Pseudochirops cupreus | reverse complement strand
CCCCCCCCCCATAGGATGGGTATGGGATGGAGAGAAAACAGATTTCCATTATTTTTTATATAGATAAATATAGATATAGATAGATATATAGATAGATTTCTGTGAGGCACAGAAAAGTCAAGTGACTGGTAGTAAAGGTGAAGGTCAGGGTTACACTGGTGCCAAAGTAGTAGCCAGAATAATGGAGTCTGAGATTGTTTTTATCCTCTGATATGTTTCTTTCCTTCAAACACCTTGAGAATCAATCCCTCAGCATTCTCAGAATCATGTCATCTACACTACAGAATACCCAGCTGTTTTGTCCATATTTTCTACTCCCCCCACAAATATACCTGAGACTTTGATTTTAGAAGCCAAATGTGGTGGCTCCACTGTCCTTGACTGTGAAAACGGTGTGTTATTTTTTAAATACCTTACAGATCTTTTCTATCTTTGAGATATTTGCTGTCCTGTTTCTACAACATCCTCAATGTGTCATAGAGTTGTCCCAAGGTTCTTGAAAGCAATGTCAATGGAATACAGACTCTAGTAGGCTCTACCATGATTCAAAGATTGTTTCTGTTTTCTGAGGACCAGAAAACATATATTTCTATATATGGAAAACATATTCTATACTGGCTACGTATAGAAAACTTCATCGCCAGCAAACTGGTCAATGAATTTCTTTGTTTACAAAGAAAAACTGAAAAAATGGTCTTTAGTTTTAGGTTGAACAGTCTTTTGTTTCTACAATGATGGGGGAAGGGTGGGGAGATGGCCTGGAAAGGGAGCCAAAAACGCTAAGGATCATAGACGGTTTTTTTTTTCCAGAACATCCAAGCTTATTGAGAGATTCAACAAAGCAAAATCATCCTGGAGATATTTAAGGTTAAAAACTGGAGTGGTTTTCATTCATAAAGCATTACAAAAAAAAAAAAACAAAAAAAAACCCCTTTGTTTATTGCTATATTGGAAAAAATAAGATAAACTCATAAATGAGGCTGCCTGATTTTCTCTACCACTTACCTTTTATGAGCACTAGAGTACAAAGACTAGTGAGTAGACACTGCCCACATTATTCTACCAAAAAAATTTAGAGGGTAGAGGAAATGAGATTTTGGGGGGGGGGGGAAGGGAGTTGAGAAACATGTCCTAAGAACACAAAGGAACTGCTGTTTATTGGATGAGTAGAGAAGAAAGCAGGGATTGTGTTCCTCTCACACTCCTATCCTATTTGAAACAGCTAGAAGTAAACTTGAAGTCATTTGTGATGAGGATATTACCAGTAACAACTAAGCAGGCTGACTCCCAACAAGCCATAACAAAATACACCAAAAAAAGTCAAAGGCAAAAGTTAAGTCAAAGTCACACTGGATGGGCTTCATCTAGAGACCAACAGGATCAAGTAAAAGCATTTGAAAAGTGAAAGGCTACTTGAAGTACTACTAGACCCGTGAATTCAAAATCTAGAACCAGAAAGGTGCATAGCAAAACAAAGAAGTCAAAAAATAAAAGTATGCAGAAGACTACAAGCAAAAACATGATGTATTTATCAGGTTCAGAGGAGACACAGAGGAAAAGAGAACTGTCCCTTAAGTGGGCTTCATGGAAAGCTTAGTAGTAATATGAAAGCAAAGCAAACTTGGAATAATCATGCTGCAGAGGGGAGGGGAGGAGAAGGAGATACTGCTTGAAATGGATGTGATATAACAAAAGGCATCGATAAAATTTTGTGTAATAATGATGCAACAAAAACAGGAGGCACCATCTTTGGGATTTAAGTAAAACCAAGCAACATTGGCTTAGAGAAAAAGATTGGAGGAGTGCTGGATAAAAGGAATATGAATCGAAGATGTTTAGTAAGGGAAAGGATGCCTAAAGGATTCACTGGGTTTGTAGATAAAGAGCGTATTAGCGGAGAATAAAGCTCAAAGCTACCAGAAAAGGCAACCCTTTAAAAAAAAACTGTAGACAGGAATAGGGAAGAGGATTTGGCCAAAAAAGGAAGCAATGTGGACACAAGAGGAATTATAAAAATAAAAAGCCAGTGGCAATAACTACCTGACATACATAAAGACCACTTAATGCATGTAAAGGGAAGCATTTGAGAAAAGCATTGAAGTCAAAAATCATCATAAGGACATGGGGGTAAATTCAGAGCTGACAAAAACATTTGTTACAAGGGCAGGCTTCTATCCAGGGCAGAGAGATGGGTTAGTGAGAAGAGAAAGACAGAGTGGAAGAGAGAGAGGAGAGAGAGACAGAGAGAAAGAGAGACAGAGACAGAGACAGAGAGACACAGAGAGACACAGAGAGACAGAGACAGAGACAGGCAGACAGATACAGAGAGAGATTCACACTGTGAGACAGACTGAGAGAGGCAGAGATGGAGAGAGTCAGAGAAAATAAAATCCTTATTTAAAAAATTCACAGAAGAAAACAAAAAAGTAAAGAAATAAAGAGAACACAAATAAATAGAACAGTTTTGTTACTGCCTTGTTAAATTTAATATAGATATGCTTCTTTAAAAACAAATTTGGTCTCTTATAAAAGTCTTTTATTGTTCCTCGGAGACTGAAATGTTTATGTTTGTTTGTAATTGTCAAGTTTACAATAAAAAAGTTTTAATTTAAAAAATACAACTGTTGGGAAAATGAAAATAAAGGCATAAATGAACCCAAGAAACCTAAGAAAAAAAAATAAACTTGACTCTCTTTGCTTCATTAAAATCTTGGGGAACTTGGTAACTTTTTCAATCTTGTCCAGTGAGAGACCACGAGGTCTCTCTTCGCTACCAATCCAGCTGAATCCTTTTATTTTCTATCACTAGTGGGCACTCGAGGGGTACATTTTGGTAGTGGAATAGTCATTAACACTGATGGGCTAAGCAAGGTATAAGATTCAGGAACTGGAAACTGACTAGAGCAGAGCTCAAGACTAAGGAGCATTTCTGCTTATTTAATCCTGTTGCTGTGATCTCTCAAAGGACTATCCCTTACAAAACTGGTGAAAATACCTTGCCATTCAGTCACATGTTCTCCAATATAAGAATGAAGGTAAAAGCTGCTCATAATAAAGAATGGCATACACAAAAATAGATCTTGCCTTTGAATTCAATAAACATTTATGAAGCACCTACTGTTTGCCAGGCAGGAGAAGTAATGTGGCATAGTGAACTCCAAAAAAAACCTTGCAACTCTACTTCTTGGAAATGTCATATCCTACAAGAGGCCTCTGAGTAAAATTAAATGGAGAGGAGTATGTGATATTTTGTGAGTTCTGGTGATTTTTGTCTATAAATCCTTCCTATTTCAGCTAAGAAAGCCTTAAAAATCAAGTATTAAAATAAAAAAACAAGGTTTTAAAATTACATTACAAAGTCCCAAGCCAAAACTTTCAAAAAATAATGAAGTATATTCAATCACATTTTTAAATTAATTATTTTTTTTGTTTATTTTTAGTTTATAACATTCATTTCCACAAGATTTTGGGTTACAAATTTTCTCCCCGTCTTTCCCCTACTCACCACCCCAAAACAGCCATCCCACTGAATACCCTCTTCCCCCAATCTGCTCTCTCCTATATCCTCCCCCATCCACCCTCGGACTTTCCAGTAGGGCAAGATGGATCTCCATACCCCAGTGCCTATATATCTTGTTTCCCAGTTGCATGTAAAAAATAATAATAATAATTTTTTTAAACATTTGATTTTAGAATTTAAATTCTAGATTCTTTCCCTTCCTCTCTTGGCCCTGCCCCCACTGGGAATACAAGCAATTCAATACAGGTCTCATATGTGTAGTTATGCAAAACATCGCCACAACAGGCATGCTGTGAAAGACTGACTATATTTCCCTCCATCTTATCCCACCCCCTCCCTGTTCTATTTTCTACTTTGACCCTGGCCCTTTTCAAAAGTATGTGCTTCTAACTACCTTCCCCTCAATCTGCCCTCTTATGCCCTTCCCCCTTACTTTCCTGTAGGGTAAAATACCCAATTTAGTGTGTATGTTATACCCTCCTTAAGCCAAATTCAATGAGAGTAATGTTGTACCATTCTCTTTCACCTTCCTGTTCTTCCCCTCCATTGTAACAAGTTTTCTCTTGCCTCTTTTATATAAGATAATTTACCCTATTCTGTCTCTCCCTATCTCCTCTCATTATATTCCTCTCTCACCTCTTAATTTTACTTTTTAGATATCATCACTTCCTATTCAACTGATCCTATGCCCTCTGTCTATGTATACATGTACACATATATACACACACATATGTATTTATACACACATACAATTTCCTATAAAAACACATATATGTATGTATACATATATATATACATTTATATTCCCTTCAACTGTCCTCATACTGAGAAAAGTTTCATAAGTTATAATTATCATTTTTCCAAGTAGGAATATAAATAGTTCAACTTTAAAAAAGTTCCTTGATTTCCTTTCTCTGTTTACTTTCTCATGCTTCTCTTGCTTCTTGTATTTGAATGTCAAATTTTCTATTCAACTCTGGTTTTTTCATCAAGAATGCTTGTAAGTCCTCTATTTTGTTGAATAACCAACCACATTTTCTCCTGAAACATTTTACCCAGTTTTGCTGGGTAGGTGATTCTTGGTTTTAATCCTAGATTCTTTGACCTCTGGAATATTGTATTCCAAGCCCTTCCATCCCTTAATGTAGAAGCTGCTAGATCCTGTGTTATCTTGATTGTGTTTCCATAATATTAAAATTGTTTCTTCTTGGCTGCTTGTAATATTTTCGCCTTGACCTAGGAACTCTGGAATTTGGCTATGATATTCCTCTGAGTTTTCTTTTTGGGATCTTTTTCAAGAGGCGATCAGTGAATTCTTTCAAGTTCTATTTTGCCCTCTGGTTCTAAAATATCAGGGCAATTTTCCTTGAGAATTTCTTGAAGGATAATTTCTAGGTTCTTTTTTTGATCATGACTTTCAGGTAGTCCAATAATTTTTAAATGATCTCTCCTGCAGCTATTTTCCAGGTCAGTGGTTTTTTCAATGAGATATTTCACATTGCCTTCTATTTTTTCATTTTTTTGAATCTGTGTTATAATATATTGATTTCTCATAAAGTCATTAGCTTCCAATTGCTCCAGTCTAATTCTGAAGCAATTATTCTCTTCAGTGAGCTTTTGAAATTCCTTTTCCATCTGGCAGATTTGGCTTTTCAAGGCATTCTTCTCCTCATTGGCTTTTTGGGCCCTTTTGCCATTTGAGTTAGTCTATTTTTTAAGGTGTTATTTTCTTCTTCTTTGTATTGTCAGGCTGTTGACTTGCTTTTCCTGATTTTTTTCATCATTCTTTTTTTCTCTTCCCAATTTTTCCTCCACTTCTCTTACTTGATTTTCAAAATCCTTGTTGAGCTCCTCTATGGCCTGTAATCAATTCATATTTTTCTTGGAAGCTTTTGATGCAGGAGTTCTGATTTCATTGTCTTCCTCCCACTCCATGCTTTGATCCTTTTTGTCCCCAGAAAAGGAATCTAAGGTTTGATTGCTGTGCTTGCTTTGCTTCCTCTGTTTGCTCATGTTGCCAGTTGATTACTTGACTTTTGAACTCTTTGCCACAGTAGAACTCTGCTTTCAGAGAGGAGAGCTCTGATACAAATTGCTGGGGTTTTCACAGCTGCTGGAGCTATTAGTTGGGTGTCCTCTCTACAGCCACCCCAAGCTCTGGCACACTGGCCACACACCCCAGGACCACCACCCAAGTATGTGATCCAGATACAAGCAAGTTAAATCAAGAGAGCTTAGCCTCTGCATGGTCACTTGGCCCCCTACAATCTGCAGGCCAGGAGTTCTGGAAGTGGCTACACAGCAGCAGCTAAACAGCCACAATTCCTTCACCAATTCTTGCTGGAGGTGCAGGGGCCAGACCATGCTCTTCTGTCCCTCCCTAGTTTCAATGGAGTTCCACACTGACCTTTTACTTGCTCTTTGGCATTTATGGGTTAATAAGTCTGGAAACTGCCACAGCTACTGGTGATTCACTCTCCTGAATTCTGCTCTGGCCACAGCTGGTCGGGGCCACCCTGAGGCTAAAACCAGGAGGCTCATGGGGGACTGTGCTCTGCTCCCAGCATGCTGTGATGGACCCTTCCTCCCGGCCTGCCAGGCTGCCTTCAGTAGGAGATTCGTTTCTCTCTGTCACTTTGTGGGTTCTGTAGCTCCAAAATTTGTTTAGAGTCATACTTTATAGGTATTTGAAGTGGTTGTGAGGGGAGCTCATGGAATTTTCCTTCTATGCCACCATAGCTTCTAGATCACAGCTTTAGACCTTAGAGGCCATGAAAACCAAGCCCTTCATTTTATGGAAGAAGAAAACCAAAGCCCACACAAAGTTAAGTGATTTGCCCAGTCACATAGACAGTATCTATATATAGAGTCTGAACCAGGTCTTCCTGATTCCAAGTACAAAACTCTATCTGCAATGCTACTCTTTTAGGATATTCTTCTTTGATTTCTACTCTAATTTATATTATATAATGCATACATTAGTACAGTGGAAACGTATCTAATTTATAAATATGCATATATGGATGTATATGCTTAAAAATTTTACTGATTAGCTACATGAGTAAAATGTTTGAATATTGTTTCTCTAGACAATCAGTAGTAAAAACTCAGAATCTAGAGGCCACATGTGTGGGCAAGCTTGAGTTGAGTCGCATTAGGACAGAGCTCAAGAATTTTGTACTAAGGGAAACCCAGAAATAATTGTGGGGCATATAGGAATAAAAGTATCTGTCATGGATGTGGGGGAAGAATTATTTGGGCTTGGGTGGCTCTAAATGGGACAGTATTCCCTGTGTGTTTTTTGCACTCCTGATGTTTAAGAAAATGTTTATATAGTTATTCATTTTGACAGACCACAAGGTTTATATCACTGGCTGTTCCAGTGAGAAAACTCGAAAACTATTTGAATGTGCTCACTAAAACTAGAATTCTTAAGTGAGCAGGATGGAAAGAAAAGGTGATGTGCATGAGTACATAGAAAAAGAAAGAAATGATCTTCCTTTGCAAGATAATTGACACAAGGTACCAGCTCCTAGGACTACCTACAATGACATTTTCATTAGATAAGAGCAATTGTTTTATATAATCACCAATGCAACATTTTTTATCCTATCTTTCAATTAATGCCAACATCCTAACCTTTGGGATTTCACTCCCCACCCTCATCTTCCACTTGCTTTTAATTGAAGCACAATGAAACTTTGATCAGTTCACTGGATTTCCAATACTTTGCTTGTAAAAGAAAGGGAACTCACAAAAAATCTAATTCCCATCTTGGATTTAGCCAGACAAAATACAATCACCAAAATCTTCCAATTACCTCCTATTTAAGCACCTATCATCAGCATACATTCAGTTTATTTTCCTAGCGCTTTCTTTTACATACATTGATAACACTAAAAAGTGAGAACTAATATTCAGAATGGTAACCTTAAGGTTGCATCATATTCTCAACTCATAAAAACCTTACGACCTAATCCCTCTACAATACTTATTAAGACAAGAAAGTAAATTAATGTCTTAAAAGGGACTATTGAGCAAAACCTATTAACTTGAGAAAACTGATAAGCTCTAAAGCAGAAAGTATGGATGAAAGCAGAGAGAATCAATCTGAAAAGAGGAAAGATAAATAGTGAGCTACCAGAGGTTTCCATTTTTAAAACTAGGTAACACTTGCTCTTTGAAATGAAGGATAATCTAACTGTGCCTTTGATTACTCAGCAAAGACAAACAGACAACCATTTTCCAAAAGAAGTGGGCTGTGAATTATGACTAGTTCATAAGAAAATATCTTTCAGATGAGGTCTGTGGCAGCTGTGGACGCAGGATTAGAGAGGGGTTGATTCAAGTGCACAGATAAATAAAATACACATACATGGGTATTAGGAAATGTCACTTGTGCTTTTTTAAAAAGAATAATTCTAGGCCTCAGCTGGAATAAACAAGGAACCTGCCTCCCATCAAATAATATTACTTCTAGCTTGAATGATGGGAAATGATGTTCCTTCCATATATAAACATGCTAGAATAGCGGTGATAGAGAAGTCACAATCTTGAATGAGGAATATATGGACAATGGGGGGAAAAAAAACAATATATAAAGCCTGAAAGCCACGCTGGCTGCCTAGAAACAGCCTAGAAATCCAGTTCATTTAGATGTTACCCTGATCTCTGAACAGAAATTTAGATCAACAAAGAAGGCCCAGTTGAGAATGAAACCCAAGGGGTGGCTAGGTCGTGCAGTGAATAGAGCACTGCCCCCGGAGTCAGGAGGACCTGAGTTCAAATATGACCTCAGACACTTAACACTTACTAGCCATGTGACCTTGAGCAAGTCACTTAACCCCAATTGTCCTGGCTTCCCCCCTCCAAAAAGCAAAAAGAGAGAGAGAGAGAGAGAGAGAGAGAGAGAGAGAGAGAGAAAATGAAACCCAAACCAGCAGCAAGAGGGGAGGGAGAGAAAACAAATCAAAGCTAGTTTTCTCAACCAGAGTCAAGGAATCAACTCAGATACCTCTGTGGATGTTTCCAAAACTTCTGTTCTTTTTTGACTCCATAAAGCTTCTATATCTAGCCATTGATTCTAATATCCCAGGTTCCTTCCCGGATCCTCCCCCTTGACCATAGGGGAACACTGACTGCCCAGCACTTGGCACTACTACAGGAATTTCATGCTCCCAAACACACATATCAGAAAATTGGCCCTGATGCTCCAACCCAGTGCTAGTGGTCCTCAATGACACACAAGACATAGTGACAAGCTTGAAGCTCCCACAAACAAAGTGATAAGAAAGGAACTCACAGACAATTCTGATTAATAGGAATTTCCCAGGACCCCTCCTTTAAGTTACTCTTATATACACTAAACACATACATCTACACTGTAAATAACTCTCCCTAGCAAGCTAGAGGAAATGAAATAGACCACCAGCAAATGGGCTACCATTTCATCCCTTTTTATGCCCTGGATAATAAAAGTGACTTTAAACATAAAAATAAAGTATATCATTTCTTTTTGTGGTGGCAGAAAAATTGGAAACTAAGGGGATGCCCATCAGTTAAAGAATGGCTGCATAAGTTAGAGTATATTAATGTGATGGAGTAGTATTGTGCTATAAGAAGTGGGGAAAATAGATGAAAAAGATATAGAAAGACTTATATGAACTAATTCAGAGTGAAGTAAGCAAAACCAGAAGAATGATTTCTGCTATAATATCAATATTACAAGAATGAAAGATTTTGAGGACTTTTGTGTACTGATCAAAAATGAAATGACAGATCCAGAAGAATAATTTATATAATAATACTAAAAACAAATGACATTGAAAACTATAAGAGCTATGATGAACACAATGACAATTCATGATTCCGGAGGACCAGTGATGAAACATGTTATCCATGACAGGGAGGTGATTAATTAATAGAGTGTAGAATGAGAAATCTAAATTTTTGTATACAGCCATTGAGGGAATTGATGTGACTTAACTACGGATATTTGTTACAAGCGATTTTTTTTCTTTTCTTTTTGGTGGGGTGGGATTGAGAGAAATAGAAAATCGATTCCTCCCCGTTTTTAATAGAGAATGGGGATGGTAACACAGATCTAAAATGTTGCATTGAATTTCAGATGAGGTCCTTTCTCTTTATTATCAGTATTACTTGTCCGACTTTGTTGCAATAGACACCTCATCAAGTTGGAACAACTTGTAAATATTTATAATATAAAAATAAGGCACATCAAGAAAAAATTTTTAAAGAGAAAGATATCCAATAAAATTAAATAAGAGAACTTTCACGGGTTCAGAGAATCATTTTATTCGCTTGGCAGTTTCTCTCAATCACATCACTTTTTGTTGTCGAGTCATTTTTCTTTCGTGTCCTATTTTTCCTGACCTCACTTGGGGTTGTTTTCCAAATACTAGAATGGTTTTCCATTTCCTTCTCTAGTTTATTTTATAGATAAGGTAACTGAGGCAAACAGGGTTAAGTGACTTAGCCAGGTTCACACAGCTAGTAAGTGTCTGAGGCCAGATTTGAAGATGAGCCTTCCCAACTCCAAGTGCAGTCACAATGGAGAGACCCAGCTGCCCAGTAGCATTGCTGGTATGGTTCTACTTAGCTTTGTTTATTCTTCTCTACTCTCTCAAGGCTGTTCTTCCAAAGTGACCCAACATGAAAATCAAACAACTCATTTTGAGACTGATTACTTAAAATAACTAGTTAAGAGATCAGTTATCAGCATGGATTCATCCTTGGGCCTACTGGCCAAGAAGTTCTTGAGGACCTAAGCCAGAGGTTCTTGACCTAGGGTCCATAAACTTGTTGTAACAACTAAACTTGTTGTAACAACTATTTTGATAACTGTCTTACAATATAATTGGTTTCCTTTGTAATCCTATATATTTTGTTTTATACATTTAAAAATGTATTCTGAGTAGAGGTTCATAAATTTCACCAGATTGCCAAAGAGCTCCAAGCCACATTTCATCACCCTATACTTAGATGATGAAGGCTTTCTAAGAGCCAATCTAGGTGTAGTTGGAGTGGTGATCAGGCTAGAGGTCTAGGGTAGAAGGGAGATGAATTACCTATTAATGTCCCCCAATTCCCTAATGGTTATTTGTAGAATATTATCACTTCAAAATATTATACATATACAAACACACACACATTTATATAGATATATACTATAAATATATAATACATTACATGTATTATATTTGTATATATAAATATATGTATAACATAATTATATATATAATATATAATTATATGTATAACATAATTATATATATTATATATATATACATATACATACACATGCAGATAGATACATGTCATTCCTATATATATACACAGAGATAGAGAGGTAGCTAGATATTTATTTGTATCTATGAATTTTTGAATTCTTGTGGCCAAAAATAATTCATCACCTAGAAGCCTGCTTTCTTGGTGCTGATTGAATCTATGCTAGTTCTCAGATGACTGACATAGTTTGTAAGGAGGCCCATTTTCAAGCATTTCTAGTTTCTCAGAACTTGAGGTTTGCTGGCACTCCATTCCAGAACCTAGGGTCACCCCAATCCCTTGATGAGACATAGAAATAGGGCTTTATTAGAGGAATCAATTATCTATCTCTTGCAAATTAAACAGAATGTGTGTAAAACACTGCAGTGTTCTGTACATGGTAGATACTAACAATAAAATCACAGAATTTCAAGGCGGGAAGGAGCTCCAGAGGCAATATACTAGAAAAATCCACACATGACCAAGAATTCTTTTTTCAACACACCTAAGTAGTCATTCATCTTCTGCTTGAATAAAAAGCCGCTATCTCCTGAGGGAGAGGGCCTGACTTTTGGAAAGCTCTAATTGCTAACACCATTCGGCTTATAGCAAAACTAAAATTTATCTCTGTGTAATTTCCACTTATTGCTAGGAGTCGCAATCACTAAGACCAAGCAAGGATAGTTTAAACCCTCTTCTAGATGATAGCCCTTGAAAACTTGAAGATAACAATCATCTCCCCCTCAAGCCCCAAGAAACAGGGATAAGATGGGAAAAGAAAGTAAAATAGGTACCCAGAGCATAACCACCAATTGGGTACTATAAAACAGGTCGTTTTAGTCTCACAAAGAAAGAAAAGGCTAAGCAATGAAGAATAATAGGACAATTACAATCAGTTGAGAGGTGACTATTCAAGCCTGGTTGGCACATTTACAACTGGGAGGCTCATTAGCTATTTTACATCTCAGATTCTTTTATATAGTCCAGTCCCTAAGTGGGCTCTTTTCTTTCTGGTTCCTTTCTTTCTGTGACCTTGAGAAAGTCAACACCTACCTAGATCTCAGTTTCCTCATCTGTTACATGAGGGGACTCTGAACTTCCTTTTACCTCTAGTTCTATGATGCTAGGAGCTTTAGTTCACAAATCTCTACTTGACTTAGGTCACCTACTTGGGTGATTCTAGTCAACCAAAACACACAATTAGTTCAAAACAAAGGCATATATTGAATTGGCTTAGTAAGAAGGATAACAATAAAGCACCTCCCCCATCAACCTGGTATGTACACTTATCACCCAATGTCAGTCCAAGGGAAGGATACACATAGAGTTGACAAATACAGAGACTTAGAAATAGGGAACACACAAGTCCAAAGCAGGTGGCAGGAGGGGCAACTCACAGCTTTGAGCCTACGGGTCTGCAGAATGCTGGCATCCCTGCCTTGTTCCTACCACCTTGGGTCTTCTAGTCTCCATTAGATGAGGCTCCCCTGTTTGTAGCCAAATGCTGCCCTGATGGAACTTGTTTGTAATCACCACCATGTCCAGCTTTGGGCTCCGGACACCCTAAGACAGCAGTTCTCAACCTGTGGGTCGCGACCCCTTTGGGGGTCAAATGACCCTTTCACAGGGGTCGCCTAAGACCATTGGAAAACACATATTTCCGATGGTCTTGGGAACCAAGACACTGCCCCTCTATCCATCTCTAGGTAGGTCTGCCCACATGCAGATACGCCCACATACGAGTATTAAAGGGTCACGGCATTAGGAAGGTTGATTAGAAAGTTGCCCTAAGACCAGAAGGATTTTCAGTTGTAAGGCCAGACAACGATGACAACAACAACAACATCCAGCACTATGAAAGTGAGAATATCATGTTTGTTCAGTTCTGTGCGCCATGTTTTTAAGAAAGTTTTTATCCAATACTTTTTACACCAAAGGCATTGTCTGCTATGCTCCTCCCCCTACTGAACCATCCATTATGGCTGAGGAAGACAGTTTAGCAACAACATCTGACATAGCAAAAGTCGTATGTCTATGTGGCATGTTTTAGAAAGGATGCTATAAGCTGGAAAGTATGCAGAGTGAGGGGTTAGGGTTGGGGAGGAGCAAATCTGAATGGTGACAGAACACAAGATCATAATATATGAAGGAAGTGGGCATAATTAACCTGCAGAAGAGAAGATAAGGAAGATGTGATTTCCTCCCTTATCACTTCAAGTATCTCAGGGGCCATCAAATGGGTGAGTGATTAGATATATTCTGATTAGCCTTAATAGGAAAACCAGGAGCAGAGGGTAGAAATTGCAGAGAGCTGGATTTAGGTAGGAAAAATTTCTAATAATTTAAACAGCCTCAAAGTAAAATGGACTATCTCCCCTAAATGGACTCTGGTGGGTTTCACCAGCAAAGGTAGAATGAATACTGGCACTGTATGGTGTGATGGAGGCTTCTTGTTCAACTCTAGCTCAAAATTTCAGGGGTTCTTTACCTTCTTTATATCCAGAACCTTTTCGATAATCTGGTGAAACCTATGGATTCCTTCTCAGAATTCATGTTTTTTAAATGCACAAAATACTTAGGATTATAAAGGAAAACAGTTATATTAAAATAGTTATCAAAATATGTATTTTTAAAATGTTAACAGACCCCCAGATTAAAAGCTTATGTTTGATAGGTTCTAGGGGCTGTTAGATCCGTGATTCTATCATTTTTCTGTGCCTCTTGGATTCCCTGACTTTCTTCAAGTCTCAGCTAAAATCTTACCTTCTGCAAACTTAGCCATTCCCTTAATACTAGTGCTTTCCTTCCAAGATTACTTCCCATGTACCTTGTGTGTGTATAAACATATATATATATATAAACAAATACATATGCATACATGTATATACACATACATCTACATATACATACATCATGTTGCCTGCTCATATTATAAAGTGAGCTCCTTGATGGAAGAGACTTGTTTTTAGCACTTAATAAATGCTTGTTCATTGACTGAATGATTGATGGCAATGCCCCAGCAAATCATTTGTTCAACTTATTGGTCAATTGGTTGATTGATTGGTGCATGCAGACCTAGCCTTAGAGGAAATTCCTACTAGAATTCAGCATCTGAAAGGAATGAAGGAGAAACTGTAATAAGAGTTAGGTATTAATGACTGCAAAAGAACTATCACTATATAACAACCCAACCTTCGGAGAAGGTGATATTATTTTTATTTCCTCATTACATATTGAACATAGATAATACCATACAGTCCAAAAGGGCAGCCCAAACAATTCTATGATTTTTTTATAACTTCTTTTAAGACCAATGGAAGGAATAAAGGATCTGGCATTGGCTGTTTGTTCCACTGATAATCCTTTCCTATTTTGAGAGTTTCAGATCTCTCCAAGGACTTTACTGTTTCTTGGAAAAGCCAAGCTCTTCTGTAAATCAGGTTTTCAACTCAGGGAATATAAAAACAGGCTATGTAATGAATGTGCCTAGCTTCCTTGAATTTGCAGGCAGATGGAAAGAATAGCAAAAGAAAAGGTGTGAACTTTCTCCATTCATCTTAATGGGGTGTTAACCTCACTGCCTCGGGGTGACCATTTGAATTCTAGAATTATAAACAACTTGCCCAAATCCAGCATCCCTCCCCTGCTCCCCCCCCACACACACACACACCTCCCAGCCCTGGGAGTCTCTGATCACTCCCTGAAGAAAGACAGCTGGGTCCAGTTTGGACGATGACTCAGGCTTAAGAAAGCAAACACATACCAAACAAAACTGCCTTCAGCCAACTGTAGATACTTCCCATCCTCCCTCTGTGCTTCTGCCTGAAATTTCCAGCCTGTTTAATATGAGGAAGGGATACAGACTGTGGTATTCCCTTAGGAGACAGGCATTCTAGAATGTTTGCATTAAGTGAAAACCTTTACCTACAGCCTTGCAGAGAAGCTGCCAAATCTTTCAGGATTTTGATTAGCTCCTTAAGAACTAGAGCTGAGTCTTGCTCATTTTATTCCCAGCTCCTAGCATCCTATTTTCTAGGAGGCGACCCAGTACCCAGACCCGAACCTATCACGTATGGTCAAAACCCTTCACTGGCTCCTTATCGCCCCTAGGATAAAAGACTAGTGGTTGAGATCCTCCACAATCTCCTTCTAACCTACGTTCCCAGTTTTATCTCAGGTTCCTCTCTTTACATTGCAGTCAAGCATTTCTAGGAACTCAGATTTCTAGTGTCTTTGTCCATGGAGGTTTGTTCCCCATAGCTGGAGTCTTTTTCATTTACCCCTCCACCTCTTGGAATCCTAGCTTCCTTTAAGACTCTCCCATTATCAAATTTACTTCTCAACCTTCCCCTTACCCACGTGTTACTACTGGCTTTCTCTCTCTACTCCAGTTACCTTGTATTTACTCAACCTCACACATGTATCCTGGTATCCTTCCTTTCCCCCATGTAAGCTTCTTGAGGGCAGTGACTGTTCTATGTCTATCTTTGTATTACAATACCTCTCGCATAATAGGCAGTAAATAAATTCTATTAAATTAAAAGTAAGTATTCAATAAATGTTAAATTAAAATTGCATGGATTAAAAGGTACATAGGTAAAGAAATACTGTGCACATATTATTTGAGAAGAAACAAGAGTATTATCAGCACTCTTCCGTATTCTCCATCACAAATAGATTGCATTTCTGTGGAGATGTCTTACTCTAAGACAAAAGGTATCCAAAGTCTGATCAACAATGACAAGAGAACGGAATAAGGAACAGGCCTTTGAAAGGCTGGAAATTGGATTTCTACTTAACATCATTTCACAGGCAACAGCTGAGGGCAGCTATTGTTTGTACTATGGAGTTGGCAGGAATGTACTCATTGCAGATCAAACACAGCTGAGCAAGTGACTCAGATAAAAGGCCAAGAAATCCTTAGAGAAAAGCCAGAAACCTAACTCAGAAGCCCCAGGTGCAAGGAATTGTAGGGCAAATGGACAATATGCCACAGGGCTGTTAGGGTTAGCTACAAAAGTGTTATGGGAATCTGAAGATCTTCCCTGCCCCTAGGCCCTTTGCTAAAGTGTCTACGTGACTGAGGACCCTTGGATATTTGAAAGTATACTCTGTTCCCTAATAGGCTGAATGTGGTCATGTGGAGCCTGTG
>CM053583.1:245984126-245999970 GCA_028627135.1 Pseudochirops cupreus | reverse complement strand
TTCTTCATGTTTATTGGAGGCCCCTGGTGGGGGTGCTCTGGCTGCGCTCTCCTCCTCCCTCTCTCTCCCATGATCTTTCTTTTCCCCAAAGAAGGAATCAAGGGTTTGGGAGCTGTTCTTACTTTGCTTCTTATGCTTATTCTTACTCATGGTTCTTCAGACTGTGATTTTTTTTTAAATCTCTGTGGGGCTCTGCTTCCAGAAGGGAAAGCTCTGCCCCAAATTGCTGGGGTCCTCCTGGCTGCCGTAGCTCTCAGGAAGATGCTGGGAGTCTCCCTAAATACTTCCAGCAGACTGGATAATAAAGACTCCAAAATGGAGGCCCAAGAGGGTGATCCGGATCCAGGCCGCTCAACGAGAGCACTGGCCTGAAAACAATTGCTCAGTCCCCCTGCTGTCTGCAGGCCGCGGGTGGGAAGCTACAAAGCAGAGGCAGGTGCAAAATCTCTGCCTTTTGCTTTTCTGCTCTGGAGGCCTTTCGCCAGACTGCTTATGTCCCTCTTTCGCAATCCCCACTCGCAGCTGCTGCTAATCCACTCACCTGAGAGGCTCCTCCACTCCTCCCGTCCAGTCGCCCCTGGGGCACAGCCTCGGCTTCAGGGCAGGCTGGTTTCGGTTCTCAGTGCTGATATGGTTCCTCATAGCCGAGTTGACTTTAGTGGGAAGTATCTTTGTGTGCGTTTTGGAGTTCTAGGATTGGTTTAGAGTCCTGTTTCATGGGTATTTTGGGGTGGCTATGTGAGAGCTGCGATATGTTGCTGCTGCTACACCGCCATCTTGGCTCCGCCCCCAACTTTATTTCTTAAAAAATAAAATCATTCCAGTTCAGTTTTACTTGTTTCCAATTTATGATTCCCCATTATGTGTGTGAATATACACATATATGTACATATGCATGTATATACATGTGTACACATTTTCTCTTTTTTGTACTTTTGCATTTATATCTTATATCATCGTTCTATGGGAGCACAATGCTTAATTCATGATAGGAGCTAAAAAATGCATGCTAAATGAATACCCATGTCTTTAACACCAATATTCTTCCAATGATTATTTATGGCTAATAAGAATAATAGTCATTAACACAGTATTTTAAGATTTAAAAAGAATTTTATACACATTACCTCATACAACATTTTACATAGCTCATTTTACAGATGGAGAACCATAGCGTCAAAGGTTAAGTGACTTCTCCCTAGTCATACGATGAGTAAATTCCATAGGGAAACTTAGGCCTACCCTGACTCCAGGTCCAGAATTCTTTCCCCTGCCTCCTGCTGGATCATGGAATTAATTTGATGTTGATTTTGTCTTTCTTTCTAAGCAGCTCATGAACACAGACAATGAATTCTCAGGAGACTACAACTGTGTAAGATCAAAGTTTAACAATTAAGTGTGCTTTTTAGAACTGATTTCAACTCCCCATGAGGAAGAGTCTGGGGAGCCTGCTTCTGGGAGAGTCATGATGGCATGGAGTAGAAGAGCCTTAGAAATTATCTGGGGCATGCATAGACATTCTGTAACTGGTTCCAGTCTGCTAACCCCATGGTGAATGGCAACCTCTTTGATTGGCTGCGTTTGTGGAACTGGGATTAAAATTGCCTTCAAAAAGCATTGGCTTCAGTCTCTTTCTCTCTCTCTCTCTCTCCCTCTCTCTCTCCCTCCCTCCCTCCCTCTCTCTCTCCCTCCCTCCCTCCCTCCCTCTTTCTCTCTCCCTCCCTCCCTCCCTCTTTCTCTCTCCCTCCCTGCCTCTCTCTCTCCCTCTCTGTCTCTCTCTCTCTTTCTGTCTCTCTCTCTCTGTCTCTCTCTCTCTGTCTCTGTCTCTGTCTCTCTCTGTCTCTCTGTCTCTGTCTCTGTCTCTGTCTCTGTCTCTGTCTCTCTCTCTGTCTCTCTCTCTGTCTCTCTCTGTCTCTCTCTCTCTCTGTCTCTCTCTCTCTCTCTCTCTCTCTCTCTCTCTCTCTCTCTCTCTCTCTCTCTCTCTCTCTCTCTCTCTCTCTCTCTCTCTCTTTCCCTCTCTCTCTCTGGCTTGATTTGACTCCTTTGCTGATGACAGTGCTGTAAGGGGAAGAGGCCTTGGACCTTTCCCCTCTGAGACCAACACATGGATCCATAAAACTGCCTTCTGTTCTTTGCCTCAGCCTTTGTTCTTTAATTTTAGCCAGAGGAATAGGAAACTATGACCTCATGAGTTTTTAAAGGTCAGGAGAACAAGTCAGGCAGGCATCTATGTGTCTAGGGAGTATGAAAGTTGAAGAGTGGAGTCCATATAAGGTTTTACAGATAGCCCAGCATGGGTGCCGCAGGGATCAACCCAACAGTAGCAGAGAAGAGGAGTGTACAGCAGGGATGCTGGATGCTCACTACCATAATATCATAGATTTACAGCTGGAAGACACCTTGGACATCATGGAGTCCAACTCCCTCATTTTACAGATGAGGAAACTGAGGCCCATCAAAGTTAAAATATAACAATACAATCCTCATGTATTTCTTAAACTTCATCATCATTATTCATATTAAAAAGTAAAAAAAACAACAACCCTGAAGATTACAATGCCCTTCAACAAAGGCTGTTTTGCCCCAGCACCATCTTTTCATGCCTCAGAGTTCAGCTATCCTCTGTTGTGGCCATTTCCTCCCATCTCAATAATGAGAGATTCCTGAAGGGAAATTCCTTATCCTTCCACCCCTGTCCGCCCCTGTCAAGTGTCTTGGAAGCTAGAGATTGCAAAGCAGTAGAAAAGAAGAACTGGGGTTATATACCTGCTCAGAGGACAGCAATGTGATCCCAACCTAGGGGAAGAGGGTATGGCACATTGAGAATGGATTCCCGGTCCCTGACATTCCACTTCCCCCTAAATTTTCCCTACCTACCAAAAAGGGCTGAATAGAGATGAGCAAGGGAGTGGAGCGGCCAGCACCATATAAGGTTTATGTTTTGTTGTTTATGTTATGTTATGGTTATGTTTATGTTATGTTTATTACTTTCTAAAATGCAACAGATTGTCAATCACTCCTCTGCCCCATGATAATTTCTTGATTTTAATCTGTTGACTCTCCCCCCAACTCCTTAGCTTTGGATCTTTTTGCTTTCAGACTCAGTTCAAAGCTCCTAGCTCTCAGCTGGATTTCTGTTTATCCACTTAAACCACCCTCAACCCCACCCCTTAGGGACTGTTAAATGGGGCTATTCTCAGGCTCTTGGCAAATCCCACTGGCTCCCTAACCCTGACAGGGGAACTGACACATCTTAAAACTAAAAACTTAAAAAACTGACTTTTTTTTCCCTCAACTTGGCTTCCTTTCCCTTGCTCCTGGCTCCTACCCCCTGCTCTCAAACTTGAACTTGAACTACACCCTCTTTGTGGCTCTCCTGGCCTATTTTCTCCCTCTAGGCTCTGCTAAGTGCTACTAATCTCAGTGATACAGCAGTCCCACTTCCTCCCTTAGACGTTCCCATGATAGTAAGGACAGGACATGTTTTTTTTTTTCCTTTTCTCGTGACCGAACAGAAAAAAGCCAGACTAAAAAACCCAAACCCCAGTTCAGACAGCAATACTCCTTGTCATCCTGCAGGCCCTGAGAGCCACAGGTACAGAGCAAGAAGCCACAATAAGTATTGGGCCAGAGTGGCCAGACCACAGAAGCATGGCTGTGCTCTGAAAAACCTGTGACGTCCCGTAGAAAACACCAAAACGTGTCTGGGAGTAGATGGAGTTGATGATTCTGCTCACCAGCTGTGCAACTAGTGCCTTCCTCATATCAGGGTCACCTGTGGCCACAAGCCCTCCTAGGGCTTCGTTTAAGGAACTGGGCACAGGGGAGTAGGAAAGGGCACTGGATTAAAAGCAAAAGGACCTGGGTCCAAATCATGGCACTGTCACTACCTATGTGACCTTGAACACTATGGATTAGTTCTCTGGGCCTCAATTTCCTTCTCTGTCAAATGAGGGGATTGGATTAGATGGCATTTCTGGTCCCTTCCAACCTAAATCTAATCTGACCTATTCAAGTCATTAGTGCTAAAAATTAGGAAATGGAAAAAAGTTTGAATATTGACTTGATTCTCATAATTTCCAGCAAAAGTTTAACTAATGTTCAGCCTTCTTAAAGGGTTTGGACAAGATTTTTTCCTTTGATTTAGATGTCTATCTGATTGGTTTTTACATTAAAAAATAACCTTAATCAGTATAAGAGCACTAGATTTAAAGTCAGAAGAAACAGGTTCAAATTCTAGTTCTTCCATGTACTTTGCTTGGGCAAATCCCTTAACCTCTATGGGCCTAAATTCCTTTCCCTATAAAATGAGAGATTTGGATTATGACCCCTAACGTCCCTTCCAACTCCACATTTTATGAATTTGTAATAGTCACTACAATGAGGAAGCCAAAGAAGCACAGAAACCACTTTAGCCAGCAAACATTTGATCTCCCTGCCAAACAGAGTGAAGACAGCCAAGGGCAACACTTGTTTAGAGCACAAACCCATCTGTAAAACACTATGTAGGTGGGTGGAAGATTACGAGAAGTATTACAAGCAGCACATCTTTATAAGATGAGTAAAAAGCATTGGAAGAAAACAACATGCCAACAGCAAACTTTTCATTAAACCCAAATGAGCCACATCTTTCCAAGAGAATTTGTCTTCTAGATGATGAAACAAATTCTTGAATATTTTTATAATGGTATATTTTCATCATTATAGACAAAGAAGTAATCATGTTTGTCCTCTTAACACCTTATTCCTCAATGTGCTATGTGAAGGAGTATGAAGGACAAGAACACTGAGAATTAAAGTTGAGAAGAGAAGCTATAGTAGCTAAAGTATGTACACAGAGAACTGTATTGGAGACAACAAAATCTTGACAGCATTGAGGCATCGACATACAAAATATGTCAGTGAGTGGAAGATACCAAGGGAATCTCTGAATTCAGCATTGTAGGCATTGCCACTAACAAGGCAGTGTAAGAAACTCAAGAATGAACCATAGTACAGACTGTGAACTGACTCACTAGAAGGTTGAGATTAGGAAGGAAGGATAATGGAGCCAGTTCACAAGTGATTACTGAGAAAGTAGTTAGTAGTGACAGCTTTGGAGGTCAAGGTGAGGACATAGAACAAGTTTAAGAGAAGTAAGTTATAGGAAGAGATAAAATAATAGACACCATGATTGGATAAAGGAATATCACAATTTTGGATCATGGAGGTAAGTGATGACAAGATCAAGGGTAGATGGCCATTCTTGTGTAGCTAAAGTAGAATAAAAGAGAAAGCAGATTGAAGAATAGGAAGGTTAGGATATTCTAAGAAATATCAACATGTACATTGAAATTTGGGTCAGGCATTGAACTCATTGAGAAGGAAGCAAGAATATGAAATTTGACCTTCCTGCTGTGTTGTATAGAACATACGCAATATCCTATGACTACTACCAATCCAATACATGGAATTTCAGAAGCTGGATTGACTCAGGAGTTAATGCTGTGTTACGATGAAATATCATTTTGTTTGTTGGATACCTGTAAGGACCAGTGATTCAGAAGAGGTTGAGCTGAAACTCAGTGCATATTCAAAAAAGCTTGAGAAGATGCTCTTTCTCTGTCTCTGTCTTTCTAACTCTGTCTCTCTGTCTCTGTCCCTGGCTTCTCTTTTTCTTTAGACTCTTTTGTGTTTATTCTTCTTTGATCATAGGTAAACAAATATGAAGAACTGGCACTGACCAATAGGTCAATTGTGAGTTTCAACAGGTTGGAAAAACCACCACTAATCTCCTTCACTATTGGAATAGGTAGTGGTCTACTGGTAGCCATAGCAGCCCAGTACATTAAGGAGCAGCTGAGTGGACTTTTTAGCTCAGTTCAGCAATGGACTGGTCTTTCAACAGATACTTAGCCAGGAGTTTGTTGGTAAATATTTAACAACCAGGTCTCTGAGAACAACCAAAAAAGTACACTCAACATTCTTTTAAGTTTAATCTGCCTAGTTCTCCATTACTTTCTTGTCAACATAAGCAACAAAACAATAAATCTACCTCTTACTTGTGGCAATTTCTGGGGTGAAAATGCTCACACGGAAAATTTAACAATCAGTTCTCACAAACCTATATAACCTGGCTCCAGGACACTCCCACTCCCAGCCCTGAAAAGAGCCAACTCAGATGAGGAAGGCAGACACAAACTCAGTGAAGACTACTTTCAGGAAGAAAAGGACTACCAGGATCAGGTACAAGATATTCCTAGGGCTCACATGTTCTCAATGTGCATGCCTCCTATTTTATGCTTACCTCGGTCTCCCCAGGGACATTATGTATACAAGGGGAAAGTATGTACCCTACCTCCCCCCCACCTCCCATTAAGGAGTGTTTTTGTAATTTGTAATTTCTGTCCATGCTATACCTTCTCAGCAAATATTCTCTTGTAAAAGCTAATTGATGTCAACTCATTGATCAGTATTGGGGGAAATATAGTGGCTAGGAGATATTGAGAGATACTATCAGAACCCAACCCCCTTGGTCTACTCCCTGGAGTGCTTAAGGGAGAAGTTAGTAACCTTCTGGGTATCCACTGTGAGTCGTGGTTGGGAGAATGAACTCAAATAACCTGTTACAAGGGATTCGGTATCACTGAAATTGAGAGAGATAGAAGGAATAGAAGTCTGCTAACCACTGCCAAATGAGACCAGGTGGGTTATTGGCAGAACGGAGCAGCTCTGCTGATGAAGGTAGGTATGTAAAATGTCCTAGGTCACTCACTACATCACCTCTCAGTATCAAAGCATTGTGGTCATAAACTAATTCTATCCCACTGGGCCATGGCCTTAAACTGTCTGCAGGGGTGGGGAACCTGCAGTCTTGAGGCTTTGGATTCAGTTAAATGGCCACATTTGGAGACCTAGAGGGCCACATGTGGCCTCAAGGCTGCAGGTTCCTCACCCCTGCTAGGGGGAGTGATAGTGTCTAACTACATGGGCACATCTGAGGGAAAACGAAATCTAACTTGTTAGCACTAACATAAAAAATCAATCTCAGTCTCGACTTCTCATATAAAACAGTCACCATCACTCCATGCTTAGCTCTGCTGGGACATTTGCCTCCTTGCCTTGTTCTATCTTTCCCTTCCCATTCTCTTCATCTTGGTTATGAATCTTTTTGCCTTCTGATTCAGCTTATTACTCCTGTGTAGTCCTCTGGATTAGTTGTTTTGTTGTTGTTGTTGGTTTGGTTTTTTTTTGCTTTTGTTTTGTAAATTTTTGAGATTTGACCTCAGATTGGCTTTCTATTTACCCACTTGGATCTATCTCATCCTGGACAATCTTTTCCTCCAATTCATCTGCCCTAAGATGACTGAATTTCCAGCATACGTTCTTTTTTTTCTTTTTAAAAAATTTCATATTTTATTTTCTTCCCAATTAGATGTAAAAACATTTTAATATTCTTTTTTTCAAATTTTTAGTTGCAAATTTTCTCCTTCCCTCCCCTCCTTCTCCCATTGAGAAGGTAAGCAAATGTTATAGGCTCTGCATGTGTAGTTATCCAGTATACATTCTTGCAAAGGTACATTATGAAGTAAAATGACAGCAATTCTTGATTTCCCTATACAATGCTGTGGAGCAATAGTATCACTGCATTTCTTCACCTTTTTATTACTCATAAATTGTGTATTTACTTGTAGACATTAAAGATATCAAGTTTTGTTCTCAGCTCTCTTCTAGGATTTTGTTTTCTTTCAATTACTGATTTTTCTCTGCTCATAATTTTTCAGCACTATGTCTTATACTCCTTATCACATTTGTCTAGTATGTATGGCAGATATGAGGTATTTAGGAAAGACTAGTACCTCTGGTGCAAGGGTTTGCTGAACCCTTTTCAGGGCTGCTCATCTACCTTTGGTGAAGAAGAGATTTTAATGTAAGTAGTTACCTTCATTCTCATAGGTATCACTGAGATTCAGTGAGATAAAAACATAATTGCTACTCTTGCATTGTTTGTGTTTTACTCCAATCCTTTATTTTAATGTGTGAGTTTTACAACTTTATTTTTCAAATATATTTCTTGTGAGCAAAACATATTGTTGGATTTTGCTTTCTAATTCGTTTGCTAACCTCTTTTGTTTTATAGGTGAACACATACCATTAACATTCACAGTTATTATAATTAACTATTTATTTCCCTCAATTCTATTCACATATCTTTTATTCTCTATACTCATCTCCCCCCCATTTGTTTCAAGGTATTGTCCTTTCTTTTTTTCTCTCTTTTAGCCTTCTTTTGATTATCCCCTCTCTAAGTTTAAGGTTTATTTTTACTTATGACAAATCCTTCCCTGAATCTATTCTCATTCTTATATTCCCCTTTCCATTCATCCTGGTTCTATATGTATCCTTGTTGATTTGGATATATTTTTATATCAAACTCTTTGAGTGTGTGTGTGTGTGTGTGTGTGTGTGTGCTCGTGCACACACATGCCCACATGTGTACCTATGTTCTTTCTTCTTTTCAGTAGTTTAGAGGAAAGTGAAGTTCAAGTGATGTTAACTCTCTCTATTCCTATCCTCTATTCTTATTCCTCTTCCTGCTTTTCCAGTCTTCTTACTCCTCTCACACATTATGTTTTTAAACAAATTCTTCCATCTTTTCTCCTTTTTCCCCCTAAAATATCCTCTCTTCCCTCTTTTCTTTTTTCTGAAAACATAAAAAAACTATTTATAAAAGTTTTATACCTCTATGACCCCCTGTGACATCAGGATGCTAAATGATTCCTTTTAGCATTACCCCTTCTCCATAGGAATGTAAACCAGTAGTTCTCAACTTTCCTAATGCTGTGACCCTTTAATACTCATATGTGGGTGTATCTGCACGTGGGCGGACCCACCTGGAGACAGATAGAGGAGTGGTATCTTGGTTCCTGAGACCATTGGAAATGTGTGTTTTCCGATGGTCTTAGGCAACCCCTGTGAAAAGATCCTTTGACCTCCAAAGGGGTCGCAACCTATAGGTTGAGAACCACTGATGTAAATAGTTCACCCTTACAAAATTCTTTCAGATTGCTTAGTGTTAGTTATCTTTTTAATTTTTTTTTTACTTTCACATCTGTATTTTAAAGTTCCTTTTCATGTCTTTTTTTCCTTAAGGATATTTGAAAATTCTTTATTTCATTGAAGATCCATTTTTTCCCATCTAGGAACATACTTATTTTTTTTTTAGCAAATTATTCTTGGTTATAGGTCATTATCTTTTGCCTTTTGGAATATTTCATTCCATGTTCTCTACTTCTTTATAATAAGAGCTACTAAATATTGTGTAATCTTAACTTATTTCCTTGTTATTTGAACTATTTTTTTTGGTTGCACATAGTATTTTTTCTATTGTCTAGAAGCCTATGCCCCAAAAAGATCAATAAAAGAGGAAAAAAGTCTATATGTACAAAATATTTTTAACAGCTCTTTATGTGGTGGAAAAAAGTGGAAAGTAAGGGGATACCTATCAAATAAAGAGTGGCTGAATAAGCTGGGCTATTTAAATGTAATAGAGTACTATTGTGCTATGCAAAATGAAGAAATAAGTGATTTCAAAAAGATATGGAAAGGCTTGTTTGAATGAATGTGGAGTGAAGTAAACAGAATCAGAAAAGCAATTTATGATAAAACATAAATATTAAAAATGAACAATTTTGAGGACTTTTATAAACTGAACAAGAATGAAATGAGTAGAAACATATAGAAAACAACATAGAAATTATACAGTAACACTATAATACAAACAACTTTGAAGGCAGTGAGAACTTTGCTCAATAAAATAACTACTCATAACTCTAGAGAACCTATGATGAAACATGCTATCTATGACAGAGATGATGGATTTAAGGTACGGAATGAGACATCCATATTTCTATATACAGCCACTGAGGGAATGTATTTTCTATGCATGTTTGTTGCAAGAAGTCTGTTTATCTTTCCTTTTATTAATGGGAGAGAAAATTGATTTCTATTCATTTTTTAAATAGAGGTATGGAGCCATGCTACACTGTATCTCTCCCATTAAAATGTAATCTCCTTGCCCGTATGGATTGTTTCATTCTTTGTATTTGTATCCCCCCAGAGCCTAGCCCAATGCCTGGCACATAGTAGGTCCTTAATACTTATCAAGAGATTATGTTAACAGCCAAATTCTTGACTTGCCTTAATAATAATTTCTTTTTTTCTGGCACATAGTAGGTCCTTAATACTTATCAAGAGATTATGTTAACAGCCAAATTCTTGACTTGCCTTAATAATAATTTCTTTTTTTTTTTCAAATGAAAGAAGTAACGAAAGGACTTGCTATTCTGAATCTGATTCCGAGCAACAAAGAGGCACTGATTTCTGAAACAGAAATGATGAACTTCTTGGGAGCAAGAAACCACTCTATCTTTGAATGCAGTAAAGAGGAGAGAACAATTAGATAGAGTTAAATGTGCATCTTAGGTTTTTAGGAAGCTAGGCTTCAAATGCTTCAAGATAAAAATACGTAGTGTCCCTGGACTGGGGCTTATTTTTACTTATTACTCTTCACCATCTCTTAGAATGTGTTCTAATGAATGCCAATACTGCTAAGACTAGAAAAGAAATAATAAAATGGTTTTTTAAAAAATCTTTTCAGCAAGTTTCTTTGATAAAGGTCTCATCTCCAAGATATACATGGAGTTGATTCAAATTTATAAAAATGGGAGACACTTCCCAATTGATAAATGGTCCAAGTATATGAACAGTTTTCAGAGAAAGAAATCCTCTGAAGGTTTTCATGACACTGCTCTCTTAAGGCTCTCCTCCTCCTTATTTTGGGACAACTGCTTCCCAATCTTCTTTGCTGTATCCTCCTCTGCGTCAAGCCGTCTAAGTGTGTGCATCCTTCAAAGTTCTAAACATGGGCCCTCTTCTCTTTTCCCTCCATATTATCTTGGTTGGTGAACCCATCATCCCGCATGGATACAACTATCATCTCTAGGTAGATAATTTCCAGATCAATATATCCAAGCATAATCTCTCTCCTGAGATCTAGTCCCACATCAACTATTAACTTTTGGATAATTAAAACCAGATGTCCCATAGATGACTCAAACTCAACATATCCAAAACAGAACTCAGTATATTTCCCCAAAAAAAACTTCTCTCATCTTCCAGACGTCCCTATATTTTTCGAAGGTAACACTATCTTCTCACCCTGTCTCAAAACCTTGGGTCATCCTCTACTCTTCTCTCTCACCCTCTATATTTAATCCAAATCTCATTGTTTCTGCCTTCACAACATATCTCATATATATCCTCTTCTCTCCCTCTCTGCAGTCACTACCCTAGTTCAATAACTTATCACCTCTTTCCTAGAATATTGCAATAGCTTTCTAATCGACCTCCTTTCTTCAACTCTATCCAGACTCCAATGCATTCTCCATTCAACCTGCCAAAATGATTTTGTAAAGTACAGGTCTGACTTGTCTCACTCCTACTCACCAGTGACTTCCTGTTACCTCTAGGATGAAATATAAAATCCCTTATGTGAATATGAGCTCTGTAATGCTTGTGCTAACCAGTTAAATATGCTGGAGCTTCCCTTTTTCATGGGGGAACCAGACAATGGAATAGCACAACCCGGAGCCAATCAGGAGAACTTCTAATGCTCAGGGCTGCTCCACATGCCAACAATTTCTCATTCCCCATGTTTCCTGGATCTCTCCCCTTGGGAATGGAACTTCCTGCCTCATTCCTTCCTAGGATCTGCCCAAATTCCCACCTTTTCTCCTCCATTTCTCTGCCTTCCTTTCTTTAAAAAAAATAAATGCCTCACTCTTTCCAACTCCTCTTTGAACAGATGAGAACACTGACTCACTGTTCCAGCTTGCAAACACCATCTCAGGCAATAAATGCATTTATAATCTGTGTAAACTGTGACTGGACTCTGGTTCATTCCAGGTCTCACTTTTTGGACCTGGGGTCTCTTCGATTTTAACAGTTCACAGGGGTTTCTTATTTAACACTTATTTGTCATTTAAATTCCTATACAAGTTGGCCTTCTACTTTTCCAGTCTTCTTACTCCTCTCATACACTATGGCTCATCCATACTGTCCTTCTTGGTGTTCCTCACACTTGACACTCCCATATCCATGCCTTTTATAAGCTGTCCCCCACCCCTGGAATGCACGGCCCCTCTTTACAGCACACCACCATGGAAATTACAACTGCCTTGTTTCCAGGTTGCTGTAGATAGAAAAATTCATCAGGACAGGCACTTTGTTATAGATGTATCTATCTCCCCACATTTCCTAGAATCGTTTTCTGCCCCTTGTTGTTACTTAGCAAATTTTAGCTGAATTGGATAAAATTGATGCTCCATTGTACTACAAAGGCTTTTGCTGACCTGGGTAATTCTATTGCCTTGGAAGGGCCCATGGCAGATATCAAATAGACTAAGGCTTGCCTCAGCCTCTCAAAATTCATGAGCCCTTCAGGCATTTAAGGTACACCTGCTGCTTGGGAGGCAGCAGACTATTCGAAGCTTACTCATCCTAACCTAGGAACAGGGAAAACCCCTCTGGAAATTGTTAAACACCTCTGGCAACCTAGAACCCAATCTTTGTCAATTTTCCCAGCAAATAATGGGCTATTTTCTTTCCATTTCTGCTCCAGGCCTAGAGGCTCCTATCTGTTAATTAGAAAAGGGTCGCCTGAGTAGAAGGCATTCTGGCCTTTCACCCAATGAGTAATAAGACCCTAGAGCACCTGTAAATCTCCACAGAGACCTTCTACTTACTGGCCAGCCAGCGTTTACCCAAAATGCCTTCCTGGTAAAGCCATCGCTATAGCATCTGTCTTTATTCTGATTCTACAGTAGCAAGTAATGACTACCGAACATCCAGTATGTACCAAGGCCTGAGAAGACCTCTTCCCCAGTAATTCTATTTTGTAAATTTTAGGTTGCAAGCCTAGCACTAAATGAGTTTATTATTTCTTTTTGAGTTAATTAATTCATTCATGCTGTAAATCATTTTTGAGTTCCTCTTATAATGACACTGAACGTAAACTTATTGTTTAAAAATCTCATTAAGTGATATCACCACAGCCTTATATACTGAATGAAAGATAACCACAAGAATCACAATGTTCTTATTATAAGTTTACCATAAATTGTTTTCTTACAAAATGGGTCCCATTTATCAAAGAAGGTGATGGAGTTTATAGAGGAGTTTAAGCATGTGGACTAGCCTAGTCACAGTATCAGAAATTCAGAGCTGAAGGGAATCTTTGATGGGAATTAGTTCAAACCCTTTAATATAGTGATTCTCAACCTGTGGGTCACAACCCCTTTGGGGGGTCACATGACCCTTTCACAGGGGTCGCCTAAGACCATAGGAAAACACATATTTCTGATGGTCTTAGGAACCAAGACACCGCTCCTCTATCTGTCTCCAGGCGGGTCCGCCCACATGCAGATACGCCCATATACGAGTATTAAAGGGTCCCGGCATTAGGGAGGTTGAGAACCACTGCTTTAATACGTAGATGAAGAATCAAGGCCCAGAGATATTAGGCACCTTACCTAAAATCACACAGAAAGTAAGTGGCAGAGCCAGAATGTAAATGCCAGTCTGACTATAAACCCCTTACTCTTCCTTTCCATAGTAGATAGAAAGCTGCATTAAATTCAAGAAGATCTGGGTTTGAATCTTGCTTTAGACATTTACTAGCTGTGTGATCCTAGGTAAGTTGCTTAACCTCTGCCTCAGTTTCTGTTACTATAAAAAGGGGGATAATAGAACCTACCTCACAAGGTTGTTATAAATACCAAAACAGATAATAAATGTAAAATCCCTTGGCTACCTTAAAGCACCATGTAAATGCTAGCTTCTGGAGGGAAGGGACTGTCTTTGCTTTTGTGTTTGTATCCTCAGTGTAGCACAGTGTTTAGTCCATAGAGCTTAATAAAAGCTTATTCATTTATTCATTCAATTCCTAGGCCAACAGGACCTAACTTCTTGCCCTTTACTACTGTTATATAACAGTCTGGCGCCAGATGTTGTTACACTAACAGGCTTGCATCAATTAGTTGGTCATTTATTATTGTAAAAATTATAAGAAAAAAATTCATGCATGCACAGGAATATGAGTTTCTGATTACATGACTAGTGACTGAAAAAAATCTGGACACACCTGGTCTAGGATCTTGGTTCCTTTTCTTTCAACTTCTAATCTAAATTCACTCACTGCACCAAAGACTGACCATTTCTAAGGATGGCTGGTTTTGTTTTTAAATTTGGGCTCTATACAGATGTGGGGCAAACCCAACCAACCCATTGGGACTTCTAGGATTTCCTAGGACCATTTCCCAAATAACCCAGTTTCAATAAAACCCCAAACGTGCTTGGTCATTTTCTTTTTCAAATGTAGGAAATTTAATCCATATGTTCCTTATTCATTTGCTCTTTAAAATGCAGTTTGAGATTTTAAGGGCAATTTTATTTCCCAGGAGTCCTTTGAGCTTATTTAATAAGCCTCCAGAAACTGTTTTTAAATCAAATTCCAAAACAGGAATTGTCTTTAGGAAATCTGGACTCCTAAAATGACAGGTTTGATTCAAAATTCTGAAGCCTGGGAATTTAAATCTGATTCTATCATAACCATCCTGAATTCTTTAATTGACTTTATTTGGCATACTATTCATTTCAGGATTGCTTTAATTTCTTTTCAATCTTCATTACCTATATAGAACTTCTGAAAGGGTGTAAAGGATATAACCAAATTCAATTAGCCTGTCCCTAACTAAGAAGGGGCAGGATGCTGAGGTTACAAGAATTCCTATCTCCTCTTTCTCAAATACTGTACTAGTCAAGCCCAAAAGTCTTAGGGTTAAGGCTTAAAGCTGCACTAAGAATTTTGGACCAGCATATATAGGCTGCATGTGTTCTCCCTATCAAACCTGGATCCTATCAAATCTGAATATATGATATATATAATAATATAATTCTACTCTTGGTAACAGAGTAACTGCAAAAATGACCAAAGACAGAGAAAATATTCATAATGAAATTGTTTCATGTGAATGGAAATAAATAATATTTCACAATAAATTTTTTATTAAATTAAATAGAATTTTAATGAGGTAATTTATATATGTAAATGTGTATATATGCATGTATGTATATATATGTGTGTGTGTGTGTGTGTGTGTTTGTGTGTGTGGAGAGAGAGAGAGAGAGGAAGGCAGGATAGCAGAGTGAATAGAGAACGGAGGGACCTCAAAGCCAGGAAGATGTAGCACACGTCAGCCATGTTACTCTGGGCAAGTCTCCCTTAGTGCCTTCAGCCAAGAATAATTTATAAGACAACAAATTGCAGAACAGGCACTGATCTGCAGGGGTACAGGGGATGCTTCACAGTGTTCTCTATACAAATGAAATGATAGGTCCTATAAAATAGTGTAATTATTTTTCAATGTGTGTATATAAACATACATACAGATAGGTAGATAGATAAATAGATGATAGATAGATAGATGATAGATAGATAGTTGATAGATAGATAGTTGATAGATAGACGACAGAGAGATAGATGACAGATCATAGATAGATAGATAGATAGATAGATAGATAGATAGATAGATGGATAGATTTTCTTTTTCAAAGGTATCTCATTCAAGAAATATAACCTATATTTGGAACTTCTGAAATTGAGACTTGTGATTTCATCCACATGTGGAATTCCTAGTGTACAAACATCTTCTTACAAATGAAATGAAAATTTCTACAATGAAAATGTTTACAACATATAGTCTTAAATATATCTAAATGTATAATATATAATACACACACACAC
>CM053583.1:245967289-245983626 GCA_028627135.1 Pseudochirops cupreus | reverse complement strand
TGCTCATTTTGCTCTTCGTTATTTTGTAGAAGTCTTTCCATGTTTTTCTAATATTTTATTCTAATACTGAGGTGTTATTCTTTCATATTTTCAAGGAATTCCAGAGCATTGGCATCAGGAATCTCTAGAGAGATGTACAAAGGAGAGGTCTTTGGTAGCTGTGAGTAGGCAGTAGCATATTATCAACACAATGGAAAAGTCATAAGATTTGGGGTTCAGAAATCATGAATTGAAATCCCAATTCCCAGTCAGACCTAGTCTGAGCAAGTCATTTAACCACTGTAGGGACTCAGTTTTCTTATCTCTAAAATGGAGAGGTTCAGCTAGATCATTTCTAAGACCTCTTTCAGCTCTAAATCTAAGACCCTATGATTTACTTGCAATAAGTAGAATGGAAGGTAGAGTAAAAATAGTAGCTGACATTTATGTGGTTTTAAGGGGTGAAGGAGAAAATGATTGACATTTAAAGGATGAGCTTTAAAGATGTTATCTCATTTTAGTCTCACAACAATCCCATGAGGTAGGTAGGACAGCTGGATTTTTGGTTTCCTGGGGGGGAGGGGTTAGGGGGTCAGACTTGTGATTTCACTGCTGTCATTTTTCCTTTGTGAAGAAACTCCTAACAAAATAGAACAGCTGCCATTTTGTCATTTATCATTTTGGAGAGTCTTCTAGGAGTCTGAAAGATGCAGCTAAATATGTGTCAGGATGAGGACTTGACCTCAGGTTGGTTTGACTTTAAGACTTCCTCTCTATCCACCATACATACCGTGGCTGCCTCTCCTATTGGCATTATTACCCGTGTTCTACAGGTGAAGAAATTAAAGCTCAGAGGATCTAAATGACTTAGGATTCTATGATAAAGGATGGATGGATGGATGGATGGATGGATGGATGGATGGATGGATGGAAGGAAGGAAGGAAGGAAGGAAGGAAGGAAGGAAGGAAGGAAGGAAGGAAGAAAGGAGCATTCATTAATGCCAAGCACTGTGCTTAGCACAGTGAGATATAAAGGGAGATACAACACAGGGAAATACAAAAGAACATTCAGCTGCTTCAGAAAAGATTTTTAAAAGACTAAAAAACTCTAAAGGTCCATCAAGAGGGTGTATGGAGAGACTCAAGGAGTCTTAGTTTACCTAGACTGGTCAGCCAATAGTGTTAAGAGCCCAGAAGACGTAAAGGCAGGGCCAGTGGTAGTACCTGGACCTTAAGAGAAAGTAGCCGAGCAGAGGTTAAGGACGGATGGTCCTCCATCTTCCAGAAAGAGCAGAGTTGGTGACTCCCACCTCTACCAAGCGGTGTGAGTATTCAACAAGCTTGGGTGTATTCTAAGTAACTGGGGGGTATGGGCAGGGGTGAGGACAGAAGACAAAGACAAAGAACAGGGACCTTGGAGGCCATAGTCCAAACCCATTCATTTTATAGATGAGGAAACTAAGGTCCAGAGAAGTCAAGTGACTTTTCCAAGGTCATACAGGTAGTAAGCATGAGAAGTAGGATTTGAACCCAAGTCTTATGGGTCCAGAACCAGTGCTTTTCCTGCTATATCAGCTAGATGGTGCAGTGGCTAGATTATAAGACTTGGAGTCAAGAAGATCTCCTGAGTTTAAATACTGCCTCAGTCTCTAGCTATGTGACCCTCAGAAAGCCATTTAATCAGTTTTCTCATCTATAAAATGGAGTTAAAAATAGTATCTACCTCTGAGGGTTGTTGTGAGGACCAGATGAATGAGCACATGTAAAAGTGCTTTGCAAATCTTGAAGTGCTATATTAATAGTTGTTATTATTACTACTAATTGCCCATTGTCACACAACTTGTATATGCGAGGGATATGATTTGAATCCAGGTTTTCCTAGCTTCAAGTCTAGCACTCTTGTGGTATATGAATGTAAAGGAATACTATTGTGCTATAAGAAATGATAAGCAGGTAGGTTTCAGAAAAACCTGGAAAGACTTTTATGAACTGATGCTGAGTGACATGAACAGAAACAAGAGAACACTACATACAGTAAAAGCCACATTGTGCTCCCACTGACTAATAGATTTAGCTCTTCTCAGCAGTACAAGGATCAAAGACAACTCCAAAAGACTCACAATTGAAAAAGCTATCCACATATAGAAAAAGAACTTTGGAGTCTGAATGCAGATCAAGGCATACTACGTGCTCTTCTTTTCCTTTGTTGTTTTGTTTCTTCTTTCTCGTGGTTCCTCTAATTAGTTCTAAGTTTTCTGTACACCATGACTAATGTGAAAATATGTTTAATATGGATGCATAAGGAGAGCCTCTATCAGATTGCACACCATCTTGGAGAGGAAAGGAGAGAGAGTGGGAAAAATTTGAAACTCAAAACCTTATGGAAGTGAATGTTGAAAACTAAAAATAAATTATTTTTTTTAATCTAGTATTCTTTTTATTTTATAACACCATGCCTTACTCCATAAAGTACATGCCTAGAAAAGGAAGTAGGGACAGCCTAAATGCTACATTAGTATTCATAAAACATTAAAGAAACTAGTGGAAGGAAGGGGGAAAGGGGATCAAGCATGTATAGAGTACCTACTACATGCCAAGTACTGTGCTAAGTGCTTTTTAAAGAAAAATTCTCATTTTATCTTCACAACAACCCTACGAAATAGATGTGGTTATTATCCCCATTTTAAAATTGAAGACACTGAGACACAGAACTTTAGTAACTTGCCCAGGGTTATACTTCTAGAAAGTGTCTGAGGTCAGATTTAAACTCAGATCTCCCCAATTCTAGGCCCATTATTCTATCCACTATACTGCCAGATGCTCCTGTGGGAAGACCTATGGCACTAATGAGTAGATCCTAGAAGTACAGTTTAAGGAAAACCATAAAGGAATGGATGGGTTGTGATTTGCTCCAGTACAGGGAAGAAAAATGCATATTGATACTGTGACAGATCCATTCTTTGATCAGCATACATTCCTACTCATCCTTATACCCTCCATAAAACACACACTCACACAGACACACACATGCACACCCATGCACGCGTGTGCACACACACACACACACACAATCCTCATTTTTAATAAACCAATAACCATTCCTTGGAGACAAAGCCTCCCCAGCCTTACGGCTCAGTGGTGACCTTTCGTTTTTTTTTGTATGCCTGCATAACTACAATCTCTATCAGTACGCTTACATCTGAGAGCAAAATGTCACCCCAGTGGGGCTCTGCCCAGCAGAGAGCTATTATATTAAAAGGAACTGAAGCTCAGGGAAGAGAAAAACACAGAAGGCTGTTAGCGTTTGCACTAACAGCAGCGGTAAATACCTTCTCTCCAGTACACCCATTGTTTGCCTCTTCCTACGGTGGAGACAGTGGAGTGGGCACTCCCCGGTAATCTGACTAAGTGGTCCTTCCCTGTCTTGCTGTTCGGGGATTTATGTCTCTTGCTTATTAGTGGTAAATGGTAGTTATGTGTGTAAATCCCAGCACGTGAGAAGAAAATACACCCGTAAGGTACCATAAATCACTTGGATTGATTCTGAAACTGACAGAGATGTGACCAGAGAGTTATTTGCTCAGAATTTAATTTGAATCACCAGTCATTAGACACCCTTTATTTGGTGTTAAACTGCTGTATTTCCTGCTACTGAAGCTGACTCAGGTGTTTCGTGGTTTATTTGTTTGGGGAATTTTGCCAGTGTTGTAGACAAGTTGGGGGTGCTGGGTTAAATTTCCAGTACTGACTCTGTGAGTTTTAAAAGGCACTCAAGTCAAAGATGAAAGCATATGAAATTAAAAGACGTCATTTAAGCACTGGGGTAGAATTTTTGTTATTAGTGAACTCACATCTGGGAACAGTTGGATTTTAGTCCATTACTGAATTTTATAGTAAAAATGCCTCCATGTCCCTTAAAAGGCTATCACACCAACCATTTCACCTGACACTTCTACCAATCCATTTAATCCCTCCAGCTACCTTGATTCTCCTTAGCCTGGCATCCCTACCCAGTCCTTTCAGTGCTGCCCTCACTAACCTCCTAAGCTCCTGAGTGCCATTAACCACAATGTTATTCCTCAGACTTGGAACCCATATGCCTCTGAACTCCCCTTCCTGAGCTTCTTGGCTCTGATTTGCTGTTGTGCGGCCTTGGCACACGACAGATTGGTATATCAAACTTCAGCTGGACCCTTGCTCCTGTTAGAAATCTTTTTATTCACATCTTTGTAGTTACAAGGCATACTTCTTTCAAAGGTTGTCCAAGCCACCCTCATTCTCAAGTTCCAAATAGCCCCACCTTCTCCGCTTCATATCATAGCAAATGGCAAATGGTATCGCCTCTTACTTTATTGAGATCAATATGAACGGTCACAACTTCTTTTTCCCCCACTGTCAAATTTAAATCTTCATCTCTTCTCCAATCCTCTCTTCCTTTTCTTATGACTTAGAGGAAGAGTTAGCCTTCTACCTTTCCAAAATTAACTCCATTATAGAGGTGTGTGTATCTGTGTGTGTTTCAGTTTGTATATGTGTGCATGTGTGTGTGTATATATATGTGTGTGTATATGCAATATGTATATATGCATATTGTATATGTATGTATACATATATACACACATGTGCATATATAGGCATACATATTTGTTTTATGTTTGTGTATGTATATATGTATTTGTGTATGTTATATATAGGTATATACAACATATACAGGTATGTGTGTATATATATGCATACATATATACATGCATGCACACACACACATATATCCATCTATCTATATAGATATAGAGATAGATATAAACTCACTGTTAATCCAATGCCCTTCCATCATTTCAAGGACCTTACTCCTTCAACTCCACCTTTGTCCAGAAGCTTAAATCCTTACCATCTTACTCCTCTTTTCCCCTTTGCCTAATCTTATGCAAACTATCACTTGAACTTGTAACTACATTAGCTATTTCTCTAGTTCTCCCCTTATTTCACTGCCAAACCCTTCAATAAGTGTTCTATTTTCTCACTATTCACTTTCTCCTTTGCAATCTGTGGGAATTTTAGAACTAAATTAGGGACAAGAAAAAGAGCAAAGAAGAGAGAGATGAGAAAATTGATTATGGGAGAGGGAAAGAATACAGAATTAGACAAATAAAAGATTTCCTGAAAATTAGAATAGAACAAGTGGAAGTTAATAACAACAAGAAATAATAAGACAAAGTCAAAAGATTGGAAAAATAGATAAAATATAAGGTATCTCATATAAAAAAGAACTGCACTAGAGAAAAAAAAATTTAAATCATTGGCTTACCTGAAAGCCATGACCATAAACAAAAAACAAACAAACAAAAGATCCCAAGCATCCTATTTCAACAAATCATGAAAGAAAACTAGTCAGATATATTAGAAGAAGAAAGTAAAGTAAAAAAAACAATCAATCATCTCCTGAAAAATATCCTAAAATAAAAATTCCCAGGACCACCATAGCCAAAATCTAGAACTTCCCAAGACAAAGAAAAAAATACTACAATCAGTCAGAAAGGAAGAGTTCAAGTACTCAGGAACCACAGTCGGGATAACAGATAATTTCACAGCTACACAATAATGGAGCAGGGAGCATATAATAAGATATTCTTGAAGACAAAAAAGGCACACAACACAAAATATCTTACCCAGGAAGAATGAGTATAATCGTATAGTGGGGGAAATGAACCTTTAATGAAATAGAGCATTGCCCAAAAGACTAGAACTAAGTAGAAACTATGAAACATAAACATGGGAGTGAAGAGGAGACAAACAAAAAAATCTCTCCCGTCCCTCCTTGCCCTCCTCTCTCTGTCTCTCCATATAGATAGGAGGGAGAGAGAGAGAGAGGGAGAGAGAGAGAGGGAGAGAGAAGGAGAGAGAGAGAGAGAGAGATTCAATTGAAAGAGACTTCATTGAATTATTTGAGATTGAAGTATTTGCATTCTAATGGTGAGGATAGAATGATACAAGCATCCCTTCATAATTCTAATGTCATCAGGAGTCACAGAGGGAGTCAAATAAGAAAGAGGGGCTAGGAGTGGTTTTGTTATATTTTGATGATCACGCAAGAAGAAAGAAAAAAGAGTGAGGAAAACTTATACCAGAAAACATAATCAGGGCACAGAAGTAGGAATTGATACGAATGAGAGAGAAGTAGGAAAGGAAATAGGTATCACTTAAATCTCACTTTCACCTGGACTGGCTCAAAGGAGAGCAGAATCCATATGTAAGTAAAGAGTTTGACATAGAAATACATAGAAAATAAGAGAAAACAGATAAAGGAGAAAAGGGAAAATAAGAGAGATAATAGATTCAGGGAGGGGCTTATCATAAGCAAAACAAACCCAGAACTCAAAGTGGGAATTAAGAAGAGAGAGAGAGAGAAAGACAGAAGCAGACAGACAGAGACAGAGACAGGAAGAGAGGAAGGAAGGAAGGAAGGAAGGAAGGAAGGAAGGAAGGAAGGAAGGAAGGAAGGAAGGAAGGAAGAAAGAAAGGAAGGAAGGAAGGAAGGAAGGAAAGGAAAAGAAAGGAAAGGAAAGGAAAGGAAAGGAAAGGAAAGGAAAGGAAAGGAAAGGAAAGGAAAGGAAAGGAAAGGAAAGGAAAGGAAATGATTGTGTCTGGATGAGAGAAGACAGAGAAGAGAAAGCTGATCTTCAAGCACAGAGCACTGTTGCAGACCACAATCTTGTCCCATAACCTTCTTCTTCTTTGTAGGGAGGGGTCAAGAAACAAAGACAAGAAAATGTGTTAGAGAATATAATAAAAGGAGATACACAATTAATTATAATAACTGTGAATATGAATGGGATGAATTCACCCATAAAATGAAAGGGGAAAACAGAATGGATGTGAAAACAGAAGCTAATAATACATTTATAGGAAACATACTTGAAATATAAAGACTCACACAGAGTCAATATATTCATGCAGAGTGAGCATAAGAAGCCAGAACAAAATCTGTCATGCTTCAGCTGAAATAAAAAAAGGAGGGGGTGGTAATCATGATCTTAGACAAGGCAACAGCAAAAAAATATTTGATTAAAAAAGATCAACGGGAAAGTTAAATTTTGCTGAAAGGTAATAGATGATGAATCAATTCCAGTATTAATATATATGTACCAAATGGCATATTATCTAAATAAATCTAAAATCTAATGAGTTATAAAAAAATCTAAATGAGTCACAGAAATAGATAATAAAAGTAGAACATTGGGGAACTTCAATGTGCTCCTTTCAGATCTAGATATATCTAACCAAAATATAAATAAGAAAGAATTTTAAAACCTAATTATAATCTTTTAAAAGTTAGGATAGATTCCTAGCACTTACTGATGAAAAGAGCAAAGGGAACACATAGTTTTCAGATGTACAAGCACATTTACAAAAAATGACCATGTATTATTAGGCATAAAAACCTCATAAATGCTGAAAGGTAGAATATTGACTACATATTTTATTGACCAAAATGCAATAAATATAGTACTCAATTATAAGCCATTGAAGAAAGGATTAAAATTAAATGGGCACTGTACAACTTAATCCTAAAGATTAGTGGTTCAAAGGAAAAAAAATCATAGAAATGGTAAATAATCTGCTTAAACATAATGTCAACAATCAGATAGTATGCAAAATTTTTTGTGATGCAGCTAAAGCAGTCATTAGTAGATACTTATGTCTCTAAACACTTTCATTAACAAAAAAGAGAAAGAGCAGATCAACAAAGTGGATATACAACTAAATAAATGAGAAAGCAACATTTTTTTAAAATCTAATTAAACCCCAATATAAAAATCCTGAATGTCAAAGATTATATCTTTTTAGTTAAAAGGAATAATTTCATTAATAAATAAAACTAGAGATGATTTTTAAAAAGAGTTAAGACAACTAGCTAATTTGTTTTTTTAAAGAGGAAAACTAAATTGCCAATATCAAAAATCAAAGAGAATTCACAACAAATGAAGAATAAAGGAAATTATTAGAAACTATTTTGTCCAACTATATGCCAATAAGACTTACAACTTAAGTGAAATTAATGAAAACTTACAAAAGAACCCCACTGAGATCAATTAAATAAAACATAAAGAACTCCCAAAACTCAAATTCAAGAAAAGAAATCAAACAAGCTATAGATAAACTTTCAAAGGGAGAACCATGGAGCAAGATGGATTTATAATAAAGTAAATGCTATGAAACATCAATTAATTTCAATATTTTATGAAATATTTACAAAAATAAAAGAGAAAGTATAGTGCTTCTATAATAAAAGTATGGTCTTTATACCTAAGCCCTGGAGAGTTAGAAGAGAAAAAGAAATCTATAGACTAACATCTCTAATGAACATAAATGCCAAAGTTCTAAATAAAATTTAATAAAGAGGCAACATATCACAAAAATTATAGACTATGACCAGGTTATGTTAGGAATTTAGGGTTAGTTCAATATTATGAAAACTATCAACGTAGTTGATTATATGAAGAAAAAGAACAACAAAAATTATGTGATTATTAATAGAAATAGCAAAAGTATTTGACAAAATAAAATGCTTCACTTATTTCTATTTAAAAACACTAAAATGTAGGAAGATATGGATGTTTCTTTAACATGGTAAGTAGTAGCTACCTGAAACCAAGAATGAGCATTATATGTGATGGAGACAAACTAAAGACCTTTCAATAAGATTGAGGAAAAATGAGGGTGTTCTTTGCCACCACTGTTTTCATATAGTACTAGAAAAATTTGCTACATTAGCAAGACAAAAAAAAAAAGAAAGTAAAGGAGTAAGCACAGGCAAGGAAGACTCAAAACTGTCACTTTTTGCAGATGATATGATGGCATATTTAGAGGATTCCAGAGACCTAACTAAAAAAAAATTTAATTGAAAACAACAAATAACTTCAGAAAAGTAGCATAGTATAAAATAAACCCACGTGAATAATGAGCATGTCTGTATATTAAAATCAAAACAAGAGTGACCTTTGGTAAATTACTTACCCCCAATTGCCCTGTCTTCCCCCCTCAAAAAGCCAAAAAAAAATTTTTTTTTTAAAAACAAGAAGAGAAAAAAAGGTAAATTTCATTCACAATAACTGCAGGATTTAAAAAAATACTTGCGATAGTAAAAAAAAAATACTATCTACAAAGATACACAGGAATATAACTCTAAAACATTCTTTATAAAGATGATCTTTCCATATTTATTTTTTTAAATTTCAATTAATTTAGTTTTAGTTTCCAATATTCACTTCCATAAGATTTTAAGTTTTAAATTTCCTCCCTCTCTTTAGCCTGCCCACTCCCAAGACAACATGCAATTTGATATAGGCTCTACACATACATTCATATTAAACATATTTTCACTTCTGTCATGACGTAAAGAACTAGAACCAAATGGAGGAACCACAAGGAAGAAGAAACAAAACAACAACAAAAGAGTAAATAGTATGCCGCCATCTACATTCAGGCTCCATAGTCCTTTCTCAGGATGTGGAGAGCATTTTCCATGATGAGTCTTTTGGAATTGTTTTAGGTCCTTGCATTTCTGAGAAAAGCTGTGTCTATCAAAGTTAGTCATTGCATAATGTCCCTGTTACTGTGTACAGTGTTCTGGTTCTGCTCACTTCACTCAGCATCAGTTCATAGAAGTCTTTCCAGGTTTTTCTGAAGTCCACCTGCTCATCATTTCTTACAGCACAATAGTATTCCATTACATTCATATACCACAACCTGCTCACCCATTCCCCAATTGATGGACAACCCCTTAATTTCCAATTCTTTGCCACCAGAGAAAGAGTGCATGTGAGTCCTTTTCCAACTTTTATAATTTCTTTGGGATATAGCCCTAGAAGTGGTATTGGTAAATCAAAGGTATGTACGTTTTTATAACCCTTTGGGCATAGTTCCAAATTGCTCTCCAGAATGGTTAGATCAGTTCACAATTCCACCAACAATGAGTTAGGGTTCCAAATTTCCCACATCTTCTCCAACATGTATTATTTTCCTGTTCTGTTATGCTAGCCAATCTGATAGGTGTGATGTGGTACCTCAGAGTTGTTTGCATTTGCATTTCTCTAAGCAATAGTGATTTAGAGTATCTTTTCATATGACTATAGATAGCCTTAATTTCTTCCTCTATAAACTGCATGTTCATATCTTTGATGATTTATCAATTGGAGAATGACTCATAATCTTATAAATTTGACTCAGTTCTCTATATATTTTAGAAATGAGACATTTATCAGAGACACTGTCTGTAAAAATTGTTTCCCAGCTTTCTACTTCCCTTCTAATTTTGGTTGTGTTGGCCTTGTGCAAAAACTTTTCAATTCAATTTTTTGCATTTCATAATATTTTCTATCGCTTATTTAGTCATAAGTTCTTCCCTTCTCCACATATCTGACACGTAAACTATTCCTTGCTCTCCTAATTTGTCTACAGTATCAGCCTTTATACCTAAATTGTGTACCCATTTTGACTTTATCTTTGTGTACAGTGTAAGATGTTGGTCTATACCTAGTTTCTGCCATACTAATTTCTAGTTTTCCCAACAGTTTTTGTTAAATAGTGAGTTCTTATCCCAGAAGCTGGAATCTTTGGGTTTATCAAGTAGTAGATCACTATAGTCATTAACTGTTGTGTCTTCTGTACCTAATGTGTTTCACCAATCTATCACTCTATTTTTCAGCCAGTACCCAATAATTTTGATGATTATTGCTTTATAACACACTTTGAGATCTGGTACAGCTAGGGCACCTTCCCTTGCATTTCTTTTCATTAATTTCATGGGTATTTGGGACCTTTTGTTTTTCTGAATGAATTTTATTGTTTTTTCTAGCTCTATAAAAGAATTTTTGGTAGTTTGATATGGAATTGAATAAGTAAATTTTTATTATATTATCTTGGCCTAACCATGAGCAACTGATAATTTTCCTAATATTTAGATCTGACTTCATTGGTGTGAAAAGTGTTTTATAATTGCATAAAGATTTTTTTTAAAGACAGACTTATATAATTACAATACATTAATTGGTCATGCTAGACCAAGTCAATATAATAAAACTCTAATACTACGTAAATTAATTTATTTATTCAGTACCATACAAATCATACTACAAAAAGTTTACTTTATAGAACTGGAAAAAATAATAACAGTTGATCTGGAGGAACAAAAGATCAAGAATCTGAAGGGAAATAATTTTAAAAACAGGAAATAAGAGGAATTAGCATTACCAGATCTTCATCTATACAAAACATAAATCAACAAAACAATTTGGTATCTGTCAAAAAATAGAGAACTTTATCAGGAAAAAAAAAACCATATTGGGGACAAACACACTGAAACAAATTAATCTTGTAACTGAGTGTTTAATAAAACCAAAGACCCTAGCTACTAGGGCAAGAATTCACTAATTAAACAACACTGCTGGGAAAACTGAATAGTAGTTTGGTAGAAATTATTGGTAGATAAACATTTCACACCATTTACCAAGATAAATTCAAAGTATATATAATCTAGACATAAAAGTTCCATCATAAACAATTTAGAGGAGTAAAGAAGAAATCACTTTTCAGATCACTTCAGTGGGGAAGAATTCATAACCAAATAAGGGACAGGGAGAGTTACAGAAGATTAAAACAGTTAATTTTCATTATGGAAAATTAAAATGTTTTTGCACAAAAAAAAAAATCCAGTGCAGCTAAGATCAGAAGGAAAATAGTTAACTAATTTACAAAAATCTTTGTGGTATCTGATAAAAGTCTCATTTTCAAAATATATTAAAATATGCATATAAATTTTATTAACACTTTAAGTAAAAGTTATAAAATGAATAGAATTATTAAAATTATAACAATACCAGTCATTCAACAGTGGGAAATGATAAAAAAAAATGTGAACATGCAATTCTCAAGGGAAGAAATTCAAGCTATCTATAGCCATATGAAAAAATCTTACAAATCACTAATAATTAGAAAAATTCAAATTAAAGCAATTCTGTGCTGAAAACTTTATTCACAAAAAAAATGAATAGTAAGTATGACTGATAAATTGCTTTTAGGTAACTTTGAAAAATGTGAAAACTAGGAAAGCTGTTTCAGAACTGTAGGTAGATAAATATGATTCCAATTTTCAATTAATATGAAGGTAGATTCTTCAAACTTTATTGGAACTTTGTATTTGATTCTTTGCAAAATAATAAAATATATTATTTTTCTAATAGAGTTATAGGACCACAGGTGCAGTGGTGAAGAACCTGTGACCACAGGGCCACTTGTGACTTTCTAGGTCCTTGGGTGCAGCCTTTTGACTGAGTTCAAGTTTTATAGAACAAATTCTTTTATTAAGGGGATTTATTCTGTGAAGTTTGGATTCAAAGGGTCACACCTGAGGACCTAGGAGGCCACATGTGGCCATGGGTTCTCCACCCCTTGAGGGAATTCTGTAGACAACTACACCTGAATTTAAGCAGACAGTGACAATGTTGCTCAATAAATCCTTGTGGACGTGATGAAGACATGCAGGCTCAATGATAACATAGGTAGACCCAGAACTTGTTGGTGGACCTAACCCTAAGTGCAGTGGTTAATAGATTGATGCCAATCTGGAGCTAAGTGTCAAGAAAAGCTCTCCAGGGATCTGCATTTGACCCTGTGATGTTCCATAATTTTATGTGCATTGAAGCACAGACAGCCTGGTTTCTGAGGGCACAAGGGGGCAGCTAAGTGATACCGTGGACGGACTGCCGGGCCTGAAGTCAGAAAAATTCATGATCCTGAATTCAAATCTGGCTTCAGACAGTAGCTGTGTGACCCTGGGCCAGTCACTTAATCCTGTTTGCCTGTTTCCTCATCTGTAAAATGAGCTGTAGAAGAAAATAGCAAACCACTCCAGTATCTTTGCCAAGAAAACCTCAAATGGGTTCACGATGAATCAGACACAATTGAAAAATGACTCAACAAGAACCACAAAATAAGAGGTCACATAACTAGAAGAGATAGCTAATATATTGGACTACAGAGTTAAGATTTTTAAAATAGGCTGAATCTGACCATGTGGAATTTGAAAGAGATCAATGAAAATACTTACATTTGAGTTTTAAAAAATCAGTTGGATAGGCACAACCAGAGAATAAGGCATGTCTTTGTTTTTTCTTTTTAAAGCCTGAAGCTTTTAGTCCACTGCAAACTCAGTCTGGATCATTGGTGTGACATGGAGGTCAAAAATGCTAAAGAGATCTCATAACTGCTTTGATAGAGGCATGGTGTCCATAATGAAGGAGGCTACGGGTAAGTTCTAGTCACATCATATTCTGAGCATTGTATTTGGGGCTAGGAATCCCACTCTTTTGCACTTATTTATTTTTGTTTGTTTTAGTGTTTGTATGTATGTGTGTCTAAGTATGTGTGTTTATTTTAGTCTTGGGGTATCCACAACAACTTCACTAGCTTCAGAGGCAGGCTGTAGGGGACTCTGAAGTAACTGCAGATTATGTACCTCAAAGGTATGATTTATCGTTTTACTTTGTTTTGCATTTTGAGGTTTTTTCAGTCAAAACAGCTCAAGACAAGAAGAAAAACAAGGAAGAGAAATGTATAGGAAACTATCGTTTCTAACAGAATATTGCTTGACATATATATATATATATATATATATATATATATATATATATATATATATATATATATACACATGCACACACAACCACATACACATATAGATTTATACATATACACATATATATGTGCTATAGATACACATATATAGTATAACATATATATACACGTATAGTGTTTGTGTGTGTGTGTATATAAGCTTTTCCAGATGGTAACAAAGAGCTTGATTTTTGTTTTCTTCTGTTCCTCCTCCCACTTCTGTGCAATTTTTAAAGAATGCTTCATTGACTTTTTTCATAGCTACCAGTGTTTACCAATCCACCTCCCCCCTATTCCTGAATAGAAGCCTTACCTTTTAATAAATACACATAGAGAAGCAAAGCAAATCAAGATATTGGCCATGTATGAAAACACCTATCTACTTCTGTATATCCAGTTCCCTCCACTCTCTCTCTACCATGTAGGTTGGCTTGGGGTTTGGGTGCTTTAGGTATAAGAAAGCCCCTTAATGCTTTTCCTGGGGCATGAGGACTTGGGGTTTTGGTATGATAAAGCAAACCTGTGTTTCCTTTGTCTCCGCTCCTCCTCATGATTGTAGTAAGAAGGAGGGGGTTTATCAATTAATAAGGAGAGAGTTTTGGACTCACTGGTCTTCCTTGAACTCTCCATGAGGTAAGTATCACGGAGGTAAAGAGGTAAGGGAGCAAGCAAAGGGGCCACCCTTCCCAACTTGGCTTAACTGGCAAACTGTGGAGCACATGGCAGTTAAAGCCCATGTCCTATGTTGGTGAACTTGCTTCTCAACTTCAGATTTCCTGTTGTACATTTGTTTGTTCCTGAGCTTTGATTACCACCAGGTGGATATGTCCAGGTTTGGAGACCACTGTGTGAGTTTGGGAGATCCAAAGATAAGGTCAAAGATAACGAAGCAGAGAGAGCCAGGACTATGGAGAAAGTGACAACTGGCCAAAGCATTAATTCAACCCTTGGTCTGCATGTGGATTACCTATTCAATATTCTCACAAACTGTTTTTGTGTTTCAAAGAGGTTTAAGTATCGAATGCCATAAAAAACCAGTAGATGTAAGTTCATAAATCCTGTTTTAAGTCATTCTATGCATTTAGTTATTTTCACTTTTTTGTGTGTGAAGGAAAGAAATACCTCTCCCATACTTGACTGAATATCTTTCTACCTCCACTTTGGGGAGATACTAGACCTGAGCCAATATCTCACCTTAAGCAGTTTTTCCCTGGGACACCAAGCTAGGAGAGACATAATGAGTCAAACAATGTGAGAAAAACAAGTCTGACTCTCCTTCTAGATATTCCAGGACTGAACTTGGTCTAGATAATATACATGGCCCATAGCAGAAGAATCCTTTAAAAAAAGGGGGGAGGGAGGAAGGAGGGAGACAGAGACAGAGAGAGACAGAGAGATTGTCCCAGTACCTCCGCATCTCTGCCAATCACCAACACACCCCTAGGTCCAGCAGTTGACTTTATTGCTATATATACTTCATCATCAACATTATGAAGTCATGATAGGTTGCAACTTTAGTCAAAATCCTGAGGTCTTCCAGAATCATTTTCCCTCACATTGTTGTAGTTATTGTGTAAATTTTTCTCCTGGTTCTGGTCACTTTACATTAGTCCATTAAAGTCTTTCCATGTTTCTCTGAATATGTCATATTCCTCATTTCTTATGGTATAACAAAATTTCATTGCATTCATAGGCTACAATTGGATTAGCCATTCCCCAATTAGTGAACACCTATTTTGTTTCCAATTTTTTTGTGACAACAAAAAGTGCTGTCATTAATAATCTTATACTTTTAGGGCCTTTACCCTTAACCCTGACTTCCTTGGTGGTAGGGATAGAGCGTCAAATTGTTTTGCAGAATGGTTGAGTCAATTTACAAGTCCACTAACAAGGCATTAATGTGCCTATAGAGACCTCATTTTAGAAAAGACATTGATTTTAAAAAAAGGAAGGCAAGGAAAAAGAAGCAGACTTGAAACTATACTATATCTATTTAAGGAAATGAAGGTGTTTACCCTAGAAAGGCAAAGGCTTAGGTGATGGGAGAGAGGAAATGGGTATTATACAGAATCAGACTATTAGAGGGGATGGGGAATTAGCCAGAGAATGAAGAACCAGAATCTAGGAGTGGAAGTTTCAGTCAAAGTTTAGCTGACAATTAAAAGTATTCAAGAGTGAATGAGCTGCCTCAGGAGGGAGAGACTTCTTCCATCACTAGAAATCTACCAGTAGTGTGTGTATGACCATTTCTTTAAGGATATTAGAGAAAGGATTCATATTCTAGTAGGGATTGGACTAGATGATTTCTGAAATTCTATAACTCTATGGTTTCTTCCTTCAACATGCTATTCACACGCTTAAAGGTTGCCAATGACTCTTCCAATATGTCCTATACACATTACTGATGAGTATGTGTGTGTGTGTGTGTGTGTGTGTGTGTGTGTGTGTGTGTGTGTGCATGGAAATGATTGATAGATAGATAGATAGATAGATAGATAGATAGATAGTTATAGATATAGAGAGAGAGAAAGAGAGAGAGGGGGAGAGAGAGAGAGAAAGAGAGAGAGATAGGAAGGAAGGAAGGAAGGAAGGAAGGAAGAAAGAAAGGAAGGAAGGAAGGGAGGGAGGAGGAAGAAAGGGAGGAAGGAAGGGAGGTAGGAAGGAAGGAAGGAAGGAAGGAAAGAAGA
>CM053583.1:245908606-245966789 GCA_028627135.1 Pseudochirops cupreus | reverse complement strand
AAAAAAAAAAAAAGTTTAAATGAATGTATGATGAGACTCCATTGTTTAACTATGATACCAGGAAGAGTGGTGATATGTGTGCAAAGTAGATGGTTACACACAATTCTATTAGAAATTTCAAGAAGGAAATACTGCTTTCAGCTGAGGATAGTGAAAGGCTTCATGGAGAAGATGCCACATGAATTGGTCTTTGAAGGAAGGAAGGACTTTTCAATTTATTTAAATATGTTGGGTCCCAGTTTTTTCACCTGTAAAATAAGGGAGTTGGATGAGATGACCTTGAAGGTAAATTTTACCTCTAACTACTATGTTCCTTTGATATCAGATGTTCTGGACTGGATCTGATCCAGGCTATTCCCCTGATAGGTTGGATATTGGAACAAACTGAGATACTCATAGGTTATTCAACAGTTTAAGAAAATGAGATTTACTTAATCATAAAAGGATATTCAATGAGCATAGGAAGTAAGGATGTATTAAGATGATTCAGTTGAACAAGTCTCCCATTAAAAACAACCCATCAGCCAAGGATCTGAGAGTCCTGCACCACCACAATTCAGGACTATTTTTGTTGTGCTCAGGTGCCAACCATGTCTATAGGATGTCACAGTGCCTTTTAAGGAAAAAACCCACTAACCTAATCTGCATGGAGGGAATTGTGGTTGCTCCTACCATACCAGAAAAAGATGGGGATGGGAATATATCACTTCACTCATGTAGGACAATGTGAATAAAAGTGGAGAAACAGGGGAGGGCAGGAATAGAGAACATGTGAAGGAAACATGAAACACGAAAAGTAGACTCTCCAGACACAGATTGTGGAAGGCTTTGAATGGCAGGATCAGAAGCTTATACTATATTCAATTGACAATGGAGAATCATGGGAGGTTTTTAAATATAGGAGTGATATGCTTAGAGTAGATCACTAGAAAGCGAACAGCAGTGGGAAGGAAGTCTTAGAAAAGGGATCAATTGAGATGGGAAAATTAATTACAATGTTATTGTAACATAAGTCCAGGAAAGAAGAGATGAATGTTTTAAGTAGGTGACTGCAGCAAGAGTAGGAAGGAGGAGAAATCTGCAATTTACATTGGTGGATGAGACGAACCCATGCTGATGAAATTGGGGATCCTTACGATAATGAAAAAATATTTCAGTCAGTTAACAAACATTTATTAAACACCTATTATATGCCAGCACAATGCTAAGCACTGGTAATATAAATACAAGTCAACTTTTTTAAAGGCAGTCGCTGCCCCCCAAGGAACTTACAATTTAATGAGTCCACATACAAATAGAAGCTGAAAAAACAAGGGTGGAATATTGGAAGGTGAAGAGTGATACCTAGTGCAGGGGTATTATGGAGAATTCAAAAGGAGTGCGGTTGTTGGGAAATGGGGAGTAAACTACTGAACGCTCCTCTTAAATAGCAGCCTTAACCTCTGATTGGAGGGTCCAATTAAAGGGGCATATGGTGTTGATGAGATATGAGTACCAGGCAGATTCAATCTTGCAGGATAATGAGATTAACATTTTAAGCCTTAACCCTAACTGAAATAAAATATGATCTTCTTTTAGAGAAATTTTGGCCATCAGGTACATGTGGGTAGGGGTGTGGGTGTGGGTGTGGAATTTGGAGAGGGACAGAGGAACTTTATGCAATCAGTAAGCTAGTCCCATCAGTTACGTGAATTTACTTCTACTTAACAGGACCTAGTGGTCAGGGTGGCTGCTAGGCTGAAGTGTTTCTAGGATGGAGATATAAGAATTTTCTTTCTAGAAGGAATGAAAAAAGGAGAAAAATGAGAGAGGGGCTATTTCTTAAAGGTACAGAAGAAAATCATGGTGAGGGACAGAGAAATCAGGGAGAAAAGACTTGAAAATGATAATAATAGGTAAAAACTGGAATACAGTACTAATTGGAATGGTGTAAGAATTAGAAAAAAGTGAGAAGGGAGAAAAAGAAAGGTTATTACTGTTAATAGCATCCTTATTGATTGAGCACCAACAGTGCTTTTGGTGTCCTACAATGGATGGGAGAAAGGCATCTCTGCTTATTACATAAATATGAAAAAATAACAACCCAACTCAGCAATATATAAAAATACCCAAAGAATACGATCATATATGAATGGTTATTGTAAAACCTTTAGAAACTCGCTGGTAGCAGGGAATTGCAAGGAGGGGAGGGGGATGCCTACTAACATTCATTCTCCAGTTGCCATGGCAACACCTACCACTTGTGATGGCATAAGCAGAGCTGTTCACAGCATTGTTCCGTAAGTCCTTTCCCCTGTGTGTGTTTACATGGAGCAGTACAGATCTAGTTTTAGCATTAACGTTTCAAAGCTATAATTGTTTCTGTAGGATTATAGATCTAGTGTTAGAAGGGACCTCAGAAGGCATCTAGTGTAACCATTTTACAGATGAAGAAATTGAAACCTACAGAGGTTAAATGACTTTATCACGGTCACTCAGATAATGTGATTAAGGAAGATTTGCTTTCAAGTTCTCTGAGTCCAGTCAGTGCTCTTTCTACTATGTGATTCTATCTTATGGACCTCTATAGATTCCTAAAATGAAGTAAATAATAAGTGTTGCTGGAACCAGATTTGGGGCAAGTCCTTTAACCAGTAGACAACATTTTATCTAGTTCTTCTGACCCTAACTTTCCACTCATTTTGTGTTTCTGGGAGCAGATTCTTTCTAGGAAAGGATTTGCAGAACGGGCACAGTTTCATCAGTCTGACAAAAGAATAGAAAACATGAGAATAAAATTCTATTGTGATCAACTGCATATCAGTAAACAGAAATAAACATAAAAATTTAAAGAAAAATTCACTAAGAGGGAGGAGACAGTGAAGTATTTTCTGTCCCCTTGTGGTTCCTTAAATTTTTATATGTTTACTTACACAGCATTCCCTCCAGGCTATCTTCTTAATTGGTACTCACAGGTTAGGTTCCACAGGGGCAACTACCCCAGGTTCCAAGGTCTGCTCTCTTAAAACTATAGCTCATGAGCCTGCCCTAACACATTATTTTAGACAGCTGATTGATACAATTAGTTCAAAGCAAAGGCATTTACTGAAATAGCACAGTATGATGAATGTCAGAAAGGCTACAGGAAAACAGGAGTATTGATGCATTGTTAGTGGTCTTGAATGGGTCCAACCAGTCTGGAAAGTAGTTTGGAACTGTGATCAAAAAGTTACTAAACAGTGCACCCCGCTGATTCAGCAATATCACTGCTAGGGCTGTACCCCAAAGAGATCAGAGAAAGAGGGAAAGGTCTTATATATACAAGAATATTTAAAATGGATCTTTTTGTGGTGGCAGAAACCTAGAAAATAGATGTCCATAAACTGAGGAATAGTATATGAACATAATGAAATGCTATTGTGCTATAAGAAATGACAGCAAGGATGGGTTCAAAGAGACATGGAAAGATTTGTTTGAATGATTGCAGAGTGAGAGGAACAGAAGCAGAACAATTTATACTATAACATCAATATTATAAAAATGAACAATTTTGAAAGAATTAAAAACTGATCCACTAAATGATCATCCATGATTCCAGAGGATTATAAAGATGAATGCTGCTGACCTTATGGTAGCTAGGTACTGGACATTATATTGTACATAGTAAGAAATGCATTTTTGAACATGAATGATGTGGGAATATATTTTGTTTAACTGTATTTAGGTGATACAGAAGTTATTTATCCATCCTTCCTTCCGGTAAGTAGAGGTCAGAGGGAAAAAATGAATGCTTGACAATTTAAAAAATAACACGTTGTTAAAAAAGAAATGATATAGTGACAATTGTTACAAAATGTTTCTTCCACAAACCTGGAGGACGTTCTCAAATACAACACCAATGGAACGAAAGGACACACACGCACACACATAGAGGACACTAATAGAGAGGTAAACACATGGGGGCACACTTAGCTAGGGCAACTCACATCTCTGGCACGGCACGGACCTGTTGTCTTTTCCTCCTTTCATGGGATCTTCATGCTGCTGTCCCTAAGTATAACTTTCCTGCTTTGCTGCCCAGGCCTGTTTCTCTCTGAAATTCAACTTGACTCCACAGCTAAACTCTTTAATCAAATAGTCTCTGTTTACTACTAAGAGAAAAGCTTGGCTACAAGATATTGTTAATTGAGGGGTAGGTGTGGAGTCACAAATTCCCTCCCCATCTCTTTGCTGTGAAAGAGGCATAAGGTGAAAAAAAAATAACAGTGTTTTTCCTGCTTAAGTGCTGGGTTCTTTCTCCATGGATGGTTCTCTTCTCAACTTCCAGAGTTGACACAATTAGCTCTTAGCAAAGGCTTTGACTAAGATAGTATAAGAAGAAGAATAACTATAAAATATTTGTCCATTAATGTGGAATTCATCATATACATATATATATATACATACACAAATATACATATACACATATATACATATATGTGTATGTATATAAATATGTATAAATACTCTGTGTGTGTCTACTGGCTAATTGTTAATGGGATGTTAATGTGACCTATAGTTTTAGAAAAGCAGTGATCTCACGGACTACCAAGGACGGGAAATCTGCAACCTTGAGGCCACACATGGCCCTCTAGGTCCTCAAGTGTGACCCTTTGACTGACTCCAAACTTCACTTCGTTCTGTGAAATTTGGATTCAGTCAAAGGGCCTCTCTTGAGGACTTATAGGTCCACTTGTGGCCTTGAGGCTGCAGGTTCCCCACCCTTGCAGTACCCCGAGAATGAGAGATAGTTCTGTCGCTGTGGATCCAAATTGCAAACCTCTGAATGCCAAGTTGGGGGAGTTTTCTTTAAAAGGTGCTATACTAGGAGAGAATTATTCCTCTTACCAAGTAAGGAGTGTCTGAAAGAGTAATCCACAGGAAGAGAAATTTGGAATTGGATACTGAAAATGAGCAAGCTTAACTTAACTCATTTTTCAAGACTGAGAGAGACCAGACCAATAAAATTTTTATGATCAGTACGAAAAATGACTTATGTAAAATCTGCCTCCCATCCCCTCCCTCATATTCTAACGTAGCACTGACTATACCACAGGTCAAGCTTCCACATAGGTGAGAGATAAGACCAAGAGGAACAGAAATATTATTACTCCTTCCAAAGGTAAAGGACTTCTAAGTACTAGAAGTTGTTCCAGCATGAGGTAATACAAGAAAGAAAACACAAAAATGAAGCAAAAGAATAAATAACAGATTGAGCAAAAGATAGTTCTGCTAACTCCCTAGCAAGGTTAAGGTGCTCCGTCAGAGAGCTTGTGTAATACCTGCGGGGAAATTCCATAGCACTACAGAAGAGTAATTAGCAAGTGACCTGGGAAAACAGATTTCTCTTAAGAGGGGAAATCACAGAGACTTACAGTAGATTAGTAGATGAGAGAACCCAAGGAATTGTTAGATGCTGGCTAGGTAGAAAGACATACAGTTCTTAGGAAGGCAAGAGGGGTCCCCAAAATGATTTGGAATCGATCATTATTCTTCAGGCTATAAAAGAGCAACAAGGCATTCTGTTGAAGCTAGTGATCATGTTATATGGCATGATCCTGCCCCGAGGTGCTTGTGGTGAAGTGTGTTGAGGTGGGAGGTATAGTCCACAGTACAGAGACACTTGGTGCTGTGGATGGAGAGACTCAGTTGCTGGAGAGTTAAGCTGAGTCAGTCAGGTAGAGAGGAGCACACACCTCAGTAGCTCTGTAGCCTGGGGGAATCCTGACTGAGGGGCTATGACAAGAATGAGGTTTAAGGTTAACTCAGAGAGCAGGGCACCCTCAAGTGTGTGTAGCTAACCATAGATATTATGTATTCCTGGCTAGTGCCTGCTCTAGAGTGATTCTAATATCGGAGAGTAATGAAGGATAGACCCCAAACTTTGTTACATATGGATGGGGTCATAGGTGTCCAAATCACTATTCTATATCTCATGCAGTGGATCACTCAGAATTTAAGGCTTCAATCTGTCCTTTTTGCTAAAAACATATTACAATACCTTCAGACAGAAGCAGTTCAGAAAACACAAAAACAAAAACAATCAAAAACCAAAAGAAGGTTTCCTGAGATCTCAGGAGCCCCCCACCCAAGCCTGCAGAACCATGTTTATACTCCTCTTGCCCAAAGGGCCCACCGTTGGGCCCCAAATCAATACCCCTGGGGGAATTTAACTGGTTTAGGTCTGTGCCACAACTTCCTAACATGCAACTGCCCTTGTTAGAGTGTGTATGTGGAGGGTATTAAGACATGACATGACTTTTCCCAGTATCTTGGCTCACAACAGCATTGGTTTTGAGTCGTGATGGATGACAGTGAGGGTGGGGTAGTTGCCAGGCCAAACTAAAGTATGGGACAGAAACAAAAGAGCATAAGTGTGAGTGAGTTTGTAACTGGAAACATGAGTAGACCCAAATTTGACTCCTTCCTCAGAAAGCTATTCAGTGAGCAGAAGACAGACAAACATGATAGTGGTCAGGGAGATTTGGAAGTGGAGCCGGAGGAAACAATAAAAAGTCATTTATGACATGATTTATCTCATTAAGATAAGTATCTTAATGAAAGTCCCCTACTTCTGAGAAAGTGGGTATGACATGAGAATGGATTTCACCACAATGCTGGAGGTATATTTATGTAAATGATGAACTTCTCCCTTCCCCTCTTTCCTGAGGAAGGTAAACTGAGAAGGAGATTGGGTGAGGGAGGGGAAACTCAGAAAGATGCTTTAGATGGTAAACAGTATACCTGGACCATAACTGTTACTAGTGAACAAAGGACTAAGAGGCTTTGTAACCTTGAGGAAAAGAAGTTTTGAAGTATCAACAAAGGAATTAAGCGTTAACAGATTTGCTTCCCTTAAACAAATCAGTATTATAGGGAGATCATTAGTAACAGCAGGCTTTGGTTTTATTTGTTGTATTAGCCTCACTGCCGAGGCAATCCGTGCTTTTCTTTGGAATTAAGGGGGTGCAAGAAGAGACTTATAATTATTGAAAGAAGGTTTACTGCAGTCACAGACACAAATAGGTGTCAACCATCAGCCATAAATAGCACTCTTACTGTAAGCTCTGGACTACCAGCCCAGAGAGTCATTCATCAATGGGGACCTCTCTCTGAATTATTAGGGAAACATGATAAAGTCACACGGAGATTCAGTCAGGTAACCAGGACCACTACGAAACACTGTGGCCCAAAGGTCCCCACTCTAGGGAAGAGCTTTTTATTTCCCACAGGGGCTAGGTGGAAAAGTACTGATATCCTTGGGTTTCTTTCTTTTTTTTTTTCCTCAAAGGCTAGTTCCCACAGGGTTCATGAGGGCAGCCCAGTCAGTGGCTGGGAGCTTTGGGCCTGATCTTTGTTTCAAGATTAAATGTTCCCTATCTGGCCTTGAACCAAGTACAATTAAGGGAGAGTCAGGAGTTCAGGGTAAGTGGCAAATACCTTCCCTATCTCTGGTGGGAAAGCCATTGTACCTTGCCTCCCAGGGCTCTCTTACAAAGGGCTCTGGGCTTATATGGACCTGGGTGGGGGGGAGTCAGTTTCCTTTTGATTCATTAATTCCCCCCATCTGTATTTCTCCAGGAAAATTTCTAGAAGAAAGCTTAGATGTAACTTATAATAATAGCAAGTATATATGTATGTATGTGTGTGAGTATACACACACACACACACACACACACACACATTTGATCCTCACAACAACCCTCTGAGGGAGGTGCTTTTATTTTTTCTATTTTACAGATGGGGAAACTGAGACATAGAGAGGCCATGTGACTTGCCTGAGATCACACAGCTAGTAACTGTCTGAGGCAAGTTTTCCTGATTCTAGGGCTAACAATCTATACACTGTGCCATCTGGCTGCTCATGTTTATGCTGTCCTCCATTATGGGTAATAGGTTCTGTACCCACAGAGGCACTCAATTCACAATGTAGGCATCAGGTATCAAATCACTTCTATTTCTTCTACCACAGAAAATGCCCAAGATATGAAGAACTCAAAGGGATACATACATACATATAGGAATATAAAATACCAGAATGACCCTGCATATTTATTATACTCTCTCCAGAAGATAAAAATCTTTTGTGGGACTAAACAGATATTTTATTTCCACCTTGAATCTAAGCTGTCCAAATAACTTGTAGAAATTCTCATAAATGATTGGCAAGATGTAGGTCTTTTGGTCAGCCATAACATGACTTTAGTTCTTTAGGTACAGGATCTTCCTGTTGGTGATTCTCTTCTCTGAGAGGTGTGTTGTCAAGGAATCATGCTCACTTTGGTGGTCTAATGCCCACGTCTAGAATTTAGGAGCTCTCAAGCTTAAGATTACTCATGACAGAATCTCCAAGGCTATGAATATCTATTTCTCAGAATTGGTAGTCACTTATTTATGTTCATAAAAAGAAACAGAAAGGGAGAAGTCAACCAGGAATTTACAATCCCAGAACCTCTGATAATAGGTATAGTTGAATTTCCTTAAAAGTTAAGGTGAAGAGGGCAGACGAGGTAGCCTTTGAGGGTCCCTCTAGGTCTACATTTCTCTGAGTTCCTGTGTTCCTTGAAAAGATTCTACTCACTTATTCTGACTCAAGAGTTCTGTCATGGGCCCTTTTGGCAATCTGGTGAAACCTAAAAACCCTTGCCCAGAATGTTTTGTTGCCTATATTCAGACTAGGAAGAAATGCTAAATTTCAACTAGGGGTTTCTGAAAATAAAGATGTGATTTTGAACTTCTACCTAATCATGAATGCAATATCAATTTCTCACAGTTGGGGAACACAGCAGGCTGCACTTACATATACCACCTCCTTCGGCTCCTCCTCTTTTCCCCTCTTTTCCTTCACCATCATCATTGCTCATTTATGCAGCACTTAGACTTTTGCAAAGTACTGCCCGTTCACTAACTTATTCAATTCTTAAAATAACCCTGGAGGTAGATACTGTTATTTATTATTCCCACTTTACAGATGAGTACTCTGAAGCTCACACATGTTAAGTGACTTGCCCAGGGTGACACAGTTAGTAAGTGTCTGAGGTCAGATTTGAATTCAGGCCTTCCCAATTTCAAATCTTGTATTTTTAATGTGTCACCTTGTTGTTGTGTTGACATGACCCCATTTGGGGTTTTCTTGGTAGAGGTACTGGAGTGGTTTGCCATTTCCTTCTCTATCTCATTTTGCAAATGAGAAAACTGAGGCAATTAGGGTTAAGTGACTTGCTCAGGGTCACATAACTAGGAAGTATCTGAGGCCAGGTTTGAACTTAGGTTTTGTTTTTTGTTTTTTTTTTGCTTTCTGTGTATGTGTGGGGGTGCAATTGGGATTAAGTGACCTGCCCAAGGTCACAGGGCTAGTGAGTGTGTCAAGTGCCTGAGGCCAGATTTGAACTCAGGTCCTCCTGACTCCAGGGCTGGTGCTTTATTCACTGCACCACCTAGCCACCCCTGAACTTGAGTCTTTCTGACTCCAGGTCCATAACTCTATCTAGTGTGCCACCTAGCAGCCCATGTGCCACCTAACTCCATTCTTAATCAACTGGACTACTGAGTTGCTTCATCCTTAAACATTTAGGGTCAACACCCTATGAACATGCATGAATAGCGTGATACTTTTCTTATATTTCTGGGTGGTTTTTCTCCCCAGCAAAAGCAACCAAACAACAACAACAAAAAGCTGAGTCCACTTCCAAGCGTAGCACTTTTATTTTAGAGGCTAATAACTGTGCATCATTATCTTCAAGATCATATTGGAAATCCATTATAAACAAAGCAAATGGATAAACTGGGAAAGGAGAGGAAATGACTCTGGCAGCACAGCAGACAATGTGAATGGTGTGACAAGACTGAAGGAATTATAGACCTCCCAATCTTGTGCATCAAATGGTGGGTAATGACAGACTGAACTCCTGAATGAATAAGCCTCAATAGAGCCCCTGATTAGCATATGCCAATTTAGCTGAGGTCTTAATGCAGGCAGAGAGGCTCCTAAAGGGAGAATCATAAGCATCATCTTTTGAAGAGATAAGTTTTATTTTTTTCCCAGGCCACTGCAAATATGAGCTTAATAATCCTTTCAGTGGGTACCATGTTATCATAAAATAATCTAAATCCTCCTAAATGGTATTTAAAATTATTTCCAGACACTGGCAGACTCCACTGAATGACAATCTGGCTGTTAATGCATCTATTATACAGCATGTGAGAAGGCATGATAATACTGCTCTATAGCTAGGATCAGAATCATTCTAAGCTTGATTTTTTATTTGATTCTTTTTCCCCTCCTTGTGCTCCCATCCAGCTGTCTAGGTCTTGGTCCTTCCTCCTCTTCCCTTTTCATTGATCTTTACCTTCTACTTGCCTTCTGCCTGGCCTCTCATCTGTGGTCTTTCTCTGTTGGGTGGGGAAGAGAGAATCTCTCACTGAGCTCCATCTTTTCATCTCTGTTTGAGCATTGTGTCTGGCAGGGTATACAGCACAAGCTGCCCAGAAAGGCAAGTCAGAGATGCCGTTAGATTTTATTGATGGTTAGAAAAAGAAATGGTTGGGCGGGAAGGGGGGGAGGGGGAGAAAGGACTTGAGGGTTTTCAATCACAGTTTTATTCATTAGTAGTTTTTCTCTAACAGTTCAAGCTAGTCTCTGAAGGCAAGAAGGTGAAAGGAACAAAAAGATGTAGAGATCATATGCTATACCTCAACACTGATACAAAAGTTTTGAAAGCTTAAAATTCATGTTCTCATAACGTACAGCCAGGGGGAGACCAACAGGAGACGTGTTTAATGTCTAGACCACTTTACTAAATCACTGAAACAGTTAGCCTGTTCCCCAGAAAGCAAAAAAATAGTTTCATATTCAATAATTCTTACATTTCTGTATGGACACATTTAATAATGCACATGGGACAATGGCAAAATTTTGATCTGATATGACTTTGGCTCCTGGCTTAGTGAGGATAGAGCCAATATCAAGGTTAAGAATACCTGGGTTTGGGGTGGCTAGGTGGCACAGTGGATAGAGCACCTGCCCTGGAGTCAGGAGGACTTGAGTTCAAATCCGACTTCAGACACTTGACTCACTAGCCCTGTGATTTTGGGCAAGTCATTAAACCCCAATTGCCCCTCAAAAAGCCAAAAGAAGAAGAAGAAGGAATACCTGGGTTCAAAGGAGTACCTGCTTCTGATACATGTTGAACTTTGGGTAAGACATGTAAGATCCCTCAGGTGGTTCTTTCCAAGGAAAAATGAACAGGGTGCTACCTGTTCATTTTCATTTATACCATTGAAGAGAATTTTAAGTTGATCCTCAGAAGCCGCCTTCCCTTCAACTTCAATCTCCGGAGGAAATGGGTTCACAGAGATACTACAGCCCCTCTCCGAGATTTTATCAAACCATTTTTTAAAGTGGGGGAAGGGGGAGGGAAGAGGGCTGGAAGCAGAAGGAAATTTACATCTCACATTGCTGTCAGGCAGCCAGCTGGTGGTGATGCCCATGAGCATCTATGCCGAGAGAAAACTACAGTGGTTCACAGGAGGAGGGTGATGGGTTCACGAGCTGCAATAGTACTGGCAAAGCTGTGACAAGAATTGAGTAACTGCAAAACAGCAAAAATGCTTCCGTAGGGATTGCGCGAAGCAGGCAGCGAATAAATTGAGATCAGATGGAGGTGTTGTGAGCTTGCCGCCTCCCCTTCCCCCAGTATATCCTCTCCTTCCTCTCCCATGGGGAGGAAGTACCCATAAAAAGGAGGCTTCAACATCTGGATCTCTTGTGCAAGCTGAGAAGCCGACATCCTCAAATACAACATTGGGGTTAATAAACTGCAGGTCACACAAGCCACACCAGCCCACATAGTCAGAGTTTCTGTTGGAGGCTAAAAGTTTTGGCCCCTCCGGTACCGGGAGGTTGTCAATCAATGTTAGATATCCCAAAAAAGAAAATCAGAGTAGACTAGAACAGAGGCAGAGGGGACGATATTCTGTGGACAAATTAGCATGGTGCAGGATTAACAAAGCAGCATGAGGTTCACTGAAGACGGCAAACCAGGATTTTTAAAGCAAAAATATTTTTCAGGTCATACTGAGAATTCCTTCTAAAGGTAATGAGGGCTGGGACTAAATCCAGTAATACATGTTGGGACTGAGGGACTAAAAAAATCATAATGTAATCCATCTGTAAAATATAGTTTCCCTTAAACACGGAGAATATTAATCAGAATTAACTTTCTAGTTAATTCATCTGAATTTCAAGTTATTAAAGGGAAGCAAAATATTCCCTTCTCTTCTCCCTCCATGCAATATGTGAAGAATTTGAATATTCCAGACTAGTTAGGAGTACATTTATCAGGATATCATACACTGGACTCTTTTTGTTATTTGTTGTAATTTTTTTACATGGTTCCCCACTAGGAACCTGACTTGTTTGGGTCCATCACCTATACAAAAGTATTATTAATCACAGCTCCAGTATTCCTCTGAATCTCCCTTTGCACATTCCAAATTACACATGTGACGTATTTTCGAAAAGGCATTTACAAAAGGCCAGGTAAATGATTAAGGGCCATATCAAGTAGGAAGCATTCCCAGCACCCATTCCCCTAGCAGGTGTGGGGAATCCTTTTAATAAAAGGATTTGTTCAACAAAATTGGGATTCAGTCAAAAGACCATACTTAAGGATCTAGATGTGGCGTTAAGGCCACACATTCCCATCCCTGTGCCTAGTGGATGTCACCTCCAATGTGTTTTACAAGAGCTATGCTCATGCAAAGCCTCCATAGACATGTAGTTCATGATCTTCTTTCTCAGAGGCTGAGTCTTGAGCTCCAAAACACCATAGCATGAAGTCACTAATTATAAGAGAAATATAAATTAGAGTAACTACCCTCTTAGTGGCAACGATAAAATGTAGAACGAGATGATGTTGAAGTAACTTGCAACTCATTACTAAATGCTATCAGTGGAGCTGTGAATTGATGCAACTATTACAGAAAACAATTTGAAATTATTCAAGTCACTAAAATATTTGAAATGGAGAGAATCAGAAGAGCTCCCTCCTGTTCCCATCTATTGTCTCGAGCACTGCCCATGGAGGCGAGCATGTGCCCTGACCCGTCGCTTCCTGCATTATCAAGGGGTACAGAGTGGCAGAGTGTAGAGATGGAATTGTGCCAAAGAGGGTTGTTCTCTGAGCAGGAAAAGTAGGATGATACTTCTGCTATCATTCTTTCTCTTACCATCTGCTGAGGTTTCTAGACCTTTTGGGTTTGCTCTCAGATTTTCAGCAAAGGGAGAAGGGAATCTCATTGCTTCCCTCCCCCCTCTCCCCCATAGCTATGTGGGACTATTTGCTCTTGGCATCAAGTTATGTGCTTGTGTAGCTGTACCTGCACCTCAGATCTCCAGGTGCCTTTTTCTGTGTGTCTATTTCCTTGAGAGGACTGAACAATCATCCTGATAAGGGTATTTCTTGTTGCAGTAACATCCTCACGAATTTAAGAGGTCAGAAACTCTTGTATCTGGTTTGCTGACTGCTCAGTTGAAATTGGGTTCTGGCAGAACTTCTCAGAGAATAAGATGACCTCTACCTCCTGGAGAAAGCCAAGCCATACTCTTTTGCATCCCAGAAGAAATGTACCTTGAGGGCTGCTCTGAACTGAGATGGAGGTAAAATGCCTGTTCAGCAGTCCTATGAAGTGTTTCATCTTTTAATGTTTTAGGAATTAACCTTCTGGGAGAGTGCAATAGCAGTTATGCCTTACTATTCAGTATTTTAAGCATTTGCCAATATGTACTTATGAATCTGTATTTTGAGTATTCCTTTTGTGGTGGAGGACATAAGTAGCAGTCATATCTGGTCTCCTTTATACACTGAGTATCTTTCAAGCAAGAACTCTGTTAACCACTTTTGGACAGACTGTATATATGAGCCACGCCTAAGATTTGTTTAATAATTTTTTTCTGGTGCTCCAACATTGGGGAGGGGGGTTGGTATAATGAGCCTAAGAGTGTGAGAAAAACATGATCCCCTGATCAGCACCAGGCTCCACCAAGGACATGAATCCATTTCCCCTGAGTCCAGAATCAGAGTCCCTTGGTAGGAGAGGGTGCTCTCTCTTCTGCCCTGTACCCCATCCCGACCCCAGGTTATAGGTTTTACACATCAATGCCCTTTGACCCAGTAATTCCAGGCTTGGGAACCCAAGGAGCTTGAAGATACAGCTTGGGCCTTTCCCCAAAAGGGATGAATATAAAGAAAAGGTCTTTAATGTACAATGTTCAACAAATCAGAGAGTCTATTCTTTTTCTAATTAATTAATTAATTAACTTTTAATTTACAACATCCAGTCCCACAAGTTTTTGAGTTCCAAATTTTCTCCCCCTCCCTTTCCTCCTCTTTCCTCCCGTGGCAGCATGCTGCCATGTAGTCCAATATAGGTTCTACAAATACCTTCACATTAAACATTATCCAAGTTGTAAGGAAGGATTATAACCAATGGAATGAACAATGTGAAAGAAGGAAAAAAACAAAACAGAGAGAGCAAATAGTTTGCTTCCATCTGTATTCAGACTCTGTAATTCTTTCTCTGGATGTGGATAGCACTTTCCATCATGAGTCTTTTGGAGCTGTCTTCCAATCTTGCATTGCCGAGAGGAGCCCAGTCTATCAAAGTTAGTCATCACAGATATATGATGTGTCTGTGATTGTGTACAAAGTTCTCCTGGTTCTGCCCCCCTCACTCAGCTTCAGTTTATATACGTCTGTCCAGGTTACTATGAAGTCTATCTGCTCCTCCTATCTGCACAATAGTATTCCATTACATTCATACACCACAACTTGTTTAGCCATTCCCAATTGATGGGCATCCCCTTGATTTTTAATTCTTTGCCACCACAAAAAGAGCTGCTGTAAATATTTTTGTACGTATGGGTCCTTTTTCCATTTGTATGATCCTTTTGAGATACAGCCCTAGAAGTGGTATTTCTGGGTCAAAGGATATGCACATTTTTATAGTCCTTTGGGCATAATTCCAAATTGCTCTCTAGATGGTTGAATCAGTCCCACCAACAATGCATTAGTGCTCCAATTTTCCCACATCTTCTCCAGCATTTATCATTTTCCTGTTTTGCCATGTTAGCCAATCTGACAGGTGACCTGTGGTACCTTGGAGTTGTTTTGATTTGCATTTCTCTAATTAATAGTGATTTAGAGCAGTTTTCATATGATTATAGATACCTTTAATTTCTTCCTCTGAAAACTGCCTGTTCATATTATTTGACCATTTATCAACTGGGGAATGACTTGTATTCTTATATATTTGACTAAGTAGAGAGTCTATTCTTACATGCAAAAAGAATACTAAACACAAGATACTTGGAAAAGCAGATTTTACACAAGACATATATATTAACCTATAATTCCTGTTACTAGTTTCTAATTAAAGTCTTCTATTCTCCACTTTCCATCGGCAGCTCCATTTGGTGTGGAGTCCATGGAATATGATACCCTCGAATTGAATACCCCTTAGTGATTCCCACCCCCACCTCCACCTTTCCAACTCCCTTCTGGGTATTGTCTTCCTACATTAGGTTGTAAGCTCCTTCAGGGCAGGAACTAACTTTTTCTTATTTGTATACTTAGTGCTTAACACAGTGCCTAGCACATCGTAGGCACCTGTTTATTGTTCAGTCATTTCACTCGTGTCTGACTCTTCATGACATCATTGGAGACTTTCCCTCCAGCTCATTTTTCAGATGAGGAAATTGAGGTGAATAGGGTTAAGTGACTTGCCAGGATCACATAACTAGTAATTGTCTGAGACCAAATTTAAACTCAAGATGAGTCTTCCTGACTCCAGGTCCAGCACTCTATTCACTGTGCCACCTAACTTCCCTTAATAAATATTTATTGAATTGAATGGAATAATATGCTTGAGAACAGAAAGGAGTTTTCAGGATAAATTAATTAAATATTTTACATTTCACTTCAGTTCAGCACTGTCCAGACACCCCTGGATATGTGTCTGCTGGTCCAATAGTCCAGACTTGGGCCAGTCCTGTCGATGGTTATCTGCTCTGATGGAGAAGCTTCTCTTAGCATCAGCCAGTGCTCTTGAAAGTAGATGCAGCTGTTCTGGTGGTCACTGACCCTGCCACTTGTAGACATGCCAAGCCTAGAAATAGTCATCCATAAGTTGCTGCTCAATCACTTATTGGCATAAAAAGGAACTCAATAATTGGGAAGTAGGCAGACGCTATTTTATTCCCATATAACAAAAGAAGAAACTAAGACTCAGAGTGGTTAAGTGCTACTATATAGGCTATATAGCTAATGAATACCTGAGGCAGAATTTGAACCCAGGTCTTCCTGATTCCCAGCTAGCTCCCTACTCACTATGCAACACTACTTCCCTAAAAATATGGATTTGAAACACCTGGGTTTGAATCTGGCTCTGACACTATTTGGGAGACCATGGGTAAGATCCACTTTACCATTTTCAGTCCATTTCCTAATCTGTAAAATGGGAATAATAATAAACTAATCAAGTCACTGGGCTGTTAGGAGGAAAATATTTTGTAAAATCTTAATCTTTTTCAGAAGGGAAGGAGATTTAAGGATTTCGTTTGACTCTTAGATATCAACCAATCAATCCAAAAATATATATGGACCATTCTGTTTGTACAAGAGATTATTGACGGGGGGGGGGGGGGGAGGGGGGAATTCAGAGCACAAACAATTACAATTGAATAACCTTATTAACAAATACTTTTTTGTCTCTTCCCCAACATATATATACTTTTATCAAGAACAAGAGTAACTACTTTACATTTGAGGATAGAGACACTAGATGTGTGATGTCACTAATTATAGGGAACTCTGGGGTGAGAAATCTCCCTCTACAAATGTAGGCCAGTATTTTCTTTGCAACTTAAGATCTTAAAGAATTTCTTGGAACATTAAGAGGTGAAATCATTTGCCCAAGGGCCACTCGATCAATATATGTCAGAGTTGGGACTTGAACCTAGGACTTCTTAGACCTAAGGCCAGATCTCTGACCACTATGCCATGACTGCCTTTCAACTATAATTTTTATGTAGTCACTTTTTTCCATTACTCATCCTAGCTTCTGTTAAAAATGCTAACCAGTAATTAAAGGCAAGTGAAAAGGAAGAAAGCCCAAGAAAGAAGTGAAAGCCTCACTCACAGAATAATTGAGAATTAGTTGGATTTCCTTTTAAGGGTCTCTATTTGTGTTGGCAGAGATACAACAAATTAATTTCTCTTCTGGTGGGGATCAGGGTTGTATTAGGTCAACGTGAGCAAACCAAGTCAACAACCATAAAACTAAGCATAATTTCTGGAGTGCCAGGTCACTGATGTTCTGTCAGCTCTCTGGTAAATACCCAATTGTTTTGTGGAATTAATCTGACCCTGAAGGAAATGGCTCCAGTTCATATCCCACGTTGGCTGTGGGGAATGGCCTGGAGGCAAACACCTGTAGAGATGCCTTTCTGCAGGTGTGGGTACAGTAGAGGCATGACACATGATGCCAGAATCATTTGTCACACTCAACTGCCCAGGTTCAGAAAGTCAGATGGGATTTTAATTAACTTCCCCTTGAGGTAAACTCTATGGCAAGATTATAGAATCATTGATTAGACAGAAAGGGACCTTAGAAGAACAACTCCCATCAAGTTCAACTCCCTTATTTTACAGATGAAGAAACTAAGGCCAAGAGGTTAAGTGATTAAGAGGGTCACATAGTTGGCAAGAGTATTGAACAATATAATAACAACAATAATAGTTAACATTTATATACATCTCACTACAGACCAGGCATTGTGCTAACCAGTTTACAAATGGTCTCTTTGAGAGATAGGTGCTATTATTGTTACTGTTCTATAGTTGAGGAAACTGAGGCAGCTGGAAGTTCCTTGGCCAGTGTCACATAGCTAGTAAATGTTTGAGACCACATTTGAGTTCACAACTTCACCAACAATGCATTAATTTCTCATTTTTCCCACATTCCCTCCAACATTTGTCATTCTCCTTTTCTGTCCTATTAGTCAATCTAATGGCAGTACCTCAGAATTGTTTCAATTTGCATTCATCCAATAAACAGAGACTTAGGGCACCTTCTTATGTGGCTATAAATAGCTTTGATTACTTCATCTGAAAACTGTTCATATCTCTTGATCATCCATCAATTGGGGAATGGTTACTAATTTTATAAATTTAACTCGTTTCTCTATATATTTGAGAAATGAGGCCTTTATCAGGGAAACTTGCTTCAAAATTTTTTTCACAGTTATGATTGCTAAATATATTTCCCTCCATACTATTATTCCCCTCCCATTTATTCTGTTCTCTCTCTTCTTTCACCCTATTCCTTTTAAAAGTGTTTTGTTTCTGACTACTTCTTCCACCAATCTTCCCTCCCTTCTATCACACCCCTTCTCCTATCCCCTCTCGCTCCTACTTTCCTGTAGAGTTAGATAGATTTCTATACCCAATTGAGTGTGTATATTATTCCCTCTTTGAGCCAATTCTGATGAGAATAATGTTAACTCATTTCCCCCCCCCCCCTCCCTCCATTTCCCCCATCTTCCCATCTACTGTAAAAACTTTTCCTTACCTCTTTTATGTGAGCTAATTTCCTCTCCCTTTCCTTTTCTCCTAGTGCATTCCTCTTTATCACCCCTTAATTTTATTTTGTTTAGATATCATCCCTTCATATTTAACTTACACTTGTGCCCTCTGTCTATATATACTCTTAACCACCCTAATAATGAGAAAGTTTTCATGAGTTACAATTATCATCTTCCCATGTGGGAATGTAAACAGTTTAACCTTATTAAGTTCCTCATGATTTCTCTTTCCTGTTTACCTTTTTCTGCTTCTCTTGAGTTTTGTACTTGAAAGTAAAATTTTCTGTTCATCTTTGGTCTTTTCATCAAAAATGCTTGAAAGTCCTCTATTTCATTGAATATCAGTCTTTTCCCCTGAAGAATTATACTCAGCTTTGCTGGGTAGGTGATTTTTGGTTGTAATCCTAAATCCTTTGTCCTCCAGAATATCATATTCTAAGTCCTCCATTCCTTTAAAGCAGAAGCTGCTAAATCTTCTGTTAATTGGACTGTGGCTTCACAATCCTTGAATTGTTTCTTTCTAGCTGCTTGCAATATTCTCTCATTGATCTGGGAGCTTTGAAATTTGGCTGTAGTATTTCTAGGAGATTTCATTTTGGGATCTGTTTCAGGAGGTGATTGGTGGATTCTTTCAATTTCTATTTTACCTTCTGGTTCTAGAATATCAGTGCAGTTTTCCTTGATAATTTCTTGAAAGATGATATCCAGGTTCTTTTTTTTGATCATGATTTTTAGGTATAGATGCATTGAATGAATAGATAGAGATATTGAATGAATCTTTCCTAACAGTCTTCTGTAATACTGAAGGTATCCTGTAGGCTCTCTGACTCTAGAGTTATAGTGTAGTGTTTGTTTTTAGTAATGAGTTGTGAGCAACTGTTATGTGAGTCACAAAAAAATTGATTTTGTGGAGTGTAGATATTACAAATCTGTTGTTTTACATTGGGACCCATTATAACCAGAAATGATTTCTGTTGTTTGTTTTGAACATTCCTGTTATTTTCCTTTTTACATGTAGGCTTGTTCACTACAGTGTGAGTTACATCATGCTTAACTTTGAAAGCCTTTGGTTTGACTTCTGTTCAATTATATTTTACTGCATTGCACTCTAAATCCAAACCTTAACTATAAAACATTGAGAAAAAAGTGTGAGCTAATAAAAGGACATCACAATGTGTTAACTGCCTATTAGCTATCCCTTTTCCACTACTCAAATGTTTGGGCCAGAAAGCTTCTGATCAGTGAGTTGTTTGCAAAATGCTTATTACTTTGGTATTGTGTTTTATGTCAGTCTTTTGTTTATCTAGATGAGAATTTTTGAAATCTTACGGTGATAACAATTGAAAATTCAAATGGAAATTTATGATCCTCTCTTCTGAGGCTCTTCTCTCATGATTGTTGACTCCCTCCTGGGGCCATTTTAAAAAGGACCCTGGGGCCCTTTACTTCATTCATATCTGGACTTTACAGAATCTTCATCCTTCTCCTTGTAATACCATGCTAAAGCAGCTTTCCAGAAGAATGCTACTGTGAACAGCTTTTAAGGTTCTGATTACACAGTATAGTGAACACTCTATTCTATAACAAATCAAAGCAGAACATTCACAGAAAATCAAGGTACAGCATTCACAATATTACAACTTATTACAGAAAATCACAAATAGTATTCACAATAGCTTATCATTAAAATGGCCACATAATTTCCACCACAGTAGCTACAAGGTTTTGAACAAAGAACAATCAGTTAGTAATTCAATCATTCAATCATCCTTCAGGAGGCTTGCCTCCTTACTCTGTCATTCAACCATCTCAAAATACAATAGTCAAAGTCTTCCACTCATGGGGCACACTAAGTTAACTCAATCAGTCACTTATTCAGCAGTTACTAAGTATCATTAATCACTAAGTACAATCATTAGAAAATATACAGACTTTCCACCCCTAGGTCACTAGTAAATTTACAATTCCTCAGTCAGTATACAGTATCCAAGTAAAGTCTTCTTTCAGCTTGACTCGGGATGGTCTCTCAGATTCCCTGGATCACCTTCCATGGTCCCAGCTCCTACCTGAATCCACCAGTCACCTGGATTCAGAGGCAGTCAGCTCCCAGGTCCTTGTCCAGCTCTCTGTGTAAGTCCTACTCCATGCTGAAGTTCACAGGGTCCAATCCATCTCAAATCCTTCACAATTTCTATCCATGGGAATTCAAAGCTTAACCAGCCCACAAACAGACAAAGTCTTAGCATCCTGATCATTCTTCCTCAGTCTTCTGCAGCTGGTTAAAAAAATCAGAATTACCTTGCCCAGCCTGGGGGTGGGGTGGGGAAGGGTTCCTGGGCTCCTGGGCTCCTGTTCATCCTCCTCAGACTTGCTCCAAAATCTGACTCAGTTCTCAACTCTCAATTCTCTTCTGTAGCTGCTCTGCCACCAGATGCTGGTCCCAAGAAATTCTGACTGTCCCTCCCTGGGGCTTTTCCTTATATACACACAGCATTAGCTTCCTGTTTCAGCCAACCCCTTCATGTTACATTAGTAACAGGAGACAGGAGTTCATACCTTCTGTTTCCCCAACAGAGGTTTGATCAATTACTAAGTGCTGAGTACCTGACACCTTTGCTTAACTTGGAACAAGGTGCTAAGTACCTGCTTACTTGCCAACATAAAAAGGGGTCTTCAAATTAAAATTAGATTACCATTACACTCCTTGTTTGCCACTGGAATCCTGGACAAAGCTCTGTCCTGAGACCCTCCCTTTTTGATTAATGACTCCTTCCCTAAGACCCTCATTTTAGGAAGATCCCCAGCCATTCTTCACCTCAGTCACACTTGGATTCTATTTCTGGACTCATTCTGCCCTCCCCCCTTTCCCCCACTTTCTTTCTAGCTCCTTTTTTATATGTAGTCTTTCTTCATTGGAATGAAAGTTCCTTAAGGGTAAGAACTATTTTACTTGCTTAAATTTGTAACCTCAGTGCTTAACATACTGCTTGGCATAGTAAACCCTTAGTAAATTCTCTCTCCTTCTCTTTCTCCTTTTCCTCCTTTTCCTCTTCTCTCTCTCTGTCTCTGTCTCTGTCTCTGTCTCTGTCTCTCCCTCCCCCCCCATATGCACTATGGTAATAATTGCTAACAATCATATAGCACTTTATAATTACTGTCTCATTCAATCTTCACAACAACCTGAGAGGTAAAACTGGTGCTATTATTATACCTATTTTATAGATGAGGAAACTGAGGCAAATAGAGGTTAATTGACTCACCATGAGTGTCTGAGACCAAATCTGACTCCCGACCCACTCCTGACTCCAGACCCACTGCTCTATTCACTGAGCCATCATCTGCACCTAAGTGTAGAAGTACTCAGGTGCTCTAGGCTATGAGGTTGTATAGAATAAAGGACTGCTCTTACTCAGAAGGGCAAGGAAGACCTAGGTTCAAGTCCAACTGCTGACACATATTGGGTATTTGATCTGAGGTGTTTCAATGAGCACATCTCAGAGTCCCAGGCAAGTCTCTAAGGCTATAAGTTATAAAACACATGCTGAGTTATGATGGCAATTTCCTTTATCACAAGTTCCTTTTACCAATGTTGTCAAATATCTGGGTTTTTTTTAAAAAAAGATAATATAAAAAAATGACAGGACTTGAATCTTAATTTATTTAATGCAATGCCCAGTGGAATATAGGGGTGTTCAGGTAAGATGAGCATGTCTGGTGGGAGTCCTTTTCCAGGGCTGCTCAGCCACCTCTGACATCCACCTGATTCACCCAACTCTCACCTGGGGCTCTGAGAAGCTCTAGCCTGTGTAATGATCACACACCTGTTTTGGTAGATGGGCTAAACCAGGTTACCAAGGGGTCTCAAATCTGTCAGTGGGGGTGGGGAGGTGTCTATCACAAGCATGTGAAGACTGCACCCAGTGGAATAAGCAGATTAAAACAATTTGTTCCAATAGCCACAAGGGTAGCAATAGCAGGTGCCATGAGGTGAGTAGAGCTTGGTTAAACACTGAAGACTCCAAGGTCATCCACTGCATCCAGGGCCATCGCCAGTCATCTTGACTTCTGTCCCTGGACTATGATGACTCTGGAAGAGAGAGGGAGGCTGACAACTTTGTACACCTGTGCCCCACTTAAATCCAATTAGTGCTCAAGTTAAAAGACAACACCCATACCACTTTACCATTTTTACCTACCTCAAAATCCTGTGGTGACAAGCAAGTGATGAAGAAGTCTGGATACACTGGAAGTATAGTCACAACCCTGCACATAGCGACCCAGACCATAGGGTTGTCTTCTTGCTGGATGATGCAGCAGTGGGACTTGGTCCCCTCAGGTTGTCTGGGCAGCCTTTATGAAGGGCCACACTGCTCAACTCCTGGCAGAAAGAAGGGGCTAGAAAGGATGCCCTAAAAATTCTTTGCTTCCTTTCCTCTTTCCCATTGTTCATTCCAACAGTTACAACCCTTCTATACAACCAGACTAAAGTCTAATGTGAAAGTATTTGCAGATCCTATACTTGATTGCATGCCGCTATGGCGGGGGAGCAGAGAAAATTAGAAACTCAAGGGATTGTGGAACTGAATCTTGTAAACTAAAAGTAAACGAACAAATCAATTTAAAAAATTAAAAAAAAAATTCTTTGCTTCATCTAACCTAACCCTGGCCTGATTACTACAGCAGATAGGAAGCCTAACCTGTGACTGAAACAAAAAATATATAAAAAGTTTTGCAAAGATGATTCCACTCACCCTCAATACATGGAATGGGCACACACTTATGGACAGCAAGAAATCCAGTAGACCTGGAAGATGAACAGCTCTTGTTGCTAAAGAACTCAGGAAGTATCACATCCAAATAGTAGATCTGAGTGAAACTGGTAAATGAAGGCCAGGTTGCTGAAATTGGAGTTGGATACACAGTTTTCTGGAGTGACTGCCCTGTGAAGCTAGTGTAGGTTTTTCAATTAAAACTAATCTAGTCAACAAGACTGTATACCTCCCAAAAAGAGTGAACAGTAGGCTCACGACAATGTGATTGCCACTTGCAGGAAAGCACCATGCCACCATCATCAGTGTGTATGCTCCCACCATGACCAATCCTGAAGTCAAAGAAAAATTTTATGAAGACCTGGAGACCTGCATGATCAATAGGCCAAAAGAGGACAAGCTTGTAATTCTCAGTGATTTTAACACCAGAGTAAGCACAGGCTATCAGACATGGCAGGGAGTCTTTGGGAGAAATGGAGTTGGAAGCAGTAACAGCAATGGTCACTTACTACTGAAGACTACTGCTTCCCAAGACCCTGTCACCAGCACTGTCTTCCATTTACCTAAAAGCAATAAAATTTTGTGGATGCTCCCTGAAGCAAACATTGGCATTTAGTAGACTATGTCATTGTAAAGAGAAGAAACAGATAGGATGTGAGAGGGATGAAAGTGTTTAGTGCAGAGTGCTAGACCAATCATAGACTTATCCCCTCCAAGCTAAACATTCACATTCAACAAAAGCAGTGGCCCTAAGGCAAAGCAACTACCAGAAGACTTAATGTCAACAGATTAGAGCACTTCTCTGTGTGAGAACAGTTTGTTGTTGATTTGGAGGAAAAGCAGAACCAACACATGGTTGGCAACAGTGGAGCAGAAAAGGAGTGGACAGCTTTCAGAGATTTGGTTTACAGCACCACATTTACTCATCTGGACCAAAACACTCAGAAACACCAAGATTGTTTTGATGAAAATGATGGGGAAATTCAGAAGCTGCTAACTGAAAAACAAGACCTCCACAGGGTTTACTAGCAGGATAGCTCTCTATCTATGTCTCTAAGAAAGAAGCATTTAATTCCATCAAAAGTAAAGTGCAAATGAAGCTTAGAGAGATGCAGGATTCTTGGCTCAGTAAGAAGTCAGATAAAATTCAGTTTTAACCTATTAACAATCTAAAGAACTTTTATGATGCCCTGAAGGCTATTTATGGGTCAAAGACTTGTGGTGCATCTCAACTACTCAGTGCTGATAAAGACATGATACCAAAGAGATGGGCTGAGCACTTCAATAGTGTTCTCAACAGATCATAACCAACCAATGCTGAAGCCATCAACCTACACCTCAGGTTGAAGTCAATTTCTCTCTAGCAGAACTTCTAGTTAAAGAAGTTTTGAATGTCATTAAGATCTTTGCATCTGGCAAAGAGCCTGGTGCTGGTTCTCTTCCAGCTGAGATTTATAAGTCAGGGGATCCACTGCTCATAATTATATGGCAAGAGGGGGTTATTCCTCAGGAGTTCAAGTGTGTGACTATTGTCCATCTCTATATAGGAAAAGGAAATAGGTTGTCCTGTGAAAATCACAGGGAGATCACTCTTTTAGTCATTTCTAGTAAGATTCCTGTCAGAGTCCTCTTTAATAGGCTGATCTTTTACCTGGAAGATGGTCACTTACCCAAGAGCCAGTGTGGCTTCAGAGAGGGCTGAGGAATGGTTGATATGGCATTTAATGCCTGACAACTCCAGAAAAAATGCCAGGAACAGAACAGAGGTCTGGACACAACATTTGTTGATCTGACCAAGGCCTTTGACACTGTCAGTAATATGGGTTTGTGGAAGATCATGGCAAAATATCATTGCTTAGAGAAGTTCATCAGTATTGTACATCAGTTCCACAATGGCATGTTTGCATAGGTTCTGGATGATGGATAATATCCTCATGTTTTTCCAGTTACTAGTGGAGTGAAACAGGGCTGTGTGCTTCCTCTCATGCTTTTTAGCATGATGTTTTTTTTCAATGTTGTTGGACACCTTCAATGAGGGTGTAAATGGCATCAAGGTTAGCTAGCACACTGACCATAAATTACTTAACTTGAAAAGGCTACAAGTCAAGACTAAAGTAGAGGGAGAGTTGGCTCCTGACGTTTTGTTTGCAGTTGATTATGCACTCAAGGCAACCTCTGAAGCTGAGATGTAACAGAGTATGGATCACTTCTCTGTTGCTTGTTAATATTTTTACCTGACAATTAATACCAAGAAAACAGGTTCTCCACTAGCCAACACCATACCATCCATACATGAAACCATTGGTTATAGCAAATGGAGAAATTATGAATACTGTGGATAAGTTCATTGACCTTGGCAGTATACCTTCCAACAATGTACACACAGATGATGTGGTTGATGCATGAATTTACAGACCTTTTTTAGTGTTTAGGAGACTCCAAAAGAAAGTATGGGAAGGAAGAAGTATTAGACTGGCTACCAAACTGAAGGTCTACAGAGCTGTTGTGCTGACCTCATTGTTGTATGCCTGTGAAACCTGGACAGTCTACCAGTGCTATGCTAGGATAACAAATTGCTTCCATTTGAATTGTTTTAGGAAGATTCTGAAGATCACCTAGTAAGATAAGATACTGGGTCTGACATCCTTTCCTGATCTAAACTGCCAAGCATTCAGACTACTACAGAGAGCAGCTCTGATGGGCTGGCCACATTTTTCGAAAGCCAGACATTCCTTTGTCTAAAAGACTATTTTACAGAGAACTCACACAAGGCAAGCGCTCAAACAGAGGTGAGAAGAAGTGATACAAGGACACTCCCAAGGTCTCTCTGAGGAATTTGGGAATTGATTATGAGACATGGGAAACACTGGCACAGGGCTTTCCAGCATGTCCTGCCTGCATCAAAGAAGGTGCCGTACTCTATGAGCAAAGCAGAATTGCAGTAGCTCAGAAGAAATGTGAGATCTTCAAATTTAGAGACATCTCCATTCCAAATTTATATGTGCCCAATCTATGGTAGAACATTCCAAACTCAGTTGGACACACTGTACCTTGACCCCAACATAGTCATGTCATTTTGGTCCTCTTCTACCTGGAAGAACAACAACCAATCAACAATGCCTAGTACATGAATATACAAGCATTTTGTGATCTGTAAGCCATTCCCAATGTGGGAACTCCCTTCATCAATAGGGACAGCAACACTTCAGCATCTTATTAGATAAATTCTAGGGAGTTGCCTGAGGCTCTTAGAAAGTAAATGATTTGCTTGCCTATGGTAACATAGCTAGTAAGTTTCAGGGGGGAGCTTGAACCCAGATTTTCCTGACTCCAAGCTCAGCATTCTCTCTACTGTACCCCATTATTTCTACATACTGCAGAGCATTGCCCCATTCACAAATAAGCTTTTTATACTTGATGACTTTGTTGTTCAATCATTTCAGTCATATCCAATCTTTTGTGATCCCATTGGGGGTTTTCTTGGCAAAGATACTTTAGTGGTTTGCCATTTCCCTCTTCAGCTCATTTTACAGATGAGGAAACTGAGGTAAATAGGGTGACTTGCCCAGGGTCACACAGCTTATAAGTGTCTGAGGCCTGATTTGAACTCAGGAAGATGAGTCTTCCTGACTCCAGGCCTGACCCTCTATCCAATGCACCACCTAGATGCTCCTTTGGAAGTTGATATATTCAAAAATCCCAGAAGAATGATTTAAAATAATAGAATCTGAATTGGAAGATAAATTATCTAGTCTCATAGATTTAGAGCTGAACAGGTCCTTCAAAGCTGTCTATTCCATCTGTTTTTACAAATGAAGAAACAAAAATACAGAGATCTTAAGTGATTTGCACCAGGTCACATAGGTAGTAAGTGATAGAACTGAAATTCGAACCCAGGGCTCTGACCCCAGATTCAATCCTTTTCCCATTGTGCATTTCTACAAGAAAGCCCTCCACAGTATTCCTGAGAAGTGGTCCTCTATCCCCTACTTCTACACAGTCAGGCATGGGGGACTCATTAATTTATGACATATCTCATTTGATTTGAATTTTTTAAAAGTGCATTTCCCTTTCACCTCCAATCATAGAATAAACAACCAAAAGAAAAAAATAATCCCACCCCTTCCCCCATCCTTCTCATTACTCAGGCTTGCAATCTCTGAGTTATCTTTGGCTTGTCATTCTCTCACCTCATACACCCAAATACTTGCCAATTTTGTCACCTCTATGTTCAAACCATCTTTCATCCATCTCGATACTGAATGCTACCATCCTAGTTCAGGCTCTCGTTTCCCCTCCCTGGCTTATTTCAACACTCTCTTAATTGGCCTCTCTGACTCCTGTCACTTTCTTCTCCATTTTCTCCTCCACACAGGTATTAAAGTTATGTTTAATGTCTGGCCATCAGTCTCCTGCTTAAAATATTCTAGTGGCTCCCTTTGCAGTCGATCAATTGACATGTATTAAGTCCCTAATCGATGCTGGGCATTGTGCTTAGCGCTAGGGATATGAAAAGAGGCAACTGACAATCCCTGCTCTCAAAGGGTTTACTGTCTAATGGGGAGGGGGGACAGAAAGTAAACAAGTATGTACAAAACATAAATAGGAAATAATTTAAAAGGGGAGGGCACTAGAGATAAGAGGGATTCAGGAAAACTTTCTATAGAAAATAAGATTTTAGTTGTGACTTGAAGGAAGCCAAGGAGGTCAGTGGCCCAAGTGGAGGAGGAAGAACATTTCAGACAAAGGGGACAGACAGAGGGGACATGCCTGGAATGGAGAGGTGTATTATCTTGTTGGACAGGAGAGCAGTATCACTGAATGGAAGTGCGCCTCTCTGGGAGTAAGATGCAAGAAGAATAGAAATCTAGGAGGAGGTTAGGTTATGAAGGGCTTTACATGCCAAATAGAACATTTTTTATTTAATCTTGGAGGCAATAGGGAGCTACTAGAGTTTACAGGGAGGGGGTGGAGATATGACATGAGATGATTGGACCTATGCGTTAGGAAAACCACTTTAGTGACTGAACAGAGGATTGCTTGGAATGGGGAGAGGCTTAGAGCAGGCAGATCCACCAGCAGGCTATTGCAATAATCCAGCCATGAGGTGATGAGAGCCTCTGCCAGAGGGGCAGCAGTGTTAGAGAAAGGGGAATTTGAGAGATGCTGCAAAGGTGAAATCGACGTGTCTTGGTGACAGCTTGGTGTTGGTGGGTGGGGGGAGCAGTGAGAGATAGTGAGGGGTCCAGGATGACCTCTAGGCTGCATATCTGAGGGACTGGGAGGACGGATGGTGTTGCCTTCTACAATAATAGGAAAATCAAAGTTGGGGGACAGTTTAGGGGGAAGGTTAATGAGTTCCATTTTGAACATAATGAGTTTAAAATGTCTACTGGACATTCAGTTATGTCTATAGAATGGGAATATTAATAACATCTATTTCATGGAATTATTGTGAGGATTAAATGAATTATCATACACAAAGTGCTTTGCAAACCTTAAAATGCTCTAGTTATTATTATTAACTTTTATTTTATAATTACATATTTGTTTTTAAAATAAAATCAATTCAGTTTGATGAGCAGTGAGTTATCAAGGCTGTTTCTCCATATCTCACCAACGTTGAATTTTGTCATCTTCTTGTGTTCTTTGTCACCTTGAGTCCCATAAATTATATTTCAGAATTGTTTTAATGTGCATTTCTCTTTTTGAACCATTTTCAAGTCATCGTAGATGATTTGTGTTCCTCCTTTGGTATCTGCATGTTTATAGACTTTTGTCCTTTATCCATTTTGAAGAAAAATTGTAATTATCATAAATCCCTGTACATTTTGTATGACAGATTTGTCACAGAAGTTGAATGAAAAGATTTGTTTAGTAAATCCTTATCTTTTCCTTTTAATATCCATTGCCTTTATTTCTGAAAAAAGCTTTTATTTTTCTACAGTTAAAATCATATATTTTGTCTTTTACTTCCTCAGCATTTTGACTAGTAAGAACTATTTGCCTCTTCAGAGTCCATATAATCTATCCTCTTCTAGTTTTTAAACCGTATATTTTGATTGCTGATCCATTTGGAATTTATTGTAAGATGTGGTGTTAGGTAATGATCTAATTCCATTTTCCACAAAACTTATTTAATTTCCCAGCAGTTTTTATTGAAAAATCAGTTCCTTCACATAAATTATGCTCTTGTTAGATTTTTGTGAATACATCTGATTTAAATTTAACTTATCTAAACTGTTCTGCTGATCTATTTTCTCTAGTACCAAATTATTTAGATAATTCTTGATTTATGGTATAATTTGAACTCATCACGCACTTTCCTTTTCATATTCCCCAACATTTCCCTTAATGGTCTCGACATTTTGTTCATATAATTGAATTTTGTTATTGTCTTATTCTATGAAAATATTCCAATGGATTGTTATTAATGTAATCCCAGTCACGCTATACATACTGAATAGCTTTCTCCAGTTGGTTAAATTTTCCTTTAATTATGCAAAATAAAATAATTTATTGATGAATTTATATAAAACCTTCGTTTCTTAGAAAGTTAACTCCCGAATATTTAACAATGTGATGTCATTTGTGTTATTTCCCTTTCTACTAATTTTCCTTATTTTTGTTGGTGAAATTTAGTAATGCTTGTTTTCTGGGTTTGTTTTGCATCCTGCACCTGCTAAAGCTATTATCAGAAAACACAACAGAATAAATAAAATAAGCAGACAATTATATCATCAGCAAACAGACAATTTAGTCTAGTCTTTGTGTATATTTATTCTTTTAATTTATTTTATTTTTGTCGTTACCATTTCTAGAACTATGTTCACTAGAAATAGTGATGAGTGGGTGCCCTTGATGAGGTGGCCTAGTTTCTGGTTTTTTTTTTCAGTATACGTATTTTATATTTTCATAGTATAGGTACTCATATGTTTCATTTTAATTTTTAGTTTTCATGGCAGTTGAGGAATAATAAATATTCCATCCTCTTTCTTTGAATCTGCATGTGTTCATATGTTTTAAGGATGTTTATTGTAGGCAATATATCATTAGATCATTTAATCTATGATGTAAAGCAAAGTAATACAAAGGGATGATACATTTGGATTTTATTTTCAGAATTCTTAGTCTCCTAGAAAATGTGAATAAAAAAGAACCTAAATGCCATTAATTCAGGAAATTGTTTAAAAAACTTTTTTTAAAATTATTTTAAAAAAGATAAAATACAATTTGTCAAAAAAAAAAACCCAAAGTAATATGCTTGAAATCCAAAATTTCCTACCAGAAAAAACTGAGCACATATTTTTATAATTGATCAGACACCTTCCAGAAATTTCTAAGCCTTAATTTAGGCCTTTGATATGAAAAGTGTCCATGAAATAGAACCGTAATAAGGTTAGCATGTATGCATGTAAGTATGCCTGAATGAACGAGTAAATGAAGGAATGAATATAAAAGTTTGGAGAATTTATATTCTGTAGGGAGAAAAAAGGCTATGGCCTCTTTGAAATTTCAGCATGTAAGAGAGATACAGGATGAAAATGACTAGGTGCTGATTTTTAAAACCTCATCAAAGTGGATCAAAAGGAAGCAGATAGCCTTGAGTGAGGAGGAAGTGGAGAATTATTGTACCTTGAATGTGAGAACTATCAGAAGAAGTTTATACTAAGGAAGATGTTAGAAGGGAGTGCTGGAGAGGGGTATCCTGAACCACATACCTATCTAATGCATGTAGGGAGTGGGAGTGGGGGTAAGTATTGCAGAGAAACTTTGAAAAACTTAATTCAATAAACTATGGATCTGTGTTTAGGGTAGGAGAAGGAAGGTCTCTCTCTCTCTCTCTCTCTCTCTCTCTCTCTCTCCTTCCTTCTCTCTTTTTTTTTCCTAATTCAAAAAACATTTTAATTTAAAGTCTTGAGTTCCAAATTCTATCCCTCCCTCTCTTCTCCCCCCTTCTTCCTCCTTGAGACAGTAAGCAATCAGACATAGGTTATACGTGTACAATTATGTAAAGCATTTTCATATTAGTCATTTTGTACAAGAAGACTCAAAAAATGAAAGAAAGGAAGTGAAAAACAGCATGCTTCAGTCTGTATCCAATCAATATCAGTTTTTTCTCTGGAGACAGATAGCATACTTCATCATTAGTCCTTTGGGATTGTCTTATATCATTGTATTGCTGAGAACAGCTGAATCATTCACAGTTCTTCATTGAACAATACTGTTGTTGGGGTGCACAATGTCCTCCTAGTTTTGTTCACTTTACTCTGCATCAGTTCATGTAAGTCTTTCCAGGTTTTTCGGAAATTATTCTGTCATTTCTCATAGCACAGTAATATTCCATTACATTCATATACCACAGCTTGTTTAGCCATCCCCCAATTGATGGACATTCCTTTGATTCCCAGCTCTTAGCCACCACAAAAAAACCTGCTAGAAACATTTTTATACAAATAGGTCCTTTCCTCTTGTTTTTGGATATCTTTGTGATAAAGACCTAGCAGTGGTATTGCTGAATCAAAGGGTTAGAAGGGAGTGCTGGAGAGGGGCACAACCTTTTGGACAAAGTTCCAAATAGCTCTCCAGAATGGTTGGATCAGTTCACAACTCCTCCCAAAATGCATTAGTGTCCCAGTTTTCCCATGTCCCCTCCAACATTCAACATTTTCCTTTTTTGTTACATTCGCCACTTTGATAGGTTGTGTATCTCTCTGTCTCTCTCTTTCTCCTTCCCTCCTCCCTGTTCCCCCCCCCCCCACTCTGAAATCTAGGTTTGAAGTGGTGGTGAAATAAGACAATTGTACTTAGTGAATTAAGAGAACATAACAGGATATGATGGAGGGAAAAGCAACTATCACAACTTAGAGTATTAAAATACAAAAGAATCTCATAATAGATTTCAAACAACCTAGTCACAAAAATAAAAAATGAGCTAAATAGAAATTAAGTGCCACAAGAAAAAACATATTTGAACTAGATGACCATGAATTCAGTGTTTCCAAAATAGAGAAAAGAGACTCTCTCTCTCTTTCTTTCTAAGAGAAAAATATCCTAATATTTAACCTGGAAAGAATAAGAAAGAAAGAGACCTATAACCCAATATAATAATTCATATTTTTATCAATATCCATTAAATATTGACAAATAGATTTTATATTAAAATCATTCTTTTGTGACTAAGTTAGACTTCCACTAAAATACAAGGATAGTTGCATAATGGGAAGACAATTAGTATACCAAATCATGTTAATAAAGAGAAAACAAAAAAAAAACCCCATATGATTATGTCAACAGCAAAAGAAAAGACCTTTCTCAATCCTCAATCTCCTTGGAATCTCTGCAGTCTTTGACATTGTTGATCACTCTCTCTTCCTTGATATTCCCTTCTCTCTAGGTTTTTGGACACCACTCTTTCCTGATCTTCTTCCTATCTATCCCACTAGTCCTTCCCAGACTCCTTTGCTAGAGACCTCCTCCAGCTCATGCCCTCAGGTATCCCTCAGGGTTCTGTCCTGGGTCATTGGCTCTTCTCCCTCTATACCACTTCACTTGGTGATCTCATCAGCTCATTGCCGTCTCTATGCTGATGATGCTCAATTCTTCCTTTCCTACCTCAATATCACTGTTACCTCCAATTTCAGTATCTCAAGTGGGATGTCCAGTATACATCCTGAGTCGAATATATCCAAAACAGAGCTCATTATCCTTCTCCCTAACCTCTCCTTCATCCTCCTACCTTCCCAATTACTATGGAGGACAACACCATCCTCTCAGTCCCTCAGGCTCACATCATCCTGGGTTCCATCTCTCACCCCCTTCCCTCACCATATCTAATCTATTGCCAAGGCGTGCCAGTTTCAATGCAACATCTCTCAAACATGCCTCCTCCTACCTCTGATACTGCCACCACTCTGGTTCAGACCTTCATCACTTCACACCCAGATTATTGTAATAGCCTGCTGGAGGGTCTGCTGCATGCCTCAAATTCCTCTCACTCCAATCTATTCTCTATTTGTCCATTAAAAATGACTTTTATATTCTTAAAACAAAGGTCCAATCATGTCACCGCTCTACCCAATAAACTCCAGTGGTTTCCTGTTATTTCTAGGAGCAAATACCAAATGTTCTGTTTGGCATTCAAAGCTTTTCATAACCTCATCCCCATCCACCCACCTTTCAGTCTTTCTTATACTTTACTCCCCAGAAGACACTCTTTGACACAATGACACTGGTATCCTGGCTGTTCTATGAACAGACAATCTATATCTTAGCTGCCGGCATTTTTGCTGCTCCCCATGCCTAGAATGCTCTCCTTCCTCCTCTCTGGCTTCCCTGGCTTCCATTAAGTCCCTGACCTCTCTTAATTCCAATGCTTTCCCTCCTTTAATTGTTTCCTATTATCTTGTGTATAGCTTGCATTGCATATATTTGTTTGCATGTTGTCTCCCCCATTAGACTGTAAGCACTGTGAGGGCAGGAACTATTTTTTGCCTCTTTTTGTAGCTCCAGCACTTAGCACAACGCCTGGCACAGAGTCATTGTTTAATAGATGTTTATTGTTTGAAGATAAAATTACTTCACTTTTACACCTATCCCTGACCCCATCTCCTATTTGTGGGTAGCCTCGTCTATTAGCCAGGATCTAAATGAATAAAATTTTTCAGGCATGTCTGACTCTTCATGGCCTCATTTGGAGTTTTCTTGGCAAACATAGTGGAGTGCTTTGTCATTTCCTTCTCCCACTAATTTTACAAACGAGGAAACTGAGTAAACAGGATTGAGTGACTTGCTCAGAGATCAACACAGGTAGGAAGTATCTGAGGCCAGATTTAAACTGAGGAAGATGAGTCTTCTTGACTCAGGCCCAGCACTCTGGCCTCTGTGCCACCCCACCTGGCTGCCTCAGTGGTTAAATTCATGCAATAGACGAATACTGCTAAGATCTTTATGTGTTGTTTTATTACCCTTCCAAATAGTTTCTCTTCCATTGTGGGTGAGCACTTAACAACTGTAGGTCTCTTTCCACTATACAAAGCTGTCTCTAGTCTAAACACAATCATCTGAGGGGTAAAGAACTGATAAGACTTAAAGTATTATCCCTCCTAGGCAGAGTCATACTGGTAAAATTTCCCATAACATTCCTAACATTCCACAATATGGCTGAGGGTGAGGGCAGAGAATTGATCAGCACACACTTCTAAGTTTAATCTTCATTATTCACATTTCCCCCTTCGTTTTCTTAAACCTAGACAATCAACAAAATCACCAATCATGCCCTGATCAGTAGTGTTCACTGATTTATGAGCTATAAATGCTTACACTGAAAATCTGACAATTGGTTCTGAATTCAAATTGGCTCTAGTTCACTCCTGCTCCTGAGGGTATATATGTTTTAATTAGGCAAAGTTTTCCACTGAAGAAATGCAGCTCTAATTTTATGCCTCTTCTAACCCAATGGGAGATTTGGCACCCTAGGACTTATACAGAGCTTTATTAGCAAAAGGTGTTGTAGAAAGAGCCCAACTATGGACAGTTACTAGAGATGAACATCAGCGTCACCATCAATGACTGGCTGCAAACAATGGGATATAGGTGGGAGACAGAAGTTGAGACTCCTCTGGACACAAGTAGTAGTGACTCTTGATGTTTAGTAGGGGAGGAAGCATTACATTGCCTTCACAGCCTATACACCCTGATCATGCCAGCTTTTTTTTTCTTTTTGAGACTAGGTCTCCCTTTCTCACCTAGAATGGGAGTACAATGACCACTCACAGGTCCAATCCCATTGCTAATCAGTTTGAATTTTTTAATCTACCGGTTTTTATTTTTAAATTTCTGGGGTGGGTCCAATTATCCCTCCTTCAATAACCTGCTTGCTCCCTGGGCTCATGATATTGGTGCCAGATTTAGTGCAGACATCTGATTGAATTTAGCCCTACTCCAGCTCAGATCTCATGAATTCAAGCTATCCGGCAGCCTTAACCTCTCCCATAGCAAGGATTACAGGTATGCAACATCACCCCTTATCACCAGAACACCCTTTATAGAAATTGCAATGTGGTAGGTGAGTAAGTTCTGAGGGGCGTGGAATGACTTGGCTGTGATGATATGAATTTTTATGTTGTGGTATGTGGTCTTGCTATGCCTCTGAGGAAGGCACTCAGGAGGATGTGTGATATGTCTCTATGTTCCCAGGTGCCTGAGGACACAGAGTACAATAAAAAAGGGAGTGGTGCAAAGATTGTATGTCTGATACCAAGCTCTATAACTAATTTTTTTTTTGTGAATGGGTTTGATTCCCCTCTCATTGGGCAAGATTGCCAAGAAAACATTTTCATGATGGATTGGACTAACTTATTTATACAATTGGTCTTGAGTGACAGACTGATGAGAGTCAATAAGTTTAAGACAAGCTCTATGTTTATTCATTCAGAGTGAAGGGATGTTTGCTCATAGGCTGATTTCTTTGGTCAATTAGTGAGTAAATGTTTAAGCTCCTACTGTCTTGTAAGCACTATGCTAAGCACTGGGGGAACAAAAAGAGGCAAAAGACAGTACCTGTCCTGAAGGAGCTTACAATCTGATAATGAACTTTGGTCACACTTAGCAAAGCTGATAGAATGTTGCCAATAGTGCCATTTTAGAAGGATATCAAAGGTGGCAAGAGTACACAATCCTGCAAATTAACACACAAAACAAAAGCAAATTTCTGCTTCACAGATGGTGCCTAAAAATAATCCTTTGTCATCTGTAAAAAAATGTCTTTTGGATCCATGGAGATGTGAAAAACCAGAAATATTCTAGATGATAAGAACACCTATGCACAACTTTGAGACGTGAGAATTTTTTTTCTAGCCAGAAATGTTATTTTTCTATCAACAGAACTCTCCCCTGTGAGTAGTTAATGCACTCCTCTGTTACTTAATATACCTGTAAGGGTCTTAAGGGATCAGACCAGCACGCTCTCACACAAAACTATCAGCAGGTACAGATATTGAGAAATGAATGAGCTCTTCTCCCCTCTAGCAGTTCCAAACCAAAGCATCAAAACTTCATGAGACAGAAAGATGTAATCTCCCTGAAATCTCAAATACTTCCTATTCTTGCACTGGAATGAATAGTCATTTAAAAATGCACATACAGTACAAGTGGTAGGTTGAAACACTGTGTGCAGAAAAAGCTCCAATGAATGACCTTTCTCTTTAAATGGATTTTAAATCTCAAGGTTCACTGAGGAGGTCAGAGGAGTAAGAAATATAACTCCCATTTAATTTCATCTTTGAAAGGCAGGGCACTTTCATTTCCAACTTGTAAGAGTGTCTACAATTCAGAGCCAAGAAAGAAGTCAAGAGATTAAAAATAAAATAACAATCCCAAAAATATAGGTTTGGGTTTGCAAGGCTGCCGTTTATTTTGTAGCTTATCCTTGCTGGGCTACTTCTGAATCCATCTCCAGTAGTAAGGAGGTGGGAAAGTAGGGAGAATGGAGAGAGGAAGAATGAATGGGAAAGGAGCTCTCACATGTCACGCTTTCCCCTGATGGGCTCCATGACGCCCAGATAACAGATGAGCTCATTGTCCCTAGCCCTTCTAGTGTTTCAATCTACGCAGAACTGGTGTCTGAAAGATTCCCAATTGAAATACATCCTTGAGCACAAAACAAAACAAAACAAAAACCCAAAACCAAACTTTTTAGCATTCAATAGCTAACCATAGATAATATCACGTTCACCTAAACATTCATTATTAAAGATTGGGGAGCCTTAATCATTCTTTCATTAACCATTCATTCATTTACTTATTTACTAGTCTGCTTATCTTCTGTTTCTCAAATAATTGAGACTAGTATTGGGGTAGGCTTAAGGAAGGCTAAGTGTAGCAGAGCAAAGATCACATGAGTTATTTCAGAATTACCAAGTGCCCAAACACTCTAACACCAAATTAGAAACAGCTTTCAGCATAGTATGTAATTTACACGGATGAGCTGCAATCTGCATCACTGGAGGGAATGTCCAAATCAATGACATCTCAGATCCATGGAGGTATAAAAATTCATATATGGAATTGAAAGATCAGTATGATTATTGAAAATCTGTTCATCTGACCTTTGTAATTGACAACAACATTAACACTTCAGTGTTTACCGAGTGTTTTCCTTAAAATAGTCCTGTGACACTCTTAGGGAAAGCATTGTTACCCTCATTTTACTTATGAGGAAGTTAAAGCTCAGAGAGGTTGTGACGTAGCCCAGTTGCTCAGTCTCTTACCCACACATAAGGATTCTTTCCACTGTATCAATTGATATTGAGAAAAGGCAGGGAGGCTATTGAATTATTTTTAAATGCAACCTAGTTAAGAACTTCAAGATGAGAGAATCCAGCTTTTAAATACATTCCACATGTCCAGAGAACTTGATGAATATCTCTTTTAGTATTTACAGTATCTATATAGGCACCTTACTCTTCCTGTGTCTATGCTGCAGGGAGAGATTGTGTGCATTATTCGCCCATTCTGCTAACATCACTCTGAATTGGTTCAAACAAAGTTTTAACTATGTTTCTCAGTATTCTTTAAATTTGTTATTTCCTATAGGACAATAGTATTGCATTATATTTGTATGCCGTAGTTTGTTTTGTCATTTCCAATTAATAGACACTCACCTTCCTACTAGTCCTTTGCAGCTATAAAAGATGATGCCACAACAAATATTTTGAAATATATGGAACTTTTTTCTGTGTTTGACCTGTATATGAGTTTACCTACCATTAGCATCACCGTTAGGTAAATGGAATGATAAGATTCAAAGCTTTACTCACATAATTCCAAATTCTGACTCAAGGTTAAAAGTCTCAAACTTTAAGATGATGAAGAGTCCTTCTAATTGGTTATTGGGCCAGAAAAGTCAATAAACCAATGGATGTACATAAGTATGCTATCCATTTCTCTGCCTTTTTCTTCTTTTCTGACTGCAAATTATGATGATTTTAGGTTGTGTCCAAAGAGTTGAGTGGGGAGAAGAATCACTGCTTTGTCTCCTACCTGGACTCCACATGGCCATTTTTTTCTCTTTTGTGTTTGCTTTTTCCTGATCTTAGATGAATGAGTGTCCCATGGTGTACCTGTCTAGAATTGGTGGTGGTAACTTTGTGAATTCCAAAGGTCCTGGGGGTCTGTGAAGGCAGTGGCTGACAGGAGGGGAAGCTTCTGATTTGGAAAAGATAGCCATTGACCAAAACAAACAACAACAACAAAAAAGACAAGCTGAGCACCACCAACAATTGGTTCAAGTCTGCCCAGTTTTTTTTTTTCCCAGCAGAAAAGTTCAAAGAAGGGTTAGATAGTACAGGGTGAGGTGAAACGTCACATCAGCAGTCTTTCAAAATAGGTCTGTGTTCTGATTATAAATCAATGTGCTAAATGATTGTACCTATAGTTACATATGTTGTTGCTGGATCTTATTGAATCTGTTAATTCAGAGTTCAGTATTGTAGTCCTTTATCTTTATCATTTATCATCCCTTTTGTGTGTAGTAATAAATTACCTGACCATATCTATTTCTATTGTACATTGAGAGCTTTGCTTAATAATGAGGCTTCATCTAGTTAAAATTCTCCCCAGGACAACATGATTGTAAAAGACTTTACCTCCCTCCTTTTGAACATTGTTCCTTCCTGAAAGAAGTCTAAAAGATGACTTTTGCTCTTTTTGACTGTCATATTACACTACTGATGCATATTCAGTTTCAGGTCACTCCCACCCCCACCCTTATCATTTTTCACATAAGCTCTTTACTGTCTGTGGCTCCCCAATTTGTATTTCTGAAGTTTTAAGGCTTAAAATTGCAGTCATATTTGAGTGATAGACCTTTGTACCTATTGTTTCACTCAGGGCTCTTTGTCCTTTAAAATTCTATTTCCTCTCCAGAGTTCGTGAATATATAAGTATGTGTTTTAAGGAAAAGCCTATAGCAAGAGAAGTTATGAAGGACATATCAAAATACAGAGTAAAGGACATATGTAGTGTTTGAAGAAATTGGTTGTTTGCAAAAGCCCTAACTCTGGGGAATGAATCACTGATCCACAGTCAAACACAGAGGAACATTAAGGATCGCTTTTTTTTAAGGGTCACTTTTAACTAACTAGGGCTTATATGGTATTATCTACATTTGTGATCAATTAGTCATTCAGACAAGTTATTTATGAAATGCATGCTACGTACCAGGCACTGTGCTAAGATACTTCTAATTTTTCAGTGATAAGTAAGCATTAGAAACAATAAAGTCAACTATTAAACATTAGGTTATGAAGTACCTATGTACCTTATGCATTAATTTGAAGGAAAATAGTCATTTTAACCTGAAATAGATGATATTGGTGATGATGATATACCTATGAATCATGGCAAGCCAGCTCTCTATGTCAAAGTAAGAACACATTTCTGTTCACCTTGACTTTAGCCAGCTGAACAGTTTTTGCAAACAAAGGTTTAGATTCAGAAGGAAAAATGACTAATAGCATTCTCTTGAACAATTTCTAAACTTTTCATCAGAACCCAGGTATTTCCTCCTAAAAGTAACTTTCTTTTACTGTTTCCTCAGGCCCATTTCCCCTGATCAGGTTTATTGATCCTTTTAAAATTCTGTGAATCAAAAAGCTATTTTGCCATAAAAATCCCATTTCCTCATTTTTTCTGTCTTGCTAGAAACTGTCACATATACCTTCTTATCACATTCAGACCTTTAGCCTAGAGGCTGGCAGAGAGCTGGTTTGACCTAAGAATGTGGCCAGGAAGGAGTTTGGTGAACCTGCTAAATAATTTAGATTTTTATCACTGTATTATTCAGTTGCCTACACATCATATTTGACATGACATACAGCTGTCTGACTAGAGAACAAACCTGTAAGATGTGTACATTAGGATCACAGATCATAGATATTTTTGATCCAGGAGCAAACTCACAGACCACATAGATTAAGTCTATTTTTACAATCGTTGTTGTTTGTCCTTTGTCTTTGAAGAGGACCAATGACATCATGGGTGACATCTTGATGCTTGTGAATTTGATTAAAGTGAGACAAAATTGGACAAAGCTGTCAACCACACTCTCTCTTCCTGAGTCATTAAATGCCAGTGGCAAGGCAAAAGTCAGGACAACTGGTGTTTGCCCAGGATGCAGTGGATGATCTTGGCATCTTCCATGACTGAACAAGCTCCAAGAATTCCGCAACACTTGGTTCAGCCAACTTCATGTCTGTTGGAACAAATTGTTCTTATCCATGTGGTCTAGTAGGGAAGGTCTTCACATGCTTGAGGTGGACATCTTCCTAACTCGATGAATTTCCCAAACACTGATCTATCAATAAACATTTATTAAGTGCCTGTTATGTATGAGATGCTTTACTAAATGCCAGGATACAAAAAGAGGCAAAAGACAGTTCCTGCCCTCAAGGAGCTTACAGTCTAATAAGAGAGACAACAAGCAAACAAATATGTACAAAGAAGCTATACATAGAATAAACAGGAAATAATCAAGGGAGGGAAGGTAGAACATGACAGAGTAGAGATAGCAACCCAGCTGAATTCTTATAAAACCTCCAAGTAACTTTAAAATAAGTGTCTCAAATGGAATTCTGGAGCAACAGAGGCAAGAAAAAGTCAGAGTGAGACCTCCTTCCAGCTCAAGACAACTTAAGAGGGCAGTAGGAAAGGTCAATGACAATAGGGTAGGGGCCACCCCAGAGAGCATTTGGTGCCAACACCAGCTGTGGACATTGGAAGTGGCAGCCACAGTGGCAGCAACAGCTTCAGGAGCCTCCAGGCCAGGGATGGTGAGGGGATTGGGCAGCTGGTCAGAAAGAGATTACAGGGGACCCTGTACTGACACTAGGTGTAGGACCCAGTTTAATTACCCATACACAGTTCTAGGTCACAGTTCAAGGGCATTTGTCATTGGTCACAAGTGACCAGGGGTCCTGATCACAGTTCCAGGGGAGAGAGAGGAGTCAGCATTTGCAATTCCATGGGAGCAGGGACCATTCCTGGGTAAAGACCAGAGTGCAGACCAGGAAAGCAGTGGCCACACCTCTCCCCAGACCATACCACTTTGGAAATACTGAAAATTTGCAGATCCCTAGAACTGGCTTTGAAAATAGCAGCACAAAAAAAGCTTGAGACTTAGGACAGTCTCCCTGCCCTACAAGAGCAGAACCTGTTAACATAAAATTCAAAGTCAAGAAACAGGCTGGGAAAATAAGCAAACAAACAAAAAAAGAACTTGACAATAAAAATCTACTGCAGTGTCAAAGAAGACCAAGACACAAATTCAGAAGAAGACAAGAACATGGAAACATTTACAAGCAAAGTTCAAAGAAAAATTCAGATTAGATACAAATCTAACAAAAATTCTTGGAAGAGTAAGAGTGGTAGAGGAAATACTGGGAAAAGAAACAAGACTGGTTCAAGAAAATTATGAAAAGAGAACTAATAGTTTGGTTTAAAAAAAGGTACAAAAATATTGTAGAAAATAAAACCTTTAAAAATGGAATTGCCCAAACAGAAAATGGAAAAAGAAATACAGAGCTCACTGAAGAAAATAATTCCCTAAAAAATATGAATTTGTCAAATAGGTAATGACTCCATGGGACATCAAGAAATAATAAAACAAAGTCAAAAGAATGAAAAATAACAGAAAATGTGGAATATCTCTTCAGAAAAACAACTGACCTGGAAAATAGATTGAGAAGAGATAATTTAAGAACCACTGGACTACCTGAAAGCCATGATAAAAAAAAAAAACCTTAGACATCATATTTCAAGAAATTATAAAGGAAAGCTATCCTAATAGTTCCAGAGGGTAAAATAGAAATTGGAAAAAAAAACAAAAACAACAATTACCAGCAGAAAGAGATCTCCAAATGAAAATGCCTAGGACTACAGGAACATTATAGTCAAATTCCAGAGATCTCAGATTAAGGAGAAAGTATCGCAAACAGTCAGAAAGAAACAATTCAAATATCATGTAGCTACATTCAGGCTCAGACAAGATTTTGCAACTTCCATGTTAAAGAAATAAAGGGCTTGGAATATAACATTTTGGAAGGTAAAATGAGCTAAGATTACAAACAAGAATAACATAACTAGCAAAATTGAGTGTAATTCTTCAGGGGGAAAAATGGATATTTAATGAAATAGAGGACTTTCAAGCATGACTGATGAAAATATCAGAGCTGAATAGGAAGTTTGACATTCAAATACAAGACTCAAGATAAGAATAAAAAGGGAGTGAAGGAGAAATCATAAGGGAATCAACAAGATTGTTGTTCAACCATTTCAGTTGTGTTGGATTCTTTATGACTTCATTTATGGCTTTCTTAGCAAAGATATTGGAGTTGTTTGCCATTTCCTTCTCCAGTTCATTTTACAGACAATGAACTGAGGCAAATACAGTTAACCAGAGTCACATGGCTATTAAATGTCTGAGACCAGATTTGAATTCAGGAATATTAGTCTCCCTGATTTCAGGCTTGGCACTCTATCCACTGCATCACCTGATCAATAACACTAAGATATTTATATTTTTATATGACAAAGTTAATACATGTAACTCCTAAGAATTTTATCATTATTAGGGCAGTTAGAAGGGATCTTCATAGAGTGGGGACACAAATGTAAGTTGATTATGTTGGAATGATTAAAAAAATGAAGAGATGAGAAAGAGGGATGCAGTGGGAGAAGGGGGAAGGAAGAAGAATAGGGAAATGTCTCACATAAAAAAGATGTGTAAGGAAGAGCTCTTACAATGAAGGGGAAATGTGGGAGTGGGCTATTCTTGAACCTCATTCTCATCAGAATTATTTCAAAGAGGGAAGAATACACACACACACACACACACACACACACACACACACACGCGCGCGCGCTCAGTTGGATGTAGAAATCTATCTTGCCCAATGGAGAAGTAGGAGAAGGGGATAAGAGAAAAGGAAGGGGGGATGACAAAAGAGAGTTGATTAAGGGAGGCAGTGGTTGGAAACAAAACAGACTTTTAAGGAGGGATGAGGTAAAAGGAGAGAGAGAGAGAGAGAGAGAGAGAGAGAGAGAGAGAGAGAGAGAGAGAGAGAGAGAGACAGGAACAAGAAAATAGGATGGAGGGAAATATAGTTAATAATGATAACTGTGTATGTGAATGGGATGAACTCACCTATAAAAGAGAAGTGGATATCAGAATCAATTAGAAATCAGAATCCAACAATATGCTTACAAGAGTACACTTGAAACAAACACACACACGCACACACACACGCACACGCGCACACACACACACACACACACACACACACACACACACAGTTAAAATAAGGGCCTGTAGCAGAATCTATCATGCTTTGGCCGAGTTTAACTTAAGGGTAACAGGGGCTACTGCTTCTAAGGCAGGGGTAACAATCATGACCTCAGACAAAGCAAAAATGAAAATAGACCTAATTTAAAGGGATCATCAGGGAAATTACATTTCACTCTTAAGTACCATAGACAATGAAGTAATATATAAAAAATTTTTTTACATCAAGTTTCTCTGATAAGATCTCATTTCCCAAATATATAGGAAACTGAATCAAATTTATAAAAATAAGAGCCATTCCTCTTGATAAATGGTCAAAGGATATGAACAGGCAGTTTTCAGAAGAAATCAAAATATTTTATAGTCATAGAAAAAATGCTGTAAATCACTATTGATTAGAGAAGTACAAACCAGAACAATGCTGAGGTACCACCTCATGTCCATCAGATTGGTTAACATGACAGAAAAGGAAAATGAAAAATTGGAGAGGATTTGGAAAAATAGGGACACTAAAGCACTGTTGGTAGAGTTGTGAACTAGCCCAACCATCCTGGAGAACAATTTGGAACAATGCCCGAATAACCATAAAATTGCATACCCTTTGACTCAGTAATACCACTGCTGGCTCTGTATCCCAAAAAGATCAAAGAAAAGGAAAAAAAGACTCTCTATATAAAAAAAATATCTTTATAGCAACTCCTTTTGGGGGTAGCAAAGAATTGGAAACTGAGGGGAAGCCCATCTATTGGGGAATGACTAAACAAGTTGTGGCATATGATTTTGATGGGATACTATTGTGCTATAAGAAATGATGAGCAAGACGGTTTCAGAAAAAACTGGGAAGACCTGTGTGAACTGATGCAGAATGAAGTGAATTGAATCAGGAGATCATTATACCGAGCAAATATTGCAATGATGATAAACTGCAAAAGATTTAGCTACTGTGATCAATACAATGACTCAAGACAATTCTGACAGATTCATGATCAAAAATGCAATCCACCCTCAGAGAGAGAACTGATGAAATCTGGGTGCAAATTGAAAAATATTTTTTTCACTCTTTTTATTTTTCTTGCTTTTAGGGTGACATGGCTCATATGGAAATGTGTTGTGCATGATTTCACATGTATAATTAATATCATGTTGCTTGCCTTTTCAATGGGTGGAAGAGGGGCAAGAAGAAGGGAGAGAATTTAGAACTCAAATTTTAAAAGAGAATGTTAAGAATAAGTAAAAAAATTTTAAAAAGAGAGGGAAGGTTCTAGAATTAAGAAAGGCTGGGAAAGATGGGATTTTACAAATGAGTAAACTACAGCCCAGGAAAAGTTTAAGTGAATTGCATAAAGTCTCACAGATATTTTATGGTATAGCCAAGGTTTAAACCTCAATCCATAACTCTTTCTCAGAGTAAATTTCAAGTTTACCATTAAATTAAACTTGATGTTACCCCCCACAAATGGTGTACAAGGCAGTGGTTTCAAAGTCAAATAGAAACGGATCACTGCAGCTTGCGTATTGATTTTAAAAACCACACATTAACATAATATCTATTGTAGTTTCATTTATTTTGTTAAACATTTCACATTCACATTTTAATCTAGTTCAGGTAGAACTCAAGTTTTGTTGGAAATGGAGATTGTTGCAGCCTGCAGCCTTAAGTTTGATATTTCTGGTGTAAGGGATGGGCAGACAGTTCCTCTGAGGCCTTGGCCACCTATTAATTGTGTTTTCTCAATTTTAGAAGTTCTCTAGAACATCATTTTCACTTAACCACTCAACAAGTCAACTTGCATTGTTTGTAAAAAAACCAAAAAGGAATATTTACTTCTAAGGCTACACTGGTAAAAAAAAAAAAAGACAATGACTTGTCCCTGGGATTTAGATTGTTTCTGTGCTTTTTCCACACTCTCTAAGCCTCTTGGCTTAGAGTTTGAAATGTGGGGAAGGCCAACCCCAAAACTATTGGACCCAATTATTGGGCAGATAGCCATTAACTGGCTCATGGTCTAGATGTAAGAGATTAATGTTGGGAGGTATATGCAATGTTCATCATGATAAAGTAGAATAAGGCCTCCAACAGAGGAATCCACACAGATGGATCAGAAAAAAAGCATCTCAAGAAAAGAGTCTGAAGGAGCACCTTATCTTTTCTTCTAAAGAATTAAGTGTCTGCTGGGGAGATGAGAAAGATTGTAGCTAAGATTGAGGGAAGGAGATGGGAGAACTAGAAGTGGGGCTTTTTGCTCTCCCCATATGAGATTTTCTTTTTCCTTTTTTTTCTTTTTCACAAAGAGCTGTGCACAGGTCCATGGGCTTTAAGATAAGAAAGTATGGCAGTGCCTCCTCTTCCCTTGAGGAAGATCTAGCCAACAATTTCTCCTGATACAGAACTTTAAAGGAATGAAAAATTCAGCATCTGGTGGAGATTGCATGTCCAGCTGAGCTGTGCCTATTAGAATAGCATACAGTGAATCAGGAGCAGTCTGAGTAGCATCTGGCTAAGCAGCATCTGACCACATCTATGCATCTGGCTGAGCCAGTCAGTTAACAAACACTTATTAAGTGCCTACTTATTGTGTACCAGGCACTGTGCTAATCTTTTAGGATACAAAAAGTGGCAAAAGACAATTCCTGTCCTCAAGGAGCTCAGAATCTAATGGGAGAGAGGCAGCTAGGTGGCATAGTGGATAGAGTCCTGGAGTCAAGAGGACCTGAGTTCAAATCTGGCCTCATACCTGACACTTTCTAGCCGTGTGACCCTGGGCAAGTCACTTCACCCTGATTGCCTTGCCTCTCCTAATTACGGAGAGAGCAAGCAGGTAAATATGAAGAAACAAGTTATATATAGAATACATAAGAAGTAATTAAGAGAGAGAAGACACTAGAATTAAGAGGGTTTGGGAAAGGCTTCCTGTAGAAAAGAGGATTTTAGTTGGGACTTTAAGGAAACCAATGAATCGAGTAGGAGGAGAAGAGAGCATACTAGGCATGGGAGACAGCAGAGAAAATGCCTAGGGCTGAGAGATGGAGCGTCATCTGTGGAATGGACAGGAGGTCAGTGTCACTGGATAGAAGGGTGTCTTTCAGGGACTAAGGTATAGAAAGACTGGAAAGGTAGGAGGAGGTTAAGTTATGAGGGTCTTTGAATGCCAAATAGACCATTTTGTATTTGCTCCCAGAAGCAGTAGGAAGCTGCTGGAGTTTTCTGAGTAGTGGTGTGACATGATCAAATTTTTATCTTAGGAAATTCACTTTAGAAGGGAGGGTGGGTTGGAGTGGGGAGAGACTTGAGGCAGGCAGACCCTCCTGCAGACTACTACAATAATCCAGGTGTGAAGTGAAGAGGGTCTATACCAGGGTGGTGAGTCTCTTAGAGCTGTGTTAGAGGCTGCTAGCTGGTGCAGTGGATACACTGCCAAGCCTGCAATCTGGAAGACCTGAGCTCAAACCCAGCCTCAGACACTTACTAGCTGTGAAACCCTACACAATCACTTAACCCTACTTGCCTCAGTTTCCTCATCTGTAAAATGAGTGGGGAAGGAAATGGCAAACCACTCTTAATATCCCTACATGAGAATCCCAAATAGAGTCAGGAAGAGTCAGACGTGACTAAACAACCAAAAAATAATGACAAATCAGACCTTAGGGAAACATGCAAGACCAGCAGAGAGCAGGCCTGGCAGAAGCAATGCTTTGATGTTGCTAGAAGACATAAGCAGCCCTGTGGCATCAGAGGAGTGAGTTGTATCTCCATGTATGTGCCCTATGTGCCCCTCGACATGTGTGCTCTGGTTACACAAATCCTCTACAAGGACACCCTTTGACATGTTTGCTGTCTTCTGCAAAACCATCCAAAACCGTCACTGAACACATTACACACATTCCTAGCATGTGTGCCCCTCTATGAATGCTTTATACTTTGTCCATGCCTGCCGTTGCTTTGAGCTAATTGTATGCTCTTATTAACCACTAAGGATGAACATTTTAGTGAAGGCTTATGAGTTATGGAGATAGTAGATGTGGACCCACAGAGAACCTTGAACCTAGAATAGCCATCCTTTGGGAAACCTGTCCTATGAGTTGGGGAATACCAGCAGGGCCTACAAGAGAATTTATGTGTCTGTGTGATAATACTTTAAAAGGTGGTAAAAGAAGAATAGGAATGACACTATTTCATTAAGGTTGTTAAGTGAAAGAATTTTGAGTCTGACAATTATTTCCTTTCTTTTTTTAATGAGTGATGATATACTGTCCTTCTACTAATGGCACACTCGCCTTGAAGAATAGTTAAGTGGGTAAGAAGATCTATTGATCATAGGCACTGACAATTCCTTTACTGTGTATCTGTGGTAAGCTTACTGTTTACTTTTTAGTCTAATCTTTAGCTGTTTCCATATTGTAATAGGTTTTCATTAGTCTTATTTACATACTGTCATACCCACTGTGCTGTGCAAAATCACTGAAAAATTCCAGGAACCTTCCGTTGGGTCTTTGATTATGAGGTACAGGACGAATCATTCATCTTGGATGGGTGGATCGTCACTGGATTTTGACCCAACCTCAACTCAAGGGGGATAGAGGAGTTTCATTAGTTTGCTCTTATCCTCAATGCTTTCTTCATTAATGACCACAGACCCTGTATTTGCCATCAGAAGACCTGAGTCTGAATCACAGCTTTATCTCTTATTACCTGTGTATTCTTGGTAAAGTCACATTTTATATTTCATGGTCCTAGTTTCCTGATCTGTAAAATGAAGGGGTTGGATTAGAGGTCTCTTCCAGCTCTAAATTCTTTGACTAATTGCCATTCCGAGGCTGTCTATTGTGGGGTGGGGAGACTGAACTCTTGGATTTCTTCATTATACTGTGATAATCAAGTGATGTATTTTTGAAGGGAAGAAGAGCAAGAGAGCTCAATAAAATCTCTTTGTGGCAGATTAGTATAGCAGGGAAAGATAAAGTTCTGTCTTGGATATGTTGAGTTTGAGATGTCCATGGGGCATCTAAGAGGAGAGGTTTCAAGATTCAAGAGTAGAGCTCAGGAGAGAGTTAAAAGGTAAATGTGTCAATTTGGAAGTCATCCGCATAAAGATGATAGTTGAGACCATGGAAGCTGATGAGATTAGAGGGAGAAGAGGAGATGGTCAAGAACATATAGTTATGATATGTAGGTGGTGGGGGCGGGAAAGAAGTGGAGCTGGCAAATGGATGAAGATTATTCAAAGGACATGCAGAAGGATTGGCCAAACAGGGAAGAAGAGAACAGGGGAGAGAAGAGTCATGAAAATCCAGGGAAGAGAGATTATCATGAATGAAGGGATGGCTAATTGAGAAAATCATTGATGTTGTATTTAACAACAAAGCAATCATTAGTAAGTTTCAATGTAGTAGTTTTAGTATATTGGTGTGGACAGAAGCCAGATAACAAGGGGTTGAGAAATGAGTGGGAAGTGAGACAGTAGAGAAAATGAATGTAGACAAGATTCTCCCTACTCTCCCCCTCCCCTAGTCTGGCTGTGAAAAAGAAGAAAGATATAGGATAAAAGCTTGAGGGTAAAAGGAAGGGATTTTTTTTAAAGATGGGGGAGATCTTAGTATGTTTGTAGGTAGGAAGAAAGAAGCCAATAAATAAGGAATAGTTTGCTAAAAATTATATAGATATTTAAAGGGCACACTCCTGGAGGAGACTGGAGGAAATGGGATCAAGGGCACAAGTAGAGTGGTTGGGCTTGCTGAGGAGAAAGGATGCCTCATCCCGTAAGACTGGAGCAAAGGATTGCCAAGACTGACCTGAGGCATTTGACACTTGAGGGAGACACTCTCTGAACATGTTAACTGGTTGTTCTTCCAGTTTTTCTTAAACTCTATCCCTTGATTAAATGATATCCCCCAAGAAATAATATACCAGAGCTTTTTTTTCCCCTTCAACATACTACAGCAATGTCTCCATTATTTAAAATATGTTATGCCTCATCCCCCATCTTTTATAGAAGGTCAAGTTAAGAAACCTCTCTTTGCTGTCTTCTGCAAAACCATCATTGAAAACATTACTCATTATGATATTTGATATATAAAGTTTTATAAGGAGCAGCATGATAAAATTCTCTTTGAAGTCAATGCCAGGAAAAGAGCTATCTCTCCAGAGTAAAGTATATGCTTTTTTGTTTCAAGTAATTAGATTTCAATTTTTTAACTTTGGCTGCCAGGAATCTGAGACATAAATTCAAGGCTCAACTATAGTAATAAATATGATCATATCCCATTGCCTGTTAACATTGATTTCTCTGCCTACCCTCCCCTCACCCCTGTAGTTATTCTGTTTATTTTGAAATGGAATATTTTCTTAAATCAAATAAAAATCAATGACTGTATATCCTCTAATGACTGAAATCACATTTCTTTTGTACCTCAGGAGATGATTTCATTAATTACTGTGGCCAAAAAAATAATGTCTCCACCTGTCCAGCCAGTCTTCTGGTGACAAGCCATTCTGTACTTAGCTGGGCTGGTATTCTGCTAATAAAGTATAACCTTAGGTCCTTGGTAGGACCCATCCAAGGTTTTAGTCCACAGATAAGGCATCAGTAAAAAACAGTATGTATACTGGAGAGATAATTGTAGGTTCAGATCTCAGTTCATAGGATTCAGAGCTGAAAAAGACATTCAGAAGCCATCTATCCCAACCCCTCATTTTACAAATGAGGAAACTGAGTCTGAGGGAGGTTACGCTACCTGTAAGGTTGCACAGGTGATACACATCAAAAGTGGGATTTGAATCTAGGACCTGTGATTCTAAAGTTGTTGCTCTTTCCCTCCATACCATAGTCTCTCCGTTTGCAAATATGTTTGTTCAATGTTGCAAGCCCTGTTAGTTTTATGTTTATGAGATAAAAACTAGAGGTGAGCTGAATTCTGACACTTTCCCACTTTGAGTCTTGGCCCTCCCACTTATTTGTGAACTTGGAGAAGTCACTTTTGCTCTTTGGGCCTTAGTTTCCTTATTTTAAAATTAAGGTTTTGGGCAAAATGATCTTTAAGATCACTTCAGGGGGTGGCTGGGTGACGCAGTGAATAGAGCACCGGCCCTGGAGTCTGGAGGACCTGAGTTCAAATCTGGCCTCAGACACTTAACACAAAACTAGCCATGTGACCTTGGGCAAGTCACTTAACCCCAAATTGCCCCCTCCAAAAAGAAAAAAAAAAACCACTTCAGCTTGAAAAATTCTGATTTATAGGCAGGAATGTGTTGGAGCTATCTTGTGCCAGCTAGTAAGAACCAATTTTCGGTGTGAGCATTTACACATTGGAAACTGGCAAGTGCTACAAATAAGGATTTGATTTATTCTTTTGTTGATTGTCTAGTCTTAAGAAGGTAATGGAGAAAATAATAATAATGCAGATTAAACTTCAAAGCATGCTGGGTATACATTTTGGGTGGGGGTGGGTGGGAAGGGGAGAGCTGTTTGTCAAACGTTTACCAACCTATCCCTGAATATAGATCTTTTATTGGAGGATTCTGTTTGCTATTGTTCTTAATTCTGTGAGTGACTTCAAGTCCTTTGTGAAAGTGGGGGGCAAATAAGCCTTTAAACATATGTTGGAGGATGAATAGGATAATACGGAGTGGTGCCAAGAACATTTTTCTTGATATCTAAAAGTCCATGGTCAGAACCTCCTCCCTCTAGTTAAAAACTTCACTGATTTTATCTTGAATCTCAGTCTCCTGTGATGATTGAGGACAACTGAGAACCTGAGAGGTGTCAGAATTCAGCTCACCTCTAGTTTTTATCTCATAAATGCAAAACTAACAGGGCTTGCAACATTGAACAAACATATTTGCAAACAGAGAGACTATGGTATGGAGGGAAAGAGCAATGACTTTAGAATCACAGGTCCTAGATTCAAATCCCACTTTTGATGTGTGTCACCTGTGCAACCTTACAGGTATCGAACGTAACTTCCCTTGGCCTCAGTTTCCTCATTTGTAAAATTAGGGGTTGGGCTAGATGGCTTCTAAATGTGTTTTTCAGCTCTGGATCCTATGAACTGAGATCTGAACCTACAAAACAGTCAGGAAAACTTTTTTTTCCCTCTGGTGAACTCCTCTATCCGCAGGGATCAATATATTCCCTCCAGATTTATAGCTCCTCCTGGGACTATGGTCTTCTCAAGAAGGGAAATAACACAGGGTTTCTATTCTCTAGTTGATCTTCCTCTCAAAAAGACTTCAACTTCCTGATCTTTGACTCACAGAACTAGTTCTGGGCAAGGTAATAATAGTAATCATAAACATTTATGTGGCATTTAAAATTTTTCAAAACACTTCATACATATTATTTCATTTGATTCTCACAGCAACCTATAAAGCAGGTGTTATTATTAAGGAATTGTGACTTTAAGAGTTCAAATGACTTGACTAGGGTCACACAGCTAACAAGTGTCTGAAACAGAATTTGAATTCAAGTCTTTATGCCTCCAGATCTAACACTCTATCTATCATGGCAACTAGAAGCCTTAGATCTGGGTTTGCTCCTTCAAATCATGGATTTGTGCTTAGCTCTGTCTCCAAAAGATTTTTGGAATGGTCCAGGACCCTCCTCCAGACCCCTCTGCACAGTCCTGATTTACTTGACATCTGTTCTTGCTGAGGCTTTGACAATCTAGCAGTCTATACTGGCTGCTGTTCCACGGCTTTCAAAAGCTATCTCTTTTTTTTTTTTAGTTGCTGTTGCTAATGCTGAGGTTACTTCCTCAGGGAAATGTCCATAAATGTGCATAGAGCATGGGTTGGGTGGTGTGCTAGTCCATGCTTTTTGAACACCTATGGAACTGCCATCGCTCATTTAGAATGAGATTGTCTAGGCCAACATGCAAAAGGGCTGGTGAATCCATTTCCTGTTCTGTTGTTGGTCAGCCTTACAGCTCTACCTCATACACACAGAAAGGTCATTGGCCACTCTTGTAGCTATCAAGACGTCAAGTCTCATTCTTCTGAATGGAAAGCTACTGGCCCTTACTCCTAGCTGTTAGAGTGACTGAATCCTATTTACCTCTTCTATTCCCCAGGGTTCAAACATGCATTGCCAGTAACTTCTTGCTGAGTCATTTTGAGGTTTGATATAATTAATGACAGGTAGGACTTGCAATGGATAGAACTCCAGTCCTGGAGTCAGGAAGACTCATCTTCCTGGGTTCAAATCTGGCCTCAGACACTTACTAGCTGTGTGACCCTGAGCAAGTCACTTTACCCTGTTTGCCTCAGTTTCCTCATCAATAAATTGAGCTGGAGAAGGAAATGTCAAACCAGTCTAGCGCCTTTACCAAGAAAACCTCAAAATGAGGTTATAGAGTTAGACATGACTGAAATGAATAAACAACAACAAGGGGCGGCTAGGTGGTGCAGTGAATAGAGCACCGGCCCTGGAGTCAGGAGGACCTGAGTTCAAATGCGGCCTCAGACACTTAACACAAAACTAGCTGTGTGACCCTGGGCAAATCACTTAACCCCAATTGCCCTACCTTCCCTCCTCCAAAAAAGCAAAAACAACAAAAACAACAATAATTTCAGGAGTGTTCTGGTAAATGTTTGACAATCAACTTGCTGGGGTGGGGGTGGGGGTGGGGGCGATGAGGGGTGTTCAGGACACACTCCAAAGTTTAATCTCTGATTAACATTTTTCTCCATCACTTTCTTAAGTCAAGACAACAAAGCAATTACTCACTCCCTGATTTGTAACATTTAATTTCTAAGTGTAAATGCTCACACTGAAATCCTAACAACTTGCTTTTCTGAAGAGATTTGAGCTGATTCTAGCAAGCTTCTTCTCATAAACATTCACACCCTTTCCATTTGCCTTTTCAATTCCTAGATTTCCTCAGTTTACTGTTGCCAACCTATGAAAATTGCCCTGAAGTTCTGATTACGCCTCAAGAAGACATCAGAAACACTGGAGGAAGGAGGGTATATCAGACTCCTGTCACTATGGCAAAAAGACCAGGGCCCCACTGCAATTTAAGATCTATTAACATTCGAGTGACCTTGAAAGAGATCAGTTATCCAGAATCGTAGAATGTAAGACCTCTCATGGAGTATAGAAATCATCCAGTTCACCCATTTTACAAATAAGCGGAATGAAACTCAGAGAAAGAAAAGACTTTCTCAAGATCCTAGATCAAGAAAATGGCAGATTTAAAACTAGATCCTTTGATCCCCTGAGTAATCAGTACAGAACTTTTTCTCCGACTCCATATTGCCTTTATATGTTCTTGTAAAGAAAGTGTTTGAGGAGAACTTTTAGGAGGAAAGTGCCGGTGATTAGGGAATTAAAATAGGGTGGGAAGGAATAGGCACATTTGAGAGGCTAGATTTGAATTCAGGTCTCCCTCACTCCACAGTCTGCACAGTGCCACTGGTCTGTAGTGGTTTCCATTCCCAGTCTGGGCAGCTAGTGGGTATACTAGGCACTATCCCTAGATGTAGGAATTGTAGTATACTGGAGACAATAATGAAGGAACCCTGTGTGAGATGTATTATACCAGAGTCCAGCAGTGATCAGGTACTTACATCAGTAAACCCCCTAAAAAATAGGTCTTCTGGAGTCTAAGATTAATTTTTACTGATATAAGTGCTTGATACATTCTGGGTTTTGCATCATTTGGTCTTTATACTCTACCCACCCTGGGTGTTATTATGTATCCCTACAAAGAAAACTGGAGATTCCAAAAGGTATCCAATGTCTCACAAAACTCATTTCTTACTGTCCCCAGTGTACTGTAATTACTCTGTGTAGGGGTCGTGCCTAGTACACCCATGAGCTGTCTAGTTTGGGAGTGGAAACCACTGCAGCTTGGTGACACAGAGTATAGTGTGCAGGACTTGGAATCAGGAAGATCTGTTCCAATCCAGTCACAAACATTTATTAGCTGCATGTCCCTGGACAAGTCACTTAACCTCTCAGCCTCAGTTTCTTCATTCACAAAATGGGGATAAGAATAACATCTACCTTCCAGGGTTGTTGTAAAAATCAAATGATTCAATGTATGTAAAGTTCTTTGTAAACCTTGAAGTGCTATGTAAATGTCAGTTATTATCATCATTATGAATATCAGCCATCATGATGGTCATTATTTTCTTGCTTCATATCAGGCATACAGCCATTTCCCCTTAGACTATTTAAATAGGAGTGGGGGAAAGATTCAGTGAGAAGCTTCTTGCTTAAGAGAAAGCTAAGGAAGCAAAGGAAGATCAGGCAAATTGCCAAATACAGAAATCTCCCGTGTTCCTAGATATTTCTTTTCTCACCTTTCCTGATGCAAATGAAGGATCACTTCCATTAGCCCATGTGCACTGAGTTGTGCTGTATCAGCACTAAGGCATTTGGCTTTGCTGACTGGCACACACATAGACACCCTTCTACACAGAGTGTAGGCTTGGTGGGGCAGCCTTCCTCTGGGTAGTCTATCATTCTACATGGTAGGCAAATTTTCTTCTGATGAGGCATCATGATGTGGAATTCTGAATAACTCTATCAGTGTAGAACATTCTCTAGCAATTAAAGCCATAAATAAGGGCAGGGAAAATACTCTTTGCCTATAGGTGCTGAAATTTAGAACAATGAGCTCCTGCTAAAGGTGGCCAAGACAAAAATTTCCAGGTAAGTATAGTTCCATCATAAACTACTCCTGGAACTATTTGGGGCAGGGGGGAGGAAGGAGGGGACTGAAATTAACTATAAAGAGTAACATTCGGGGTACAGAGCCAAGATGGCGGTATAGAAGCAACAAGTTTCTGCAGCTCCCACATAGCCACCTCAAATATCCATAAAATATGACTCTAAACAAATTTTAGGGCCCCAAAACTCACAAAAATACAGAAAAACACATCTCCCGCTGAAGGCAGCTTTGCAAGAAGGGCTCATCACAGTGTGCTGGGAGCCAAAACCAGCCTAGCCTGAAACCATGGCTTGGCCCCAAGGTGGCCAGGACGAGCTGCAGCTGGAGCCTTCAGGAGAGGGATCAGCGGCAGCTGTGGCAGTTCCCAGAATTATCAATCCATAAGAAATGAGGACAAAGTGAAAGGTCAGTGGAACTCACCTAAATTTGGGGGAGAAAAGCTGTCTGGCCCAACTGCCTCCAGGGCAAGGAAGTAGCAGAAGTGGCCAAACAGAGCTCCTGGCCTACAGATTGCAGGGGGAGCCAAGCAATCATTCAGAGGCTAAGTGCTCTTGTGTTGAGTGGCCTGGTTCCAGATCATGGTCCTGGGTGATGGTCTTGGGGTGTGTTTTCAGTGATCCAAAGCTGGTGGGGGCTGCAAAAAAATGACAGCCTCCTAATAGCTCCAGCAGCTGTTAAAACCCCAGCAATTTGGTACAGAGCTTTCTGCTCTGGAAGCAGAGTTCCACAGAGCTAAAAAATCAAGTAATTTACTGGCAACATGATCAGGCAAAGGAAGCAAAGTAAGAACAGCAATCAAACTCTAGATTCCTTCTTAGGGTACAAAAAGGATCAAAGCATGGAATGAGAGGAAGACAGCACAGTCAGAACTCCCGCACCAAAAGCTTCCAAGAAACATGAAGACTTCCTACAAACCATAGATCAGCTTAAAAAGGATTTTGAAAACCAAATAAGAGACATGGAGGAAAAATTGGGAAAAGAAATGAGAATGATGCAAGAAAATCATGAAAAGAGAGTCAACAACCCGACTGAAGAAAATAACACCCTAAAAAATAGATTAACTCAAATGGCAAAAGAGGCCCAAAAAGCCAATGAGGAGAAGAATGCCTTAAAAAGTCAAATTTGTCAGATGGAAAAAGGATATCAAAAGCTTTCTGAAGAGAATAATTCCTTCAGAATTAGAGTGGAGCAAATGGAAGCAAATGACTTTATGAGAAATCAAGATACAATTAAACAGATCCAAACAAATGAAAAATAGAAGGCAATGTGAAATATCTCCTTGAGAAAAAAAACACTGACCTGGAAAATGGATACAGGAGAGACAACTTAAAAATTATTGGACTACCTGAAAGCCATGATCAAAAAAAAGAAATCATCTTTCAAGAAATTTTCAAGGAAAATTGCTCTGATATTTTAGAACCAGAGGGCAAAATAGAACTTCAAGGAATTCACCAATCATCTCTTGAAAAAGATCCCCAAAAGAAAACTCCTAGAAATGTTATAGCCAGGTTCTGGAGTCCCCAGATTAAGGAGAAAATATTACAAGTTGCCAAAAAGAAATATTTTGAATACCATGGAAACACAATTAGAATAACCCAGGATCTAGCAACTTCTACATTAAGGGATCAAAGGGCCTGGAATATAATATTCCAGAGATCAAGTGAGCTAGGATTAAAACCAAGAATCACTTACCCAGCAGAATTGAGTATAATGTTCCAGGAGAAAATATGGTCATTCAGTGAGGTGGATGACTTTCACACATTCTTACTGAAAAACCAGAACTGAAAAGAAAATTTGACACTCAAATACAAGAAGCATGAGAAGGCAAACATGGAAGAGAAATCATAAGAAACTTATCAAAGTTGAACTATTTACATGCCAACGTGGAAAAATGATAATTGTAACTTAAGAAATTTTTCTCAGTATGAGGATAAGTGAAGGGAATACAAATGTATATATATGTATGCATACACATATGTCTATATAGGAGGGTTTATATATATGTATGAACACATATCTGAGTATGTGTATATATGAGTACATAGAGGGCACAGGATCAATTGAATAGGAAGGGACAATACTCTAAAAGGTGAAATTCTGAGGTGGGAGAGGATTAGAATGAGAGGAGACAGGGAGAGACAGAATGGGGTTAATCATCTCATGTGGAAGAGGCAAGGGATAATTGTTACAATGGAGGGGAAGAACAGGAAGGCAAAAGGGAAAGGGTCAACCTTACTCTTATTGAATTTGGCTTAGGGAAGGAATGACATAAACTGTAAACTGGGTATCTCGCCACACAGGAGAGTAGGGGGGATGGGGATGAGAAGTGGGATGATGGAGGGGAGGGCATGGTGGGAGAGAGGGTTGCAAGATGTACATACTTCTGTAAAGGGACATGGACAGGGACAGGGTAGAGAATAGAACAAGGTGGGGGGGGGCGGGATAGGAAGGAGGGACATACAATCAGTCTCTCACAATATGCCCACTGTGGAGATGTTCTGCATAATTACACATGTACAGCCTGTATTTAATTGCTTGTCCTTCCAGTGGGGGTGGGTGATGAGGGAGGAAGGGAAAGAATCTGGAGTTTGGGGTTCTATGATCAAATGTTAAAAATATATATGTGTGTGTATATATATATATATATATATATACATATATAATAATAATTATTATTATTAACTACGTCCAACTGGGAATTAAAATATGCAGGCACTGTGGTAGGGAGATCCATCCTGC
>CM053583.1:245874617-245908106 GCA_028627135.1 Pseudochirops cupreus | reverse complement strand
CCAAGGTTATACCCTTTAATTGCAGAATGGTTGCACAAATTTTGCTATATAGATGCAATGAAATACTCTTATGCTAAGAAATCAGGAAAACAATGGTTTTGAAGAAATCTATCCATGGCTAGACCTCTATGAATTGTCAGAGAATGAATTGAACAGAAGCAGAACAGTTTATACAGTAATATTGATACTATAAAAATGAACAATTTTGAAAGACTTAACTGTGATCAATTATATGATCAACAATGATTCTAAAGAAGAGGGTTTCCCACCTCATGACAGAAAGATGATGGACTGATATGTTGAATAAAAAAGGCATTTTTAGATGGTAGCAATGTGGGAATATATTATGTTTCATTTGATAAGAGATTCCTCTGCTCTCCTTCTTTCCTTCCTTCCTTCCTTCCTTTTTCCTTCCTTCCTTCCTTTCTTCCTTCCTTCCTTCCTTCTTCCTTCCTTCCTTCTTCCCTTTCTCCCTTCTTCCCTTCCTCCCTCTCTAAAATGTGGCTAGATACCCTGACCTACCAGTCAAATGCAAGGTACTGCTATTATTACAATAATCTGACATATCACCCCATTGACATGAAGTATTCCAACATTTTGTTATCTAATTGTTAAAGTATTATTCCAGGGAAAGAATCCTGGACATAATGTGGTTTGGGAGGCTTTTGTTACATCAGTTTCTCCATTTGTAAAATAAGAATGAGTCATTTTTATCACATTAGAAATGTTGAAGTAACATCATGAGATTATTTTGTTTTCTCCTCTACTTTGATTTAGGGCTGTCTCTCTAATTAGCATTTCCCTACTGAGTTGGAGCTATCCTCTCTTTTAGACCAATTGCATTGCCAATTCCAACTGTTCACATCCCTGTTTTGAATTAGGTCTTCTTTGATTGCCTTGTAATCCAGTTGCCAAGAAGAACGTATTTCAGTCTCACATTTGGGAGTGGCTCTAAAACACAAGGCAATTACTGCACATACCCTTCAGCATTTTGGCTCTTCTTGTTCTCTTTAGTGCCAGGCCAAAATGGAAAAGGTAACATGGCCAGTGTGCACAGCTTCCCATGATGAACTTTGATGGACTATTTAAACCCTAAAGCACACCTGCTTCAGTGCCTTGAAAAAAAGTTTACAGAAGTATTCAATTTGTATCATGAAGAAAATTGGATGTTTATTAAGAAAGGATAACTTGGAAGAAATCCATTTATTATCCAAAGACTTATCTAAGAAGAAGAATGCCTCACACATACAGTGCTTTCAGCTTCCCAAAGAACTTTGATGTAATCTCACTTGATCTGTACAACCTTCGAGGTAGGTACTGTTATCATCCCCATTTCTAAAATGAAGAAGCAGAAGACCCTAGAGATGAAATGACTTCCCTAGGGCCACATTGATAGTAAAAGTCAGAGGTGGGTTTCAAACCTAGTTCTTTCTGACTTTGAGGCCAGCAGTCTGTCCCCTCACACTATGATGCCTATGGTACAACACTACAAACAATCAACCAATTAGCAAACTTTATTGAGCACCTACTACATGAAAGGAAATGCACAATAGAATATAGAAATAGAACTAAGAGATGGTGTCCTGCCCTCAAGAAGCTTATTATCTTGTTAAAGAGACAAAATTTATTTTCAGTTACATAAACTTAACTAACCACACAAGGTAATGATAAAATGAGTAGTGACCAAAAAGTCAGTGCTATTATAATAATGAAAGTTTGCATTTATATAGGGTTTTAAAGTTGGCAAAGCACTAAGCAAATATTATTTCCTTTTATTTTCACAACAACCCTGGGAAATAGGTGCTATTATTACCCCCATTTTACAGATGGGGAAACTGAGGCAGGTGGTGATGAATTGACTTAGTCACATACCTAATAAATATCAGAGGCCAAATTTGAACTCAGGTTCTCCTGATTCTAGATCCATTGATCTATCCATCGTACCACCTGGCTTTCATTATAGGTATGAATTAGAGGAGTCTTAGAGGAGATGAAACTGAATCTGTGCTTTGAAGGACAGGTAGAAGTTTGATAAATGAGGAAGAAGCAGTAATGCAGAAGTAATGTCCATGTTTCATTTGGCGTATATTAGTCAGTCTGATGGAAATTTACTGGAGAAATTTTATGGTGCTTTAGAAATGTGAGGGGTTGTTTTTTTTTTTTTAAATTAAGGTATATAGGTAGCTTGAGTATTGGTTTTGTCTTTGTATCCCAGCACCATGCACAATGGCTGGCATCTGGTAGATTCTTAGTAAGTGTTTATTCAATGTTTAATTAATTAACTCTGAAGATCCTTGAATATAAGGCTAAACATTTTGAACTTTGTCCTATGAATCAGAAAATGCCATTAAAAGTTTTTGAGTCAGGTGTCACTGGGTGGCACAGTGAATAGAGCACTGGTCCTGAAGTCAGGAGGACCTGAGTTCAAATTTAACGTCAGACATTTAACACTTACTAGCTGTGTGACCTTGGACAAGTCACTTAACCCCAATTCCCCTGACTTCCCCCTCCAAAAAAAAAAAGCAAAAAAAAAAGTTTTTGAGTGAGAGAATATCACATTCAAAGGGTATTTTCAAAAGAGCAGCATGGGAAGGGCAAATGAAGTGTAGAAAAGGCAGAGGAAGATATTTTAACATAGTTGCATTATTATTTCGCCATTCATTCAAACAAACCACTGGTCATATCATATTAGTAATAGTTGCTATTGCCTCACTGACTTGGATGTTTCTTCCAGCTCATGAGTATTCTGGCTGGGTCTGACTCAAGACTGTCCCCCTACTACTGGAACAAAATGAGATACTTGTACGTCTTTCAAATTTACTTAGCAGTAGCAGAAGGATATTCAACATGGATAGGCATTGAGTAAATCTTGAGCTGATTGAGCTAATAGAAGTTCTCTTGCTTGAGTTACCCATTATTATTTGTCAAGCATTGGAGAGTTCTAGGGCTCTTTGTGGCTGCTATGTACTCCGGCAATCAAGAAGGGATGTCAGCAGCCTGAACCTTTAGTCCTCTGAGGCAATCATGACTTAAGTATGGGCACTGGTGGGATTTCTCACTTCTGTGGCTTATTTATCTCCCCTAAATAATCTACGAGCTTATATCTAGCCTCACCATTCTCCTTGTAAGCACATAGTCCACAAAGCTCAAAGAATTAAATTACAGGCCAAAAACCGTAATATGATCCATAGAAGACAGCAGCATCCACCAATGCAGCAGGTCCCAGACTCTTGCTCACTGTAATGCATTTGATGAGGATCCAGAAAAAGGCATATGTCCACCTGGGTGCTTCCTCTGAAGACTTATCCATGTGAGTATCAATCGCTCGGCCTACAGCTACTGCAGTGCCCAGAAGATAGGGCAGGTAGGTAGCAGAGTGAATAAAGTACTGCCTGGAATCAGGAAGACTCATCGTCTTGAGTTAAAATCTGGCCTCAGACACTTACTAGCTGTGTGACCCTGGACAAGTCACTTAACCCTATTTGCCTCAGTTTCTTCATCTATAAAATGAGAAGGAAGTTGTTCTAGTTTCTCTGCCAAGAAAAATCCCAAATGGAGTCATGAAAGTAAGATGGGACCGAACAACAAGAGGAGAAGAAGTTTTCAGTTGCTACCCCCACTCCTCACCCCGCAGTTCTCTTGCTACCCTGCGTCACTTGGCCTGCCACTAATACAGCATTCCTTAGCTCTTGGGAGATACTTCCTGGCACTTTTCTCCAATGTCACTTCCCTCTTCCCTATCACGCATGCCTTGCAGCTCTCTCTTGTTCCCAGGAGATGTCACCAAACATTTATTGCTGTTCTGTGTGGCATCCTTTCCTTGACATCACTCAATCTGCAGTTCTCTTTCCAACTCTCTCTGTACCTCCCGGGCAGCTAGCTCTAGAGCCACATAAATTATCCTGGACCTTTGATGAGCCTCTTAGCAACGCTGGTTCTATCAAAGTTTGCCCTGCAATTCCTATAGAATTCCAGACCTCTGTTCTCCTTACTTATAATTATGGAGACTAATTCAAGGACCAAAAAAGACTAGGGGGAGTCATATGGTTTGTAGAGGAAAGAAGAGTCATGAAATCATAGGTTTAGAACATAAGGGACCCTAGGGGCCATCAAATCCAACTCCCTCATTTAACAATTTTCTAATTGTACTATATTATGGAAATACTTGTTTTATGTCATAAATTAAATTTTTTTAAATTGAAGAATTTTGAGGAAAAGTAAGGAAACTGGTCAAGTTAAATCACACAGCTAGTAAGTATCTGAGTCAGAATTGAAACTTTCTAAATCCAGTGTCCTACCCCCTGCTCCATCTAGCTTATTGAGGACCTAGGGATAGACTCATTGGGGAGAAATATTGTCATCAAGTAGAGAAGACATTTAGGTTGAAAGACGATCTGGAAAATCAAATCAGAGAGGAGGAGACCCTGGTAGAGGGGAAGGGGGAACAGTGGAAATGATTACTGTCTGGGTCATTAAAGGGGGTTCTTTTGGTTAGATTCCCATCTTTCTAATGAAATAAACTCCCTTTCATTCATTTTAATAGGATCTTAAGTTAATTTGATTTTTGTTTTAATTCTTGGGTTGTTCCCCCACCCCCTGTTTGCTACATTATCTTCCTACCAACTGTAGTTGTGTAAACTTGGAGCTGCCTTTTCTGGATGAAAATCTCGAGCTCATAGTAGAGGACATATGGCTTCAAGACAAAGATGAGTCCAATTTACATTTTTGTTGACAATCAATTGTACGTAGCCCTGAAAAAAAAAAGCCTTCATGGTGCCTTTTAGCTATAGGTGCAGCGTCGCATGTGTAAATAAATGTTTTGTAGCATAGAGTCACCAGAACACCATAAAAACCTTAAGTTTCAGGATATTCCCCCTCCCCCCTTCTTCCTTCTCTGTGCCTCTGTCTGTGTCTCTCTCTGTGTCTGTCTCTCTCTGTTTCTCTCACTGTGTCTTTCCCCTTCTCATCTCCATCTCCCTTTCTCTCTCCTTCCTTTTCTCTCTCTTCCTCTGTCTCTGTTTCTGCCTGTCTCTCTAACTCTTTGTCTCTGTCTGTCTCTGTCTGTCTCTGTTTCTGTTTCCCTGTCTCTTTATTTTCCTCTGTCTCTTTGTCTTTCTCTCTGTCTCTTCTTCTCTAAATAGTTCTCTCTCTCTCTCTCTCTCTCTCTCTGTTTCTATCACTCTCTTTCCCCTTCTCATCTCCATCTTCCCCTCTCTGTGTCTCTCTTTCCTTCTCCTTCTCTGTTTGTCTGTCTCTCTCTAACCCTCTGTCTCTCTGTGTCTTTCTCTCTGTCTCTTTGCCTCTGTCTCTTCAGAAGAGCTTCCTGATACCAAGACTCAGAAAGCACTAGTCATACAACATGGTGACACAAAAAGAGACAAAGAAGAACTGGGGTCTCCAATTGCTAATTCCTACTTTGGTTTAACTCAGTTCTCAGAACCTTAGTTTCTCAAAGCAAATGGAAAATATAACTCAGACTTGTTGAGTAAAAACAAGTACTCTATTGAGTAGTCAAATATTTATGTATCATATTATATATGTGTATGTATTGGGCACTATATTTACTGTTTTCTGTATTTATTGGGTTCTGTATTTATTGGGTACTCAATTACTGATTTTTCGTAAACCTGGCACTGTGCTGGATCAATCAAAGAAAAGGATAAGCTGTTTGTAGTAATAACCAATTTGTGCTCTGCTGATTGCTCTGGGAGCTCATATTAACTACTAACATTTGTGCTAGCAGCATGGTTTAATTCTGAGAAAAGAAAAGGGAACAAGAATCAGAAAAATTCTTATTTCCTTTAAACGTTGCCATCCGGTTCATTTTACTATACTCCAAAAATCAGTCACCAGCTTGTCTTTGGGGATTGGCCAATTCTGCCTAGGGACTGCACTATGGGAAACAGATGACCAGTGGCTCATTGCTGATCCCCCAGCTGTGTGCTCTCAGGACCATGCCAACCAGCAAAGGAGTGAGCTTCAGGAAGAGCCAGGTTCACCCACAACGCAGCACAGGCAGGGGGGAGCACCAAACAGATGCAGCACCAAGAGGGAGGCCCCCTTCCCCCTCCTGTGCCAGACTGCTATTCCTCGCAGGAGGTGGTGTTTTGAGATATTGGAGCCAAGGGGGAGGGGTTGGATGGAAGGGGGAGTCTGGCACCTCCACGGGGGTGCTGCACAAAGCTCTCAGCAACACACCTACCTGTCAAAGTCTTCCAGGAACAGGAGCCTTCCCAAATTGCCAAACCCCACTTCCAGAAGAGCTTGACAGGTAGGCACCCTGCCAAAAAATCAAGGCTGGGTGCCTCCCTGCACATGTGCTCTTCAGACCCCCAACTGGCTACTAAGAAATCTGGACAGCTACCAACCTTTCTGCACTGTTTTGTTTCTTTCCTTTCCTTTCCTTTTTTTTTTTTTGAGCCCTACCCATTCACACTGCCTTTGATGGTCTGGAATGAGTGTGAATATTATCAAATAACATCAATTTTCTTTCTAATGTGCAAGAGCCATCCAGATAGGAGCTTGCTAGGGCTTTTTGTATAGAGAAGATTGTGATTTGGTCTGTTTGCTCCTCTTTTTCCTTCTCCCTAATGATATTGATGACATGTCACAAGGGCTCATTTTGTTCCCTTTGAAACAAAGCCTCTGTTCTGGGTGGATGTTTCCAAGTTGGAGAGGTTGTTTGTGTTTATCCCGGACCATTTGCTGGGCATTCACATGCTTTTTGTATTTGGTAAGTGACAGTATTTGCAAAAGCTGATTGCCACAGCAGGCAGAACAGTGACAAGACTAGCTAAAACATGTGTTGGTAACATATGTTGTAGCCTTTTATTCTTTACTTGGAGATCTGCCACTTCCTACAGGAAGAAGTCATTATTTTACATGTGCGTAGATTAGACTGGAATGAAAAGAAGTGAGTTGTCCTGCTAAACAACATAAAAGGGGTAATAAATGGACAGAACACAATTTCCATGTCTGTCTCCATCATACTCACAAATTAACATTCTTACCCTACAACAACCTCTCCTTTCACTTCTTTCTCTGTCTGTCCTTCTATTCATTCATCTATCTCTGCTGTCTCTGTTTCTGTCTGTCTCCCTCTCTTTCTCTCTCTCTTGCCTCTTCTCTCTTATTAATCATATCAATCATAAAAGTTTAGAGCTATATTTTATTTTAATTGGATCTTTCCTGATAGATGAATCCAAGCAGCTTGTTCAAGTTCACCTATCAGTGAAAGTCTGAGGGGTGGGAGGGGTTTGGGGGGAAAAGGAGGGGTGAACCAGATCAAAACAAGCTGTTTCTACTTCTATTTAAGGTATCTCAAAAGTGACCTTATGTATTCCCATTGATTCACTCAGAATAAGATTAAAAATGGGGCCAGTAGACAAACATCTAATTTGTAAATCAAACAGCTGATTCATAAAATCTTCTTTATTACTCCTCCCTCTTTTTGCCTTGACAGGATTGGGGGTTGGACAGGTGTAGATCAAAGAAATTGGGGGATGTATATTTGGTTTACATTGAGATCCCTTGTGTGAGCCCCAAAGTTCAAATTACAGCAACATTGCCAAAATATGTTTAATGGTTTTTACTCCTACCCTAAAGCTGGATTTGTACATTGGCATAGAACGCTTATGCTTCTCATGTAGGAGGAAGCAGATCTCTCAGATACTCCTCCTGTTCCCTTGACACTTCCAGATATGTAAAATAAAGTTCTGGTGTATTTCATTGCAATATTTTGGTGCCAAAGTTTCTTTAAAACAATAAATTCTTTGATCTCCTGAATTTTTCCCTTCACATTCTCTACTTTTTTTCTTTTGTGTGCATTTGGTTCTCACTTTTTATTTAAAAAAATTTTTTAGCATCTGTTCTTTGTTAGATTAATTTTTCTGTGATATGCATGCCATTTGGAATCTTTATTTGAGACCCGTTCTTTATTTCTCTTTAAGAAATAATTTTCACTCTCCTCCTTAGTCTGCTTCTTTGTCTTGTTCACATTCATAATTTAGCATAAATTTTAATGTTCATCTTTATTTATTCTTAATTTCTCAAAGGCTCATGTACCACCCACTATATGTATTCTTTCCCATTTGCCCCTCACCCAATTGTTGGTGTTCTTTCCTGCCTCAAATTATATTTTTACTTATATGCTTAAATGTTGTATCCCTATCCCCACCAGAATACATGCCTTTTGTGGGCAGGGGTTGTTTTTCATTTTGTCTGTCCTTGGTGTATAGCTAAATGCTTTTTGGGTCTTCCAGCTGTTGATATAATAGCCTCTAAAGTTAACTTCCAACTTCTCTGTATTTATTTTGCAGGTTCAGATTTATATATTTTTCTACTTCCTCTGAATATTAACTGCTTTAAATATTCAGAGGCTATTCCAATTCTCAAAGAAGTTATATAAGCATATAAACAATCATATGGAAAAATGCTCCAAATTAGAGAAATGCTAATTAAAGTTACACAGAGGTTCCATTTAACACCCATCAAATTGGCAAAGATGACAGAAAAGAAAATGAGAAATGTTGGCAAGGCTGTGGGAAAATAGGCATTGTTGATGGAGCTGTTAATTAGTTTAGCTATTCTGGAAAACAATTTGGAACTATCCTCCAAAGTTAATACACTGTGCATACCCTTTGGCCCAGCAATCCCACTACCATACCCCCAAAGACCTCAAAGAAAGAGGAAAAGACCTCCAGGTACAGAAATATTTATAGCAGGTCTTTCTGTGGTAGCCAAAACCTAAAAGTTAAGAGTGTCCACCTATTGGGGAATGGCTAAAGAAACTGTGGTATATGAATGTAATGAAATGTTATCATGCCATAAGAAATGATTAAATGGTCAGTTTCAGAAAACCTGGAAGACCTCTATAAAATGATGATGAATGAAGTAAGCAGAACCAGAATAATTTATGCAACAACATTAAATAGAAAAACAGCTTTGAAAGACTTTAGAACTCTGATCAATACAATCATAAATCATGGATCTCAAGGACTAAGGATGAAACAGGCTACCCAACTCCTGACAGAAAGGTGATTGGTCAATCAGTAAACATTTATTAGATGATTACTACAATGTACCAGGCACTGTGTTAAGTGAGGGGGTACAAAAAGGTGTAAAAGAGAGTCTCTACTCTCAAGGAGCTTACAATCTAACAGAGGAGACAACATGCAAGTACAAATATACAAAACAAACAATATACAGAATAAATAGGAAGCAGTCAACAGAGGGGAAGTGCTGGAATTAAGAAGTGCTTGGGAAGGTTTCCTGTAGAAGGTAGGATTTTATTTGGAACTTAAAGGAAGTCGAGGAGGTCAATAGTCAGAGCAGGGAATGAAGAGTGCTCCAGGCATGGAGGACAACCAGAGAAAATGCCTAGAGCCAAGAAGTGGGGTGTCTTGTTCATGGAACAACCAGGAGGCCAGTGGCACTGGATTGAAGAATATGTGCTGGGGTGTAAGAAGACTGGGAAAGTAGGATGGGGCTAACTTATGAAGGACCTTTGAGATATAACATTTTTGGATGTGGCAAATGTGGGGATCTTTTTTGTGGGACTATGGATATTTGTTATGAATTTTTCATTTCTTAATTATTCAATTGGGAAATAATGGAAGAGAAAGATAATAAATGCTTCTGAAAAGCAAATTCATTTAAAAAAAAAAAAAAGAAGGTCCTCCTTGAGGACAGGCACAGTTTTTGCTCTTATTTTGTTGTGTCAGAACTTAGCACCATGCCTAGCAAATCGTAAGTGGTTAGCAAATGCTTACTGATTGATTTAAACACAGCAGATGCTTGATGTGTTCTTGTTAAAAATGAATTAATTGTATTCATTCTAGTTCTCTTGCTTAATTTCTCCTTCTTAGTAATGTAAATTCTTTCCTTATCTAGTTGTGGGTTTCTTCACCCCTTTTATAATTAGTGTCATTATAATCTACTTTTCACTTTGTTGTATGTTCACTTTTGTTTTCTCATTAAAAAATCATGGGGAAATTGCCTGTTTTTGAAGCATCTTTGAGATTATCATGGTCAATGATTTTTGTTTCTAGTGTTTTCCCGGGTGTGATGTAGAGAAAGGAACATAGCTACTGGGTGGGGAAAATATATGCCCTCCCAAAGCACTACCAATAAATCTGAGTAAGAGGATGAGTGTGACTAGCATCTTGCTATTAGAAAAATTACACTATCTCACATGAAGACTTATATTTTTTAAGGTAGTCAGGTGACATATGATGGAGAGAGGGTTAGACTTGGAGTGAGAAAGACCTCAACCCTGCCTCAAGCACTTACTGGCAGTGTGACCCTAAGCAAGTCACGTAACATCTTTCAATTTCCTCATCTGTAAAAATATAATAATAATGATTGTGAGGTCCAAATGAGATGATATATGTAAAGTGTTTTGCAAACCTTAAAGCACCATAGGAAATGTTACCTCATACTGTTTTTAAAGACACATTTTATTTATGGTCCTTTAAAAATAGCTCTGTAAAGTCTCATTGGGTCATGTAACAAACAAGATGGAGGACTAGACCTTTTCTCTGATCTTTACAACCTTTCAGACCTCTCTAAAACAGAAATGATGTCCTAAAGATAAAGCGATTTCACTTCCTTCATGGTCTAGATCAGGGCTTCTTAAACTTTTTCCAGTCACGACCCCTTTTTGCGTTTTGGCAGAATTCACTGGCATTGCGTGGCCAGAAGGCACATGCAGTGCAAAGTGTACATGCTTTGTGTTCAGAATTAAAGCTACAACATGGGCAAGTGCTGCCAGAAATACCTCTGATTCATTATCCATTTGATTTTTAATTATTTTTTGTCATTGTGTATTCAGAAACCTAGTACTGTTGCCAAATTTTTCACAACCCCATATGGGGTCGAGACCCACAGTTAAGAAGTGCTGGAGATCACCTGAGATTCAAAAGAATTTAAAAAAGAAAAACAAACAAACCAACCACAAACTGATACTTACCCTGAGCTTGTTCAGCACACCTCTTCCATGCCCCAGGAAGAGAGGATGCATTCACAGAACTAAGGATTTGATACGGGTTTGCAATAAGATCCAACACCATACCCTGCTCCCTCTTCTTCTTCCCATTGAGGTGGATTCCCCAGCTCCTGGCTGCAGAAGTTTGCAGAAGTTGTGGCTCCACCACAACAGGTTTCCATGCTATAAAATATCTCAGCAAGAGAGCAGAGAAACTGAAAGAAAGAGACAGGGAATGCATCAGAGCTTGAAATAGAGCTCAACTTCACCCCTCAACCCTACCTCCTCCCAGAATCAAATGATAGAAATAGCCCTGGGTCACAGTGGTACCTTTGTGGCAGTCCTCTGAATTGCCTTTCAAGAGAAGTGAAGAACAGAGAGAGCAGGACAAGATACCATCTCTGGGGTAAGGATGAGCTTCAGGGCTATATAGCATGTCACTATGCCTGAGGAATAGAGTCAAGAATTCAGTTCATCTGTGGCCACTTCTGTCCCTCTAAAAATCACTTAGAGACATAGGCTAGTGAAGCAGGAATTACCCAATGCAAGAAGAGACAGAGATGCTTTGGAATCTAGCCCACAGGGAAACCACCATCACAGAAGAGAGTCAGAAAGTGAGCAACAGGAGAAAATAAGTGGGGAAATAAAAGATTGAAATTACCTAAAGAACTTAGGAAAAAGAAAACCAAAACCTTAAATATAAGCAGATAAATCAACAGGGGAAACATTAACAACAGAAGGAAATGTGGCCTTTAGCTCTGTTAAATAAGTTCAGGCATCTGTGAATAAAAAACGCAAAAGAAAGGAAAATGATCCAACATTTTATGAGACAGAGAACTCTGTGGAATTTGACAACATAGAATTATAATACACTATTTGTAAGTAGTTTAAAAGAGGAATGAGAATTATGAGAGTGTAATTTATGACCTGTATAACAAAAATAATGTACAGAATAGAAAAACTATTACCTGCAATGGTAAATCTCACCAAAGAAACAAAAGAGAGAATAATAAATTGGAAATGCAAATATATAGAAGTAAAGAAAAATCTAGAAGTAGAGAAGCAAAAACCAGTAACTTTAAAAGAAAATATGCTCACTGTATAAGCAAGCACACTGATCTTGAAGACAGGATACATAGAGACACTCTAAGGATAACAGGTATCCTGGAAGAACATGATGGGAGAAAAACTTTATCACCATAAGGCAGGAAATAAGAAGAAAACTGCCCAGAACTTCTGAATATAGAAAATCAAAAACCATTTGAAAGAATTTACAAGTCACCTCCTGAAAACAAAACAAAACAAAACAAACAAACAAGCAAAAAGGCTGAAAACATCAAGACACATAGTGGTTAAATTTGATAGTTCAATTTAGAAATAACAAGTTCTTATACCCAAAGAGAAATCAAATTGTGCGTACCCTTTCATCCAATAATACCACTTCTAGGTCTGTATCCCAAAGAGATCATATAAAAGTAAAAGGACCCACAAAAATATTTGTAGCAGCTCTTTTGTGGTGAGAAAGAATTGGAAATGGATGGAATGCCCATCAATTGGGGAATGACTGAACAAGTTGTAGTATATGAAAGTAATGAAATACTAATGTTCAATAAGAAATGATGAGCAATTAGACTTTAGGAAAATCTGGAAAGACTTACATGAACTGATGCTGAGTGAAGTGAGCAGAATCAGAACATTGTACACAGTAACAGCAACATTGTGTGATGATCAGGTATGATATATTTAGCTCTTCTCAGCAATTCAATGATCCAAGACAATTCCAAAAGACTGGTGATGGAAAATGCTAACCACATCCAGAGAAAGAACTATGGAGTCCAAATGTAGATTGAAGCATACTATTTTCACCTTTTTTGTTTTTTTTTTCTCTGCTTTTTCCTTTTTGTGCTGTTTCCTCTTTCACAACATGACTAATGTGGAAATACGTTTAACATGATTGCACATATATAACCTATATCAAGAGGGAGAAAAATTTAGAATTCAAAATCTTATAGAAAATGAATGTTGAAAACTATCTTTACATGTAATCGGAAAAAGTACTATTTACAGAAAAAAGGAAATAAATTCTGCAAAAAATTCAAATAATGCAAGACTAATCTGCCCTCAACAGAAAATGTAGGAATGAATAGATGCCTTGTCATTTTTTATTCCATGAGGAATACAGAGAATAGGGACTAGGTTTATCAGTGTCATCTTATCAACATCTCTTGTATTCACCCCCTTCTCTCTTCCCATGTGGTCACTGTTCTAGTGCAGGCCCTCATCACTTCACACCTGGGTCATTGCTACAGTGTTCTGGTGGGTCTACCTACCTCAAGTCTCTCCCTACTTCTACCCATCCTCCTTTAAGCCACTAAAGTGATTTTCCTAAAGCACAAGTCTGATCATGTTCCCACCCCTTCACCCTGCTACCCCCAATAAACTCCAATGGTTTCTTATTGCCTTCAAGAGCCAATACAAAATACTCTGGCATTCAAAACCCTTCATAACCCACCACCTCCTACCTTTCCAGTCTTCTTACACCTTAATCCCAGACATGTATTCTCCAATTTAGTAACACTGGCCTTCTGACTATTCCACAAACAAGTGTGCCACATTTTGACTTCAGGTATTTTCTCTGGCTGTTCCCCATTCCTGGAATGCTCTAACTCTCGGCCTCTCTGTCTTCCTTCAAGTTCCAACTTAAATCTTACCTTTCTTAACCCCTCTTAATTCCAGCACCTTCCCTCTGTTAATTATCTCTTATTTGAATTATACAAAACTTACTTTGTATACATTGGTTGGCACAGTGTCTCTCCCATTGGATTGCAAGCTCCTTGAGGGCAGGCACTGTCTTTTGCTTCTTTTTGTATCCCAAATGCTTAGTATATTGCCTAGTACATTGTAGACCTTGAATAAATATCGACTGATTGAATTATGAACCAGAGAAGGAAGGTCCAAAGTAGAAAGAGAAGATGGATAATGAAAAGAATGAGAGAAATCTCTCTGGAAAGGAGAGCAAAAAATGAAATAAAGAAATAGGTAAGAACATCAGTTTAAGTGGGGAGGTGAAAAAAGTAAAATCTATTTGACTGAGAGGTAAAAGAAGAGGGTAGATAAGTAAATAACAGAAGAAAAGAAGAAAAGAAAAAGGAAATAGTAATCACAACTGAGAGGGAAAAGGGTAACAACACTTTTAATGGACAGCAAAGAGTTGGGGCGGGGGGGGGGGGAGTAAATTCCCATTGATTGGGAACAGCTAAACAAGTTGTGGCACATAAATGTAATGGAATATGACTGAGGTGTAAGAAATGATGCTTGTGATGAATTTTAAAAATTCATGAAAAGATCTACATGAACTGACAAAGAATGAAGTAACAATCTACCACAATGACTACAACATCATAAATGGAAAGTACAATCACACTTCGAAAAAATCAAGTCAATGTAACAAAATTATCAAGACCAAGATCAACGTGAATGAAGAGATGTGAGGAGACACTTTCAACCCATTCCTTTCTGGAGGTAGGAGGCTCACTGGCATTGCACATTGCATACATTTTCAGGCTTTTTCAATGTATTCATCAGTTGTGCTGATTTTTTTTTCTTAAAAAGTACTATTTGATATATGAGACAGTTCTTTGGGTGGAATAGGAGTAGGGAAAATGGAAATGACTCAGGTCATGTGAAAGAACAGAAGACATCAATAAAAACATTTTTTAAATTGTCTGTCATTTCTCAATAATTTTCCTTCCACACACGCCACCAACAAAAGAAACTCTTTTAACAAAGAAATACAGTTAAGCAAAATAGATCAACGTATTGCACACATCTGATGATATATGTCTCCTTCCACATCTATAGTGTACCACATCTCTGCTAAAAAAAGAGAGATACGGTTTTTTGGCAATTCTCTGAAGATAATCATTGATTGTTGAATTGATCAGGCTTCTGATGTTTTTTAGATTTCCATTCTTTACGTTATTATGATCATTGCGAAAGTTGTTTTCTTGCTGGATGGAGGCAGTCATTGACTAAGGCCTTATTCTCTTCTATCATAATGGCTTTCTAAACTACTTTTTGTTGATCAGTCTCTATTTTTGGCTTAAGCAACAAAATTCTGCATTTTTATAAAACTTGATTAACACATTATTTCAAAGTATATAGTCATAAGTAGTATATGGCTGTGAAAAAGTTGTCACCTGATCTTTTGTTTTTTTAACTTTTTGGATCATAGTTTACACCATTCATTACCATATCTCTCTGGGTGAGTTTTCATCCTTCAGACAGGCTAACTGCCTCTGAAGTTTCCATCCCCATAGAAAGATAGGTACCCAACTCTCTTTTAATTTAATTAAAAATGTTTTATTTTTGTGTAAATGAATAAACAAACAAACAACTCTCCCTCCCTTGGCTAAGACTATGGCAGATGAACCAGTGTGCTGTCCAGCACACAAACTCCTGAGCTAAAGGCAGAGACTATTTAACCAGTCAGCCAATAAGTCTTTATTAAGTGTTTACTGTGTGTGAAATGTGGTAGCTAGATGGCTCAGTGGATAGAGCACTGGGCCTGCAGTCAGGAAGACATGAGTTCAAATACAGCCTAGGACTCTTGGCAAGTCACTTAATTTCTGTTTGCTTTAAACTACAGGAGAAGGAAATGGCAAACCACTCCAGTGTGATCCATGGAGTCATGAAGAGTCAGACATGACTCAAAAATAATAATAATAACAATACACAAAGGATTGTGCTAAGTATTATGTGTACAAAGAAGTACACACACAGTACATACAAAACAAAGATAGTTCCTGCTCTCAAGGATCTGACAGTGTAATGGGGGAGACAATATGCAATCAATCACACATACAAGATATACACAAGTAAAATTGGAGGCAATTTCAGAAGGAAAATTATATCAAACTGATTGCTTTCTCAATGAGAGGAGAAGGGAGGAAGGGAAGGAGAGAGTTTGGAACTCAAAATTTTTTAAAAAGTTAAAAAAATTTTACATGTAACTGGGAAATAAATACTTTTTTTTTCTTTTTGGAGGGGAGGAGGGCAGGGCAATAGGGTTAAGTGACTTGCCCAAGATCACACAGCTAGTATGTGTTTAAGTACCTGAGGCTGGATTTGAACTCAGGTCCTCCTGTCTCCAGGGCTGGTGCTCTATTCACCGTGCTACCTAGCCATCCCTTATAAATAAATTTTTTTAAAAAGGTATTCTCTTGGAATTCTTACTGTTCGAAGCAGTCAGCTTAAAGAAGGTCTTCATCTAAGTGATTCCTGATCAGTAGGAAAGAGAAAATTGACTTCATTGATCGAGAGCTTCAGTAACAACTATTGACCTTCAAGGCCACATAGAATTTGAGAGAAGTGAAGCTTCTTATGAGGATGTTTCCTCTCTACTTCCAACTCTGGTTTGAGAAGGAAAAGAAAAAGACAAAAACTTTGCAGCTGCTTGAGTAAGCTGGTTGGGTTTGTCTTAAAGAGTTGATCTAAGTTCACTGCTGTGAATTCTGGGGTTTCGTTGCTGTTCTTGTTTGCTTATTTTTTTGTGTGGACAACCCATCATCAGAGGAAGCAAATAACTGACTGATCTGGATTTAAGAGTCCAGAAATAGTCTGTTTAATGAGCTTTGCCCTTCTCTGGCTTAAAGAAAACTGCTATTCATATTAAGAGGTAATAGTTTCTAAATACACTTTGGAAAACATTTAACAATTAAAATTTATTTTCAGAACATTGTCATCGCTATTTAAGAAAGCAGATCTCAAAATCAGCACATTGTTTTCTGTTTGTTTTTAATTCTGCACCAGTTTTCACAGAAATCATTGACATATGAAAAAAATATTAGACGTAGGCTGGTTTTCCTTCTGTTCACATGCATTCAGATAATTCTAAATGTTTTGATCTAGAGTTCTTAAAAAATAGCTTTTTAAGAGCACATATCATCTGAATGTAATTTTAAGGAGTATGGTATATTAAAAGAGTTTGTAAATGTTGTGTTCAAGTAAAGGAGTAAAGAGATTTCCCCAACTGAGGAGTGAGGAGGACCAATAGTCAATCAATGACCTCTGAAACCGTTTCATAATGGTACAGATCAAAATCTAGAGTCCAGTGTTGTGTTTGACAGTAAGAATGTGGATTTTCCTTTTCCATGTATACCCTGCCAGGTTCTCTTGTGTACCCACTCTTGCCTAAAGATGTTGGGTGCATTGGTGGGAGAGTGTGATTCCGGTCTACCTGCGTATTGTGATGTATTTTGTTATTGATGTATTGAGTTTTATGTATTAGTATCCATGATGTTATTATTATTGTCTTTTTGTTAAGTAAATGGTTTTGTTTATGATTTAAAAAACATCATTATTGTGAGTGGTTGGTTGTGTAAATATCATGTACTATGGTGGCATGCTACCTTGTAAGTTATTGGTCATATTGATAGAAAATGCATCATACTGTGTCTTAAAAGGTAGATTTGTAGAGAAGTAGATTTCGCCTCAACAGAGTTATCCTTAGGACTCTGAGAGAGTTTGAATGTAACTATTTGGTGGCGATCTCTAGGAATCCATACGTGCCAAATGAGAGCATTTTGGGATGATCTAGGCAACCTAGAGAAATAGTGGGTGAAGGTGGCACCTATATAATGCTATGGTCAGTGGCTATTTTGACTACACAGATTTCACTTCATGTCACCCACCATCCCATAGCATCCAATTAAGCATTATACTGTGGGTGTAGAGACCAACATACCACTGTTGTGTTAAACTTAGCACAATGCCCCTGGAACAGAGCAAGCTCTTAATAAATGCTTAAGTGATACAAATTATCTAACCCACCCTGTGTCCCATCCATAATAAATACGCTGCTGAGTCATTTATGTCCCTATATATAGATTATCTGATCATAAACTTACCATGCTTTATGACACAGAACATAGGCAATTCTGGTATTTATCTGTTTTGCACAAAGGACTAAGAACACTGGCACAGTAAAAAGGCCGAAATCCTAATTGTACATAATTTACTTAGTGATTAAGTAGAAAACTCAATTTCTTAATTAAAACTTAGCTGATATAATTATTATATTTAATAAAATTATTTCACTTAATTATTAATTAATAATTCATTGCTGGCATTTCAAAAATCATCTTGTCTTTCCCTGCAAATTTTGCTGATGACTTGAGTGCCTTAGGCTAAATTTACAAGATAAACAGTTTCTGTCTGAATAAATACAGGGAGGTTTTGAATTAGTGGAAGGAAAGGAGTATCGTATTTTATCACCAGTTTTTATAAAGGGAACTCAGGCCATTCCTGTTTGCAGAAAATTTTATTGGGGTTCCCAAAGTGAATTTGTCTGAATTGTGTTAAATGTATTTGTCTTACATTAGCCAAAAAACAAAAATAAAAACAAAAAAAAATTGTTTAAGCTCCTATAGAACTTTGCCCACAGACCTCTTTAAGTGGGCCATTAAATGACAACAGAGTCAATGAAATGTTCTAAGAGAATGACAGCCTAAGAAAAGAATACGTTGTTTGGTCTTATGATGGCAGGACCCTCTATCCTATAAAAACACTCGATTGGTTTTCATTAGTCTTCAGCTGGCTAGCACATGGTGCTAATGAGGTCATGGGTCCACGAACCAATTAGCTTTGTGAACACTCTGTTCTGTGCCTACAGGACACACCCATAATCTTGATCAGTGATCTCACTAATTGGTGCTCTTAGATCACAAGTAGTTCTGGTCCAGAAAGTAAAAATGTATCAATTAGCAAAACTCACCCCCCATAAAAGAAGTTCTCTGCCCTATCCATATAGATCAGTAGAATTGCCACTCTATGTGAAAAACACGATAGTATGAATGTTGAGATCCTTTTATCCCTTTGTCTTTTTTGATGGCACAAAGTAATGACAAGTGAGAAACAGACAGACAAGACAGGCAGAGGCAGGGAGACGGAATCAGAGCTGGAGGCCTCAACTCTTTACAGATAAGGAAATTTGTTCCAAGTCCCACAGTGAGTTATAGACGGAGAGGTGAAATTCAAGCCAACAAACACTTATTAAGAGTCTGTTGTTTGAAAGGCATTGAGCTTGGAGCTTGTGATAGACAGACAAGACGAAAACAATTCCAACTGGGCTAGGGCTTACATTCTACTGAATATGAACAGATAAATATACGACAATTTGAACAAGAAGAATAGGAATAAATAGTCAGCATTTATTCAGCACTTCAAAGTTTACAAAGCATTTTACAAATATAATCTCATTTGATCCTCACAATAACTCTAGAAAGTAGGTACTATTCATTACCTGACATTTTACAGATGAGGAAACAGAGGCAGATAGGAGTCAAGTGACTTGGCCAGGGTCACACAGCTAATAAGTGTCTGAGGTGGGATTTGTACTCAGGTTATTGTGATTGCACGGCCTAATTGCCTGCCCGTGGCAAAGTGAAGTAAGAGCTTAGGGAGTAGAAAAAGTGGTAAATGAGTAGGATCAAGTTTCCTGTAGCAGGTACCAATGAGCTGAGCCTTACATGAAGTTAGGAATTCTAAGAAGCAGAAGAGACGGAAGTGGGAACGCATCCTAATGCACTCTAGAACCAAGTTCTGCACATGCCTAGTTCTCAACTGCACCAGACCAGCTTTCTACCTCATAGTAGTTCTATGACAGCTCTAAGCTGTCTCACAAAGTACTAGGATGGGCAAATTATTTACCACTGCATGTCTAAAGTGGAACTACTTGTTGAATATTTTATAGTTCATGTGACAGTTTGTTTAAAAGCGTTTTAAAGGGATTTCTTGAGAGGAAATAATAAAGAGAATCCAAAGAACTTATTTCTGATGCAATACCCTCACAGATCTAAAATTAGCACCCAGTGACATCCCTGTTCCATCCAAGAAGGAGGAACAGAGAATCTAAGGGGGAAGGAGTCAACAAAGGGAAAACCATTTGCAATACAGACTGGTGTGGGCTTTCACTGCTTATAGGCCAGGCAATCGAGATTTCACGCCATTCCTATCATTCTCCTGTACCCTTAAGGAGGATTGGAGGTCTATGTTCTTTGCCATTGGTGGTGTTCCCTCACGTGTAGGTGATGTGTCCCTGCATTCCAGTTCCATTTAACCACTAACAGATTGGCTTTTACACAGAAATATTTACTTCAAAAGACAGAATCACAAATATAAAACTTACTCCCCCAGAAAGTGGGATACAATTCCCCTACCCCCATGTACCTCCTCAATCTCTGAGAAGAAGGGAATTAGGTTCATAGTTTAGTTCGGTTCCTGTAGAATACAATCTTAGTTCTCAATCCAAAAATCTCCCTTGGGTTCTAGTCCTAGGCACCCTGGCTTCTCAGGTCTTCTATACCAGGCAAGTAGGCTGCACCATCTTGCCTGCAATCCTGGTTCCAAGGTTGTCATGGCTCAGACTCCCAGATGTCATGAAGATCAGCTCCACCACCTCAAACTGAGGAGGACAACCAACACAGAACAGCAATAGATAGCCCTAAAATCCATGTCTCAAAGCCAGGGTAAAAGCAAAAGCAAAGGAAGGAAAGTCCATCCCTTCACTGGTCCATGGTGTTTATAATGTAGGTGAAATGGGATCTTCACCCTCTGGAGGCAGCCAATAAAAGAGCAGAAAAGAGAGAAGAAAAGCTCAGGCAGCCAGTCAAAGGAGGTATCCCCACTCACATGGCAGGGTATTCAGTGAGCTCCATGTTAGGCAAACTGGGCATGCTCAACAGGCCTCTTATGGGCGTCTCCATGTTAGGAGAACTGGGCATGACCAGAGAAGTCTGGGTTATACATTAAAAAAATAAAAGAATACCAATAAATATCAGATGATAGATGCTGCCAGAGCTCTCCAGCTCTGCTGCCCTGGAATGAGAGCCTCTACTAACCCACATGCAGATTGTCCCACTCTCACCTACACACCTCCTCTATCTTCCCTCTCCACCTACAAGAGGTGAGGACTGAAGGATTTCTTAAAACTTTTTTCACATCATGTTTTGCCCCTCCCACAGACCTAATCTAGGGAGAGCAGAATCGCCATCCAGAGGCAAAGAATTCCTCTTGATCTCTATTTCCAAAATCTTGTTGAATAAAGAGGAATCCTCTGTCTGCATAAACTCAAGAGAATTTCTGACTATCCCTCTACCCTTGAAATCAGTGGGGAACCCCTCTCAGTTTTTTCTCTCTAGTCTTACTATTCCAAAGTAGGCCTCAGAAAAATTGTCTCATTTCCCTGGTCATTGGCCCCACTTGCCTCTGGCTAGGGCCATTACCTAGTGCAGTTCTCAGGGAAGTCTCTGCCTTCTGGGAAGTATCCAATTGTCCAAGTACCCCGTTCCCCAACTCAGACCCCTCAGCTGGACAAAGAAAGGAGGATGTTGGCTTTGGTTTCTAGAGACCTTGTCCCCCTGCAGAGGGACAAACCCTTTTCTACTATTTCTAGAATCCTCAGGAAAGTTGGTGCAGACTTCATACTCTCAGGATTCTAACAGGAAGAAAAATCTTACCCCATCATATCCCAAATCTTTTCCACCCTCCAGAAAACAGAATGAATTCACCTGTTGCCCAGAGACTCTCCCTCCACCTCCACCTCCACCTCCACCTCCACCTCCCAGAGTAGGCAAAACCTCTCTCCAGCTTTTCTGACATCTGCTCTGTCTATGGAAAAGTGGGGTGAGAGCTTAGGGAACTGATAGTCACTTTAAGGAAGCTGAAAGAGAGAACTACCAAATTGCATTAGATAAATGTAAGTCACCTAGCAAAAGTGAGTTACATCTTTGAGAACTGAAAGGAAAAACCAGCAGGTGTAATTGCAGAAGCACTAATAGTAATATTTGAAAAATCATGGAAAATGGGAGAGGTATCACAGGATTGGAGAGGGGTAACTGCTGTCTCAATTTCCAAAAATGAGAAGAGAACAGAATCTATAGAGTATATGCTAGAAGAGCTTGGCTTTGATTTCTGGGGGGAGAAAAAAACTTTGGAATAGATTGTTAAAGATACTGGTTGGTAAACATTTAGAAACAGAAGCAATGATTACAAGGAGTCAGCATGGTTTTATGAAGAACTGGTCATAAGCAACTAACCTTACTTCCTTTTTCAACCAGATTACCAAACTAGTAAGTAAAAGAAATGCTATATGGACATAATTTCTCTAGATTTTAATAAAATTGTTAATGAATTATCCAACAAAGTCTTACTTTGGTGGCTTAATATGGGGCAAAGTAACCCTAGGTTTTCCAAGGCTATGCAGTGGAGCACAAACCTCACCAGGCATCACCATGCTGGAAGGGCTTTGAGTATGGTGCCAGGAAGAGAGAAAATTGTTTTCTAAGGAACAACCTAATTAATTGTAGAGAAGTATCTCTCTAGTAGAATGGTCACCTGGTGATGAACATTGTAGCACATGAAACTGAAAATTTTTTTAAAGGTCTTTGGTCTTGTACAACCTTCTCTATTTCCTCAGGGATGGTGGCAGAGTGATGGAACGAGGACAGATGGTGCTTAAGTGTCACCCAGATTTTAGGTTGCCAACAAACTTCAATTTGATTGGTACTTTAAGGGTGAGATCCTTGTCCAATGTCCATGGCTAAATATACTACTTGAGGAGCTGTACCATATCAATCTTGACAATCTTACCATACACAAAAACAGAAGATAGGAGGAAGTTGCAGCTAAATGGAAGGCTGGCTGCCAGATAATCCTTGGCAAGGCAAATAAAGAAGTTGGTGGAGGGGGTTTCATCATATGTCCAAAGGCTAAATGAAACTGTTTCATATGACTTTTGCCAATTCTATTGCAATAATCATGAAAAGTATTTGCAGAAAAGCAACCATAAAAATAATTGCCACTTATGTTTCTGAGGACAAAGTGACATAGAAATTCTGTGGAAAACTTGATAAGATCCTCCAAATCAAATCAATATTCATTTTGATATATGATGGTAAAAATTAAAGATGGGAAGAAATATATAGGAAAGTATGGTTTAGGAGAAAGAAACCAAAGTATCATAGATTATAATGAAGCTTCATACTGCCATATCATGAAAACTTAAAAAAAAAAAAAGAAAGGAATTAGTAGGCTCCTGACATGGCAAACACCAAGCAAAATCACTAAGAATGAAAAACTGCTACTTTTGGATAGACAGGAAAGATTTGTTCTTCACACGAGAGCTGTTCCTGAATCTGGTATCTCTTCAGTCTGCCCATCAACCCATCAGAGCTAAGAGGAGAATTTTAAGTAAGCAAGAAGGATTATAATGAGAGAAAGATATTGTATACAATAAAAAGACAGTTTTGAATTATGTAAACTTATTGAAGATAAAAAATGGAAAGCTTGAACAATACCCTCAAAATTAGTGAAATGTGCAAATACTTTGACCCAGTAATGCTATTACTAGGACAATACCCCCAAAGGGATCCAAAAAAAGAAAAAAAAAAGAGGAAAAGGACTTATATATACAAAAGTATTTCTATCAGTTTTGGTGGTGACAAACAACTGGAAACCAGGGAGATGCCCATTGATTGGGGAATTGCTGAACAAATTTATGACGTATAAATATAATAGTGAACCATTGTGCTGTAAGAAATGACATTATGCTGTAAGAAAAGTCAGTTTCAAAGAAACCTAGGAAGACTTGTATGACCTAATAATACAAAGTGAAGTAAACAGAACCAGGAGAACAATTTGTACAATGACAACAAACTTTGGAAGATTTAAGAATTCTTATTAATGCAATAACCAACTAAGTTTCCAGAGGACCAGTGTGAAGAATGCTACCCATTTCCTGATAGAGAGGTGCTTAACTTAAGATACAGAATGAGATATACATTTTGTTGTTGCTGTTCATTTGAGTCTGACTCTTTGTGACCTATGGATCATACTGTCCATGGGGCTTTCTTGGCAAAGATACCAGAGTGGTTTGCTGTTTCCTTCTCCGGTGACTTAAGGCAAACAAAAATTAAGTGACTTGCCCAGGTTTTCAGAGCTTGGTGTCTGTGGCAGGATTTGAACCCAGGTCTTCCTGACTCTAAGTCCAGCACTCTAGTCATCGAGCCATGTAGCTGCCAATATATATGTTTTTTGGACATTTTGCTCAACTATGCACATTTATTGTAAGAAGAAAAGTGAAAAAGAAAGCTTGACTAGATGTACAAGTAAGTAAAGTCATCCTTAGGTATCCAAGCATTAAAATGAAAAGAGGACCACGAATACAAGAAAAATGGAAAAGATTTGCCCCCCAAAATCAACATGTTATTTTTTCCATCAAAGATAATGAAACAAGCATACTACAGCATCCTAACCTTACCTTCCTTGTGGTACTTATAGAGAAGGGGGAAATGGCACTGGAGATAAACAAAGCAGTCTGATTAGGCCAAGTATATGTGGTGGAGATCTATTCTAGAGGCAATATAATTTTGATGGAATTGAGGGACCAGTATGCAAGGTATTGAAAGCAAAAGATTCTAAAGACAAGGAAAGAGTCTTGAATCTTATTAATACGAAAAAAGTTACAAAGCATATCAGTAACTACTGATCTATGAGCCTACTCTTCCATTGATGAAAATTTATTATGAGAGTGGGGTGTTTCAGGTATTTCAGCAGGATTAGCACCTCTGGTGTGAGGACTTGCTGAGCCCTTTTCAGGGCTACTCCTTCACTTTTGGTGTCCACCTGACTCACCCAATTCTTACCTGTGGCTCCAAGAAGCTGTAGCATGTGCAATGGCCACACTCCAGTAAGCCATCTTGGCAGGCAGGCTAAATCAGGTTGAGAGTAAACTTCAGGACTCAAACTCATCAGTGAGTTACGGGATGTCTACCTCAAGTATGTAAAGACTTTGCCTGGTGCAATAGGCAGATGAGAACAATTTGTACCAGTAGTCATGGTGGCAACTGAAGCAGGTATTGTGAAGGACTTTGAGCTTGGCTAGTCATTGAAGACTCCAAGGTCATCCACTGCATCTTGAGCCACTGCCAGTCATCTTGGTTTTTGTCTTGCCCCTGGATTTTCATGACTCTGGGAGAAAGTAAGGCTAATGACTTTGTGCAACTTCATCTCAATTCTAATTCATGCCCAAGTCAAGATATAACCTGTGATGTTATTGATCCTCTTGGAAAATGAAGGACAAACAACAAACAACCATAATAATTATGAGGACAATCCATGCACTAATTGAGGACTTTCTTGATGCATTAGAGGGAACAGTCAGGACTTTTCAAGTAATATTCACAGGTACCACAACTTACCATCTCACAACTGAAGAAAAATATAGAGATTCCATTGTACCTATTGTTGATTGGTTACCAAGGAATTTGATTTGGTAGAATATAACACCATCTTGGAGGCCTCTACACTGAGGTGTCTTTCACCCATATACCAAGGTCATTTAGGACTCCTTGGAAGATGTGACAATGAACTAACCTTATTCAATGAGCCTCTGATAAAAAAACATTAGGTGAGGCATAAAACAGGGAAGTGACATCCCTTGAGTCCATACCATATGAAGATTGGCTGAAGAAAAAGGAAATGAGCCTAGAGAAGAGAGAATTTAGGGATGATATGATAAAAGAAGGAAAAGCACAAGGAAAGAATCTTGGACCTTATTAATTCTGAATAAGGAGGCAGAGTGTATCAGTAGCCACTAATCTATATTCCTACTCTTCCATCACTGAAAATTTGTTATTAAATAAAATACAATATTAAATAATAAATAATGATTAAATAATAAACAAAATAATAAATAACCGCAATATTAAATATTAAATAATAATAAATAATATTAAAATATTATTAAATGGAGGTCCTCCTTGATGAGGGTTCAAGAATATTTGAGGGACCATAATATGGAGAAAGACCTGTTAAGTTTAATTTCTATTATTAATATTTTCTCCATCAGTTTCTTAAGTGCTCCTCGAAGGAATCCTCACTAAAGGTTTTCACTACAGTAATAAAGGAGGATTAGTTCAGGAGGAGCTCTCTCTTTGGATGGTGAGGTCCCTCAGATATAACTGTCCGTGTATGGTGTTGTTATGTTTGTATCATTCCCCAAGACATTTCAGGATCTCCTGGAAAAGATCCATAATCACTTAAAAGATTTCGGCCTGTCCATCTACACAGAAAAGAGCAAAATGAATAGAAACTGACTTTTGCCCAGTTTTCTACAAGAATTTAGATGGATACCTTGTAAAGTTTGTTCAATAACATGCATATCTAAGATATACAGTATAGATGGGCAATGAGTTGGGCCCAGAGCTTAAAAAGAATAGGAGAGCAGGCTGGATTGCTTTTGGCAGCTAAATAGTACAATGAGTCAGGGAGACCAGTTCAAATCCTACCTCAGACATTAGTTGTGTGAACAAGAGCAAGTCACTTGACCACATGAAGCTTGTTTCCTCATCTATAAAATGGTGAGAATAGTAACAAATACCTCACAAAGTGGTCCTGAGGATCTTATAAGATTACATATATATATATATATATACACATATATACACACACACACGTAATTTCATGTGTGTGTGCACACATGTAATTTCATATGTGTGTATGTGTGTGCATATATACACATATGTAATTTCATATGTGTGTGCATATATACACACATATGTATTTTCATATGTGTGTGCATATATACATATATACATACACACACATATATAATTTCATATGCGTGTGCGTATATATACATATATCCATACACACATACATGTAATTTCATATGTGTGTATGTGTGTGCATATATAATATGTATATACACACACAAATACATATATCACTTTGCAAAACTTGAGGTGCTATAAAAATGTTGTCTATTATCATTATTTCAAGAGATTGCAAAGTTCTTTTCTAACTACAAGTTTCCCATAAAAGTAAAGACTCATCTTTTACAAACAAATATTTTTATTAATCTTGCAATATGACAATAATATGTGGAAAACCACTACTTCTGAATAATTAAATATGAGTAAAAGCAATAGGTGTGAGCAATATATAAGGTGTCCCAAAAGTTTTAGTTCAATTTAATCTGGTTTAAAAGAAAATTAAATAACTATTAAAACTATTTGATCTAATTAAGTTATCAAAGCTTAAAATTGCACTGTTGGTTTTTTGGGGTGACACCATAACCAGTAAAGAATTATGAAATACAGGAATAATAAGTGCCAAGGAATTGTGTGCCAGGAGATGATAGATGATCATGTGTCATGAGCAAGGTATATATGACCCAGAATGCTCTATTAGTACCCTCTCAAAGTCAGGCAAAAACAAGGAAAGTCTCTAATAGATTGGGTAGAAACTTTGTTTCCAGGTTCTGAGAGAACATGGACAAAAGTAATATAGGATAGCGTAGCACCAATGCAATACTCACAGCATTGAAGGCGACTGTGAATATGCCAGCATAGTTCTGAATAGCAAAATATAACAGACTCTCCATATAGAAGATAGAAGCAAAACATTTATTTGGGTACCAGAAAGTGGAATCCCAAAACCAGAAAACCAAATCCATCATAGCAACAAAGAAGTTAATATACCTTAACACAATAGGAAACCACTCCATACCTAGCTGTCTCCTTGCCTGCATCCTTTCCTCCTTCTAGCTCTAATTGCTCTGACTCTCAGTTTCCTTTCAGTTCTGCTCCACCCGTACAGCAAGCTCCTTGCCCCACAGGTTCTATGTGATTATATTCGGCCTATTGGAGGCAAGGAAGATCTTCAAATTCCCATTGCCATTACAGATGGGCAGATTTGGATGGGTTGCCTCATTGGGAAGGGAACTCCCAAATTAATTAGATCACAGATCTGCTTGAGTATATTGAGTATTAATAAATTATCTCATGTTGTTCTTATGGAGAAGATAGATGCATGTACTTGACAATGATACAATTATGTTGGGTGGCCAGACCAAAAGAGTAGATATTGATGATCAAATGTCAATGTGGCAGGAGGTCTCCAATGGAATATCCCAGGGATTTGACCTTGGTCTTGTGCTATTGGAGATTTTTCATCAATAACTTAGTTAAAATCATGATTGTCATCAAAGACTCCAAGGTCATCTACTGTATCCTGAGTCATTGCCAGTCATCTTGACTTTTATCTTGCCCATGAACTTCAATGACTCTGGAAGACAGAATGAAGCTGATGACTTTGTGCAATTCTGTCTCATTTAGATCCAATTCATGAGCAAGTCAAGACATCACCTGTGATGTCATTGGTTCTCTTTGAAAATGAAGGATGCACAACAACAACAATTATGAGGGTAATCTATGTACTAATTGAGGACCTTCTTGATGAGGGTATTAGAAGGAACAGCCAGGACTTTTCATGTAACGCTTATCAAATTTTCAAATGAAAATAAGCTGAGCAGGATAACTAAGACAGTGAATTTTGGAGTAATGATCCAAAAACCTCTTGATGAGGCAGAGTATTGGGACAGATCTAAGAAACAGGTATAAAATGGGCATAATTGGTAAACCTTATGTTTAAATTTGAAAAAAAATCAGTCATCATTATAAAGTGAAAGAAGCATGGTGAAATAGCAGTTGTTATGTAAAAGCCTTGGGGGTATCTATGAATTGTAAGCTCAGTATGAGATAACAGTGTGATGTGGCTACCAAAAAAAGTCCATGAATTCTTAGGCTGTGTTACAGAGACCGATCATCAGTAATAGGGAGGTGTCAAGCCCATTTTACCAGAACTTCATCAGATCACATCTGAAATATTGCATTTAGCTTTGGGTACTACATTAGGCAGCACAGTGGATAGCATGTCCAGCTTGAAATCAGAAAGACTCAACTTCCTGAGTTCAAATCCAGTCTTAGACACTTACTATCTGTGTGACCCTGGGCAAGCCACTTAACTCTGTTTGCCTCAGTTTTCTCATCTATAAAAGGAGCCAGAGAAGGAAATGGCAAACCATTCCAAAATCTTTGGCAAGAAGACCCCAAATGGGGTCACAAAAAGTTGAACACAACTGAACAATAAAAAACACTGTAAAAAGGATGTAATAAGGATAATCTTGGAGTGGTCCAAAGGAGGGCAACTAAAATGATGGAGGGTCTTGAGGCTATGTCATATGAAAACTGATTAAAGGAACTGGAAATATTTAGCCTGGAGAAGAGAAGACATAACTGTTTAGAAGTATTTGAAAAAGTGTAGTATGGACAAGGGATTAAATTTATTATGTTTTTAGTCCCTGAGGTAGAGGAATGCTGATGAACTTTCAACAGCTGATTTTCTGGGGGAATGGTGGGGTGGGGTATATGTAGCAGTGATGCATTTAATTTTAATCTTCATTATTAACATTTTCTGCATCATTTTCTTCAATCTAAACAATCAACAAAACAATAAATCAAGCACTGGTTTGTAGCTTTTGTTGATTTCTGAGGTGTGATGCTCACACTGAAAATTTAATCATCTGTCACAATCTAGAAAGAGCTGGTTCTAGCACACCCTACCCACAGGGCAGAACCAGGAACTACCAAAAGGTGAACTTGGGCTCAGTTTCAGAAAAACATTCCTATAAATTAAAAACTGTCCAAAAAGTAGAAGGGACTATTTCAGGGGTAGTGAGCTCCTCAATCTTGTAGGTATTTAAGCAGATACTGAATGGCCATTTATTGGGTTTGTTATATTAGGGAATTTTTTTGTGTATAGTTTGGAATACATAGCTGCTAAGGTACCATCTGATTCTTAATTCTGTGAGTCTATGTAAGGAAGCTAATTTGTGCAGTGGATAGAGAAAGGAAGACTTTTCCCCCCTGAATTCAAATCCTGCCTCAGATATTTACTAGCTGTTTGACCCTGGGCAAGTCACTTAACCTTGTTTCCTCAGTTCTTTCCTCTGTAGAATGAGCTGGAGAAGTAAGTGGCAAACTAATCCAATATTTTGCCAAGAAAACCTCAAATGGGCTCATGAAGATTCAGACACTACTGAATGACAACAACAGTGTAGCAGGGATCCACTAAGAAGAAACAGACATATAGACATATACAAAGAAATATAGAAAAACATTATAATACTAAGGAAACTCAGAAGTCCATTGGTTGAACTGACAAATGAAAAAAAGATCAATAATATGGAAATTACTGCTTATTTAATGTTAGAGTTAATATTCTTCTGGAAAGTATAAAATGGGAGAAGTAGGGAATAGATATTTGTTTTCAAATATGCATGTATTAGTCACAAAAAAAATTACATATGAGGTCATAGGGAATGGCCACCTTAATTTTCAAAAGTAGAATTTATGCATACTGTACGTTTGGATCATAATGTGATAACATTCAGAGTTAAATAGCAGAAAACGAATGAGCATTTCTATAGCACTGAATATGTGTTAGTTACTGTGCTAAGTGCTTTACATATATTATCTCAATTGATCCTCACGATAACCTTGTGATGTAGATGCTGCTATTGTCCCCATTTTACAATTGAGGAACCTGAGACAAACAGAAGTTAAGTGACTTGTCCAAGGTCACATAGCTAGTAAGTGCCGGAAGCTGAATTTGAACTCAGATCTTCTTGATTCCAGGCCCAATGCTCTATTCACCTCACTGCCTCAAAATAACAATAACAAAAAGTATAAAGTCATATGGAAACTGAAAAGTAACTTATTAAATAATGATTGGGATGAATTAAAAACAAAGAAATAACAGATTATTTAAAAGACACTAACAATGATAATAGCACACATCCAACTGTGAGGGATGCAACCAAAGCATTTCTTAGCAGCAAATTTATGTTTCTTGGTACCTGTGTCCATCAGAAAGAAAAGGAGAAAATATGTTATTTTGGTCTTTAGTGAAGAGCACTGGGGAGTGGCGGGAGGAGGAAATAAAGCAATAACCTGAAAGTTTATTTTATAAAAGGCTCATCAACATAAAAAACAGGACAGAAAATAAAAGAACAGGTGAATTAATAAATGAAAGCAGGTTCTTTGAAAAAAAGTCAACTAGGTTGACAAATTTAATTTTTTAAAAGAGAGAAAAATGTCTATCAGCAAAATTGCTACTGGAAAAAGAATATTCATTTCAAATATAAAAGAAACTAAGAATTAGAATGTAAAAGAAATAGATGATTATTTACAAAAATGCAAATTTCTCAAAATGATAGAACAGGATTATTAAAATAGACCAATCTTAGAAGAAGAAATAAAACAAATATTCAAAGAATTAACATGTAAAAAAAGACACCTGGTTTAGATAGCTTTATACCAGTTCTTTTCAACCTTTCCAAAGAAAATAATTCCTGCTATACAGATAATTCATAAACATAGAAAAAGATGGAGCATTAACCTTTTTTGAGGTTATTACAGTATTGATTTTTAAAAACAAGTTGGATACATTAAAAAAGAAAATTATAGTCTAATTTCACTAATGAAAATAGATGTAAAATACTGAATGAAATATTAATTAAAAGATTATGTAATTACATTAAGGAAAGAATTCATTATGGCCAAGAAGTGTTTGTACCAGGCATGTAAGGTTGTTTCAACATTGGAAAGACTATTAGTATCCTAGAACATAAAAATCAAAAAAACTTTAAAAAAATATTAATACAGAAAAAAGACTGAGAAAATTCAGCAATCATTAATTACAAAAAGACTTGAATGAAATAGATATAGAGAAATTTTTCCTTAACATAATCAATGTTAGGACCTTAAGAAAAGAGTCAACATATTAATATAATGAAAAACATTAGAAATGCTCTTATAAATATAGGTATAAAACAAAGTTGCCTATTCTGTACACTTTTACTTGACCTCATGTAGGAAATTCCAATCCTTTCAAATAAGACAGGGAAAAGGTAGTAGAGGAATTAGCAATGAAAATGAAGAAGTCATAATATAACTATTTCTAGATAAAATGGTAGAATAGAGACAGCATGATATAATTAATGGAGAATTGACCTTTGAGGAGAAAAGAACCTGGGCTTAGGTCAATCTTCTGACATATTGGTCATGTATCCCTAGGTCACTTGAACTGCTTAAAGTACTCCCTAAGTAATTCTCTAACAGTATAAGCTGTGAAGAAGTTGCTGATTTACAAAGGTGACATGAGTTTTCTCAATGGAAACTCTATATAGCAATAAAATAATGGATCTAGTATGTAAAAAAGATAGAATACTTAAAAATCCTTAATGACGCAACCAAAAAATTAATGGAAACAGTAAATGAGTTCCTTGAAGTTGCAGAATACAAAACTGATCCACGATAATCATCTGCATTCTGATTCTTCTAGCAATAAAAATTTAAAACTGTAATTAAAAGAGAAATTTTATCTATAATAATGAAAAGTATCAAGTATTTGAGCATTAACTTAACTTAGAAAATGTAGAAATCACATAAGGAAAACTATAAAATGATGTATAAAATAAAGGAAGACCAAAAGAGCAGAAGAGATAATCACAGTTCATTGATAGGTCAGATTAACTTAGCAAAAAGTTTAATACTCCTGAAATTAATTGTTATATTTTCTGTAGTATCAATTAAAGTACAAAAGTTCTTTTTTATAGAATTAGACAGAATTGTGATGAAATGTATATAAAAAAACCAGCAGTTAAGAACAGTAAGAGGTATTCTGAAAAGAAAAACTGATGAATAGGACCTTATATTGTCAGATTTTTAACACATATTACAAAGCAGTATTATAAAAGCTATTTGATACTGGGCAAAAAAAAAAAAAGCCCTATAGAGAACTAGATCAATGAAAGAAAATAAATATTTCAGAAATCCAGCCAAATCTATACAAAAGATTACTGTCTGATGAACATTTAGAAAATAAAAAACTGAGTAAAGGATTCGTTACTTAATAAGTATACTTAGGGAAATTGGTTGTAGGTTTGGCAGGAAAGGAATTTGGATTCACATCTTACATTCTACTACTCTGTAAATTCCAGCTGGATGAGACTTAAATGTGAAAGAATGAATTCCAGAAAAAATGGAAGGAAACGAAATTATTTATATCAGTTCTTGAGAGGAAATTATTTTCTTTCATTGAAAAGTATGAAAAGAACTTCTGGAGATAAGCTATATAGGTTGGCCTATAATTCTTTTAAAAGCTTCTTACCACTAAAATAATATAAATAAAAGAAAAATAATACTAGAAAAATGTTTACAGTATATGTAAGACATCAAAAATTGACTATAAAATACATGTGGGCAGTTGGGTGGTGTAGTGACCCAGAGTCAGGAACACTTATCTTCCTGAGTTCAATTCTGGTCTCAGAAACTTACTAGCTGTGTAACCCTTGCTAAGTGACTCCACCCTGTTTGCCTCCATCTGTAAAATGAGCTAGAGAAGGAAATGGCAAACCACTCCAGTATCTTTGCCGAAGAAAACCCCAAATGGGATAACAAGTCAGACATGACTGAAAATGACTGAACAACAACCAAAATACATGTATAGCATGGATTGAATTAGAGAACATTCTATAGAGTTGTGTCCTGACCACTTTTAGCAAAATGTAAATAATGCTAAAAAAAAAAAAAAAAGAAGGA
>CM053583.1:245819093-245874117 GCA_028627135.1 Pseudochirops cupreus | reverse complement strand
GAGGAGGAGGAGGAGGAGGAGGAGGAGAAGAAGAAGAAGAAGAAGAAGAAGAAGAAGAAGAAGAAGAAGAAGAAGAAGAAGAAGAAGAAGAGAACTGTTACTTTGGATAAGATCAGACAACCCTGGATAGTATCTTTTGTCTTCTCCTTACCCAAAGGCAACTTCTAAGCTCTTTCCATTCCATCAATTTAACATGTGGGCTTCAAATGAGAGGAAGGAGTTGAACTACCCTTCCTTCACCTACCAGAAATGATGAACTATGAGCACATGTGTTGACTTAGGTGAGCCTGAGCCCGAACCTTGGGCCTTGAACTGCCTTTTATGCTTTGTGTTTCTGCCCCAAGCACAAGTGATAGAAGAGTGATCTTGAGATGGATGCATCCATACTTGGAGGAATCCTTGTGAGTTTGAGTGTTTTGAAGATCTTGGGGTCTACAGTTGAAGATTGCTGACAACAGCAGTGTTTGGCAACTATAACTTCCTTGGAGAACACCACCACAGACATGGGGAGGGCTTCAAGTCCTGACCTGATTTGACTGAAGGCATGAACTTGGAGGAAGATTGCATTAGCATACATTACATTAGGGTACATTAGTTTAATTCAGAGGTGTGGAACCTGTGGCCTCAAGGCCACATGTAGCCTTCTAGGTCCTCATGTGTGATTTTTTGACTGAATCCAAATTTCATAGAACAAATCTTTTTATTAAGGAGATTTGTTCTGTGAAGTCTGTATTCAGCCAAAGGGTCACACTTGAGGACCTAGAGGACCAGAAGTGATCTTGAGGCCACAGTTTCTCCATCCCTGGTTAGGTGATGTGTAACAATGCCTATTTAGCTGTACCCTTTATGTTTTGATAGTTTTAAGTTTCAACTTTTCAGGAAATTATAACAGTAGTTATGTTATTATGGATACATGTTTAAGGGGGGCTTTGTTGTTGTTGTTATTAATATATACTCGGTATTTTTTGTTAAGTATTTATTTTGTATGAAGAAAATAACTCTCATACATGATTTACAAAAACATCTCATACGTGATTTACATTGTACCTTGAGTGTCTTACTACTTCCCCCTTATGGATAGTCCATAGATATGAGACAAATATTAGCTTTAATTAATTTTACCTGAGGTAGACATGTCATGAACCAATGAGTTACATAAAAAGTATGTGCATGTGTGTGTATGTATGTATGTATAGGTATATACATAGTAAAAGTACACAGTAAAATCTATGTATGTATGTAATACACACACACAATAAAGAGTGTTTGACCCCTCTCTCTAGAGAGCTGGGCTCTCCTACAACTAAAATCATTTCATTGCACCTATGGATCTAGAGTTAAGCTCTTCAGCCATCTTTCACCTCCTTGGTGCTATTGTTGCATAAGAAACTATTTTTAGAAGCTCAATACTAACTCCCATTCCAGAGGAGTTAAGTGGCTCAGTAGATAGAGCATTGGGCTGTAGTTAGAAAGACATGAGTTTAAATCTGGTCTTAGACACTACCCTGGGCAAGTCACTTAACCATTCTTTGTCTTAACTTACCAGAGAAGGAAATGGCAAACCACTCCAATATCTTTGTCAAGAAAACCCCATGGATAGTATTGGCATGTATGGTCCGTGATGTCATGAAGAGTTGGACATGCCTGAATGACTAAACAATAACAACAACTCCTGTCCCAGAAGGGATAGTCAAAGAGCATGAACAGAAAATTTTCAAGAGTAAAAATAATTGTTAATAACCACTTGAAAAAGTGTTCAGCTTCTCTAACATGAAATAAAAATTATAGGAACTTTGAGGTGTCAGCTCAACAAACACCATGTCGCTAGAAATAATTATAAAATGATAAGTTATAAAAAAAAACTTTTATACAAATAACATCATATTTAAATAATTGGAGAAATATTAATTGTCCATTGTTAGGCAGGGCCGATATAATAAAAATGGCATTTTTAGCCAAACGAATTTATATATTCAGTACCATTCCAATTAAATTACCATTTTTTTCTACTGAATTAGAAAAAAAATAATAACAAACTTCATTTGGAAAAACAAAAACAAAATCAGGAATATAAAAGGAAATAATGAAAAAAATGTAAATGTTTAGCAGTACCAGATGTTAAACTATATTATAAGGCAGTAATTATCTGGTCTTGGCTAAGAAATAGAAAGGCAGATCAATGGAATAGTGTAGGCATACAATTTACAGCAGCAAAGTACAAGGACCATATATTTGACCTAAGATTTTGGAGAAGAATTCATTATTTGGTTGAAAAAAATTGTTGGGGGAACTGGAAAGCAATCTGGCAGAAACTAGACACAGACCAGTATCTTATACCATTTATCAAGATAAGGTCAAAATGGATACATGCCCCAGATATAAAGATTTTACAAGAAAATTAGAACATGGAATATATTGCTTATTAGACTAATGAATAGGCAGGCAAACAATTTATGAACAAACAGGAGACAGAGAGCAAAGTTAGATATAAAATGAACCATTTTGATTATATTAAATTTAAAAGGTTTTGTAGAAATAAAACAAATGCAGCCAAGATCAGCAGGAAGGCAGAAAACTGGGGGAGGGGGAATTTTAAAGACAGTTTCTCAGATAAAAGTCTTATATCTAAAATATGTAAAGAACTTTGTTAGATCTATGAATCATTCCCTAATTGATAAATGGTCAAATATTATGAACAGATGATTTTCTTTTCTTTTTTTTTGGCGGGGGGGGGGGGGAGAAGAAGGCAAGGCAATTGGGGTTAAGTGACTTGCCCAATGTCACATAGCTAAGTGTCAAGTTTCTGAGACCACATTTGAACTCAGACCCTCCTGACTCTGGGGCCAGTGCTTTATTCATTGTATCACCTAGCTGCCTCTAGTCAGCTAGATGATTTTCTGAAGAAGAAGTCAAAATGATTTTTAGTCATAAGAAAAAATGCTGTAAATCATCATTGATTAGAGAAATGCAAATTAAAACAACCCTGAGATGTCATTTTATGCATATCAGATTGGCTAAAATGATAGAAGGGGAAAATGACAAATTGAGGGGATGGGGAAAAATTGGGACACTAGTTCACATTCCATTGTGGAATTATGAACTGATCAACCATTTTGGAGAGCAATCTGGAATTATGCCAAGAGAGTTATTAAACTACCTTCTGACTCAGCAACACCCCTACTTGGTCTATATTAAAAGATAATGAGGGGAAAAGGAAAAGAACCTCTACCTTCTAAAAATGTTTCTACTAACTCTCTTTGTGGTAGCCAAGAACTGGAAATGGCAGGGATGTCCATCAATTGGAGAATGGCTGAACAAGTTGTGGTATATAATTGTGATGCAATATTAATATGTTATAAAAAATTATGAACTCAATGATTTTAGAAAAAAACATGGAAAGATTTGCATGAAATAATGAAGAACAAAATGAGCAGAACTAAGAGAACATTTTATAAAGTTACAGCAATATTGTTTTAAGAACAACTTTGAGTGAATGTTATTTTGACTTTCACAGATACCCAAATTAACTATAAAGGACATATGAAGAAAGATGCTATCTGCATCCAGAGAAATAATTGACAAATAGAAATATATATAGAATAATTTTACGTACATATATTTGTTTGTGTCTAATGGTAGCCATGGGGGGGGGAGAAATTTACATGATAATTTTATTGTATATTTGAAAGGAATAGCAAGTTGTACACAGTAGATTTACAGTTTCCTATGTAACATCTTTTTTATTGTATGGACATACAATCTTTTGTATTGTTTTATTCCACAGATTAAAGGTAAAATTAAAAAAAGAAATAATTAAGAGCATCAAATTCAATGAAGGTAGGGATTGGGAATTGTGCAAAGGAGGTATATTAATTCATTTTTTTGGAACTGCGAACTTGTAGAATCTTTCTGGAGAACAACATAACAGTATGCAGTAAAGTTTATAAAAATAGCCATATTTTTTTGATTCAATAATTCCTTTGTTAGAAATTGACTCTGAAAGTATTATCAGAAATAGAGGTATGTGTAAGATTCTTATAGTAGAATTACATGTAATTGAAAAATGGAAAACAAGCCAACAATTGGAGTATGCTTAAAAAAACCTGTCCCATATTAATGTAATGGAACACTATACAGCAATTAAGATTCACAAATATGGGGCTTACAAAAAAGCTTGGAAAGATCCTTATGGAATATAAATTTTTTTTTAAAAAAGTAGAACCATATGAGATTTTCTTTATCCTTTTTCTTATTGCTGAGCTTTTAGGTTGCTTCCTTTTTTGCAATTACACATAATGCTGCTGCCAAAATCTTGGAATAGATAGTTGTTTTTGTTTTTTACAAGGCTATCAGGTTATATTCCTAACAAAGGAATTATTGAGTCAAAGGGTATGATTATATATGTGGTGAGTCAAAGAGAGCACACACTAACTATTATCATATGGGCAAAAAGAAACAAGGATGAATGGACTGAGAATCCACAAGCAGAATTAGGAAGAGGAACTGAGACAGGGCTTTGATACTTTATTCATTGAAATAAATTAGTTTAAATGTAAATAGTTTTAAAATGAGTATAGGTGGCTGTGTTTATGTTAAATGTTAAGCTTTTAATAAAACAATTTTAAAAAATTCAAAATGGGCACGAGGGTTCAACTTTGCTGGATTTTGGATTTTGGCGGAAGAGCAAAGAGCTGGAACCCAAGTTTAGGGCTGGATTTGGTTACATTGTATTAGCAATGTTATGGTGAAATTGTGTTGGCCAGAGTAAATTTGGGATGCTTGACTGTGTTCTCTTTATTTCGAACAAACTGAAAATTTTACTACCAGGCAGGGAGGAAACATTTTGAGAATTATGATAAATCAGGATTACACATGTTAACTACTAGGATGATAGAGGCCAAAGAAACACTTAGCCTGAGATATACAGGAAATTGAGGCCCATGTGCATTTTGTGAGTGCCGGACTCACCTTCCTGAATTCAAATGCAGCCTCATCTAACTTACTAGCTGTGTGACCCTGGCTAGTCACTTTATTTGTTTACCTCAGTTTCCTCATCTGTAAAATGAACTGAAGAAGAAAATGGCAAATCACTCCATTAACTTTGCCAAGAAACCCCCAAAGGAAGTCACAAAAAATGGGTCATGATGAAAAAAAGCTGAACTATAACAACACGATAGGAGAGAAACATTTGGGGAGAAATATCACCTGAATAGGCATTTAGGGACATTTCAAGAAGTGAGGTGGGGAGGTAGAAGTCAGGGAGCATATCTATATGTGGGAAATGATTATTATATCTTTGTTTTATTCTCTTTTTTTAGAACTTTCTTTTCCATTTACTGAAACTCTGCTTTGACTATCAGGATTGACAAAATCTGGAGCTTTCCTCATATTTACTCAGTGGACAAATGCATGAAGACAATACTAACTTGCATTTGTATAAGACCTCAGACTACAAAGTGCCTTGACACTTTGTGCCTCAATAAAATTGATTCTTGGTAGAGTCTACTGACATCCCTCCCAATCAAAGAAGGGCACTTTCATATGTAAATGTTAATATGTAGATAATATGTAAATACATTAATTGGAATTTTATAGTCCTAGAAAGCTGATTAACCAGCAAGTGTTTGATTTGAACTCAGGTCTCCTGACTCCAAAGTCAGCACTCAGAGTTACCACCAGAACCCTAAGAGAATAATAGTCACTCTTGTGGGACTCCACCTGCTGGCTCTTCACGATTCCCTTTCTCCATCTATTTTTAACTCCCTTTTATGCGTTTTCTCTCTCTCTGTTCCAATGTGGAGAAGGAGCTCCTTGAGAGGACAGACAATCTTTCCCTTTTTTGTTTGTATTTTTGTTTCCGGCACTCAGAACATGATCTTACACATCGTTGTTATTGTTGTTCCTTAGTCATAAGTGCTTTAATAAAACCTTGTTGAAAAACGTTGAAATGAAAAAGGAGTAGTTTCACCCTTTGTAAACTCTCACCAGATGGAGACACCTACAATCATTTTTCAGTAGGAGCAGCAGTAGGACTGAACTCACTTTTTTTTTCTCTTTCTCTCTCTTTCCATCCCCTAGATCCAGTAACTTCAGTAGCTAGAATTGGAGACTGTGGCATCACCACTTGGGAGCAGAGACTGTGGCAAGGGCAGGTGGCAGCTTCATATTCCATCACCACTGGGCTCTCTCTCTGTCTCTCTGTCTCTGTCTCTGTCTCTGTCTCTCTGTCTCTCTCTCATTTCTCTCTCTGTCTCTCTGTCTCTCTCTTTCTCACTCTCCCCCTGTCTCTCTCTCTCTGTCTCTCTCTCTGTGTCTCTGTCTGTCTCTGTCTCTCTGTTTGTCTGTCTCTCTGTCTCTCTCTCATTTCTCTCTCTGTCTCTCTGTCTCTCTTTCTCACTCTCCCCCTGTCTCTCTGTGTCTCTGTCTCTCTGTCTCTGTCTCTCTATCTGCCTCTCTTGCTGAGAATGCTCCGAGGGTTTCTCATGACCTCCCCCCCCCCCCCTTAGTAAACTTGTATTTCCTCTGTAATCATCTCTGCTACTCAGATATATTTTCTGCTCTTCCTGTCTCCCTAAGAAGAATCAGTCAGTTAACAAACAGTTATGAAACCCTTACTGTGTTCCAGGCACTGGCTAATAAGCACTGTGGACACAAAGAAAGGCAAAAAACAGTCCCTAACTTCTGGGAGCACACATTCTAATAGGGAAGACAGCATGAGAACAACTGTATAGTACAGGATGTACAAAGAAGCAGGATATTCTGGAGGCAATCTCAAAGGGAAGGCACTAGCTGTGGAGAGGGGCAGGTGGTGGAGATTGGGAAAGGCTTCCTGCAAAAGGTGGATTTGAAAGACGAGCTTTCAATCACAGTCCCACAGCTCTCCAAGACTCAGGTTGATAAGCACTGGTGAACTTTTGGTTACATATAGCACATCACTAGCAAATTTTGAATTGTTTATACACACATGGACACATATACCATACACACATATGTGTACATATATGTGTGTAAGTCAGCCAGAGAAACTGCATAATTGGGCCATAGTGCAAAATGATCCATGCAAATGCAGTATCACCTGATGCACCAAGATGTATAATTCTTCACTTGCCCATTATTACTTTAAAAAATTATTTATTTACTTTTAGTTTCCAACATTCAGTATCACAATCTCTCAAGTTCCAAATTTTCTCCCCCTCCTTCTTCCCCCCAATATGGCAGCATGCAATCTGATAAAGGCTCCACAAATGCCTTTACAGTAAACATCAGTCAAGTTGTAAAGAAGGGTTATAACCAATGGAGTGAACAATGAGAAAGAAGGGACAAAACAAAACAAAATACAAAAAAGAGAGAGCAGGTGGTTTGCTTCAATCTGCATTCAGACCCTGCAGTTCTTTCTCGGGATGTGGGTAGTTCTTTCCATCATGAGTCCTTTGTAGTTGTCTTATAGCCTTGCATTGCTGAGAGGAGCCCAGTCTATCAAAGTTAGTCATCACAGATACAATGTGTCTTTAATTGTATACAATGTATCTTTAATTGTATACAATGTTCTTCTGGTCCTGCTCCTCTCACTCAGCATCAGTTTATACAAGTCTCTCCAGGTTATTGTGAAGTCCGTCTGCTCCTCATTTCTTATAGCACCATAGCATTCTGTTACATTCATATACCACTCGTTTAACCATTACCAAATTAATGGGCATCCCCTTGATTTCCAGTTCTTTGCCACCATGAAAAAGAGCTGCTATAAATATTTTGTACATATAGGTCCATTATTACTCTTGATATATAGTCCTACAGCCCCCTCCTGATCATGCAGTGACCCTTCAGACCATGTTACTCATAGTGACCAGCTGCCCACCATTTCCCTCCTTAACTGTGAGAATAATTTGGAAGATGTGGCTTTGGTTGTGATTGTACAGAGTCTTTACACTGAATCCTAATAAATGAAGATTTAATTGGAAGTTGGAGAAAAAGTGTGTGTGTGTGTGTGTGTGTGTGTGTGTGTGTGTAGAGTGAGTGAAAGAGAGAAACAGAGAAAGAAACAAGGTAAAACAGAGACAGAGAGAGATACAGAGGCAGAGAGATAGAGAATGAGACATGGAGAGAGAGAAAGAGGGAGGGAGAGAGAGAGAGAGAGAGAGAGAGAGAGAGAGAGAGAGAGAGAGAGAGAGAGGTGTCTGGCTTAAGGGGTTTGCCCTAAATTTCTAGAGGAGTCCTAAATAAATCAGCAACTGCCACTTGATGATTAGTTAGAGGAAACAGAAACTACAGGACAAAGCCAGGAAATGACCTTAGAGACTAAACACAGTGTATTTTATTCTAGGGCTTTTTTTCTCACTTAGAAGTGCTGCCAGCTTGTTTAAAGGGAAACAATCCTATCAGGGAAGAATTTGGTAATCTGCCAGGCCTTTGACAAATGTAGTAAAAGATTTATGAAAGACAGAAATCAAAGGAAGGGGAAGGACCAGAGGATGTATACTCAAGAGATGCGCCAGGTGTGCCCCAGGCTGACACAGACTTATTTATTGCACTTCAGGGATCTTTCCATTGAGTGTGAGGAAGAATATATGCAGAGACTGGATCAGAGCATCATCAGTTTAGAGCTGGAACAGACCTTTGAGGTCATTAAGCCCAATCATCTCATTTTACAGATGGTGAAACTGAGACCATAGGGTGAAGAGACTTGCCTAGGGTCCCACAGGAAGCAGGAATCAAAACCTGCATTTGACCGGTTTTGATCCCGGGTCTACCGTGTTACCTCACTGCTTCTCAATCTTTGACAGGTCTTTACTTTCCCTAGAAGCAGGTCTGAGGTTCAGAATGGGCTACCCATTTTGGACCTGTAAGCAACTACTGTTAGGGCTATGCTAAAGGATACACCATGCCCCCCTACTTTTCTTGTAGTTGTAATATCAAGTTAAAATGAAGATTAAAAGCTGCTTTGAAGAGCTTTAAGAAGTTTCTAAGGCAGCTTGGGAAGGGGTGGGGGTGAGAATAGTGAATTGATGACTTTTTATTCATCACTAAAGCCTTATGGGATAGGTGTAGAGGTGAAGAGGTGATGGAAAAGAAAGGATGTCAAGGGGGATTTGGGGGAAGAGGGATGGAACTCCATGACAGAGACATCCAAATTCATTGTTTTCTAGGAATGGCTATGATAACTATATAAGAAAGGATTAGGGCATAAGGTTTTTAGGTAATGTGTTAGTTCTCTCTATTGACTTATCTAAGACCAGAGAGAGAAAAACATTAACAGAAGTAGAAGAGAACAACTCCATGACAATTTATTTTTTCTTTTGAAATGAACCCAACAAATAGCCCTATGGAAACTAAAATGTTATACTTGGCATGGCAATGGACTGTTAACAGCTCTAACTGGAATAAAAAGAGCAAGGATATATTTTCTCTTTTTCCGCACTATTCTGGCTTGGAGAGGGGCTCACAACAATATTTCTATGGGGTAGAGATATATTTGGAAATTACTGAAATATAAAAACAAAAGGTAATAGTGCAAAATTAAAAACTAAATAGTATGTATTTGTGAAAAATGATGTGTAAATATATGTTTGCATATATATGAATGTGTGTATACATACATAATCAATATGTATTAATTGATCAACTCTGTGTGTGTACATGGTCACATATAAGTATATAGTTGACTAATGGGCCAATTTCACTTATACAACTGAAGATCTTGCTACACTTCTGTAGACATTTTCTATTTAATAACATCACAACAGCATATAGAGGGGAAAATGAATTTTGTTTCCTTTGTAAAACCTGTTGAGAGTTACAAACTGAATCAACATCCCTGCCTGTCCTCAGCTAATTAACTGGGGGTGCATTTTGAATGTTTGTCCATATCCCCAATTCCAGAAAATATCTCTGGGTTCCTAGGGATAATTTAGCATTATCTGTTGAAGTACCTCCTCCAATAGCTTACACCAAAGAATCACAATAAAATCTATGTGACAAAGATCTGGTTTGATGTTTAAAATTCCAAATGAAAAATGAACAAACAATAAATTCAAACCATTTCTTTAGCATGGCTGTTAGACAATTCTAAAATAACTGGGATCATCCTTGGTTGGTATTCTCTCACTCTTGGGGTCCCTCATGATCCCTAAGTGGTCCATATATCATTATAATACTGATAACTACTGCTTGGCTGGCATTTCCAAAAAACTGTTCAAAACCAGTTTATACAAATATGACTCCATTTAAGCCAAAAGAGCATTTTGTTCAGTAGGTCTCATCTGAGCAGATGCGGGATGATGACCACTAGCAATACAAAGTCATCCAGGCCCAAGTAGGACAGGGCACAACCATTTAGGTGAAAGGGGAGTGATGTCAACATCCTCACCCTTTAGTCCCCTGAGCCTAACTTGCACTGAATGGGCACTGCCTCAGTCAAACTGAGACCTGGTAAAGACCTTAGGTCAAGGTCTCCCACTGCACCCCACGCCAACTACAGTAGTCCGGATCTATATCTTGACACTGGACCCAGATGACTTGGGAGGAGAAAGTGAGGTTGGTGACTTTGCAAAGTCCTCCCTCACTTAAATCCAATTCTCTTGGAAGTCATGGTATCACCTTCTGGAAGTCATGGTCCTCTTTAGAACAAAGGACAAACAACTTCAACAACAATAAGAGCCCAACTTGCTTGGACAGAGGGGTTAGGACATTGCTTCTTCCCATAGGGAATGGTCACAAAGGAAACAGACTCTGACTTTAGAGTATGAATCATAAAGAAGGGATTAAAAAGAGAGAAAGAAATCAACAATCGGGATCTAGACTAGGTGAAAAGAAGGCCATAGGAAAGGAATCAGATAAATCCAATTGTAGATTCATAGTGAATGGAGCACCAAGTCTGGAGTCAGGAAGACTTGAATTCAAATCCAGTATCAGACTCTTAATAGCCGTGACCCTCAGCAAGTCACTTAACCCTGCTTACCTCAGTTTCCTCATCTGTAAAATGAGTTGGAGAAGGAAATGGCAAACATTCCAGTATCTTTGTCAAGAAAATCCCAAATGGAGTCATGAAGAATCAGACACGACTGAAATCACTCAACAGATATTATTCCTATTTGCACCCCACTGGAAATTACAAATCCTCAGGTCTTTTCTCTCTCTGTCTTTCTCTCTCTCTCTTTCTCTCCTGGGGTCATCAAGTTACTTCCTGGAGGTTTCTCATCTCATCTGAAACTGGATTTGAACTTGGGTCCTTGTGATTCTGGGTCCAATATTCTATCCACTGGGCCATAACAACAAGTGTTGACCACATTACTTTGTTTCCACCACCTTCTCTGTAGAGAGGAGAACAAAGAAGGAGAAAAAGTATGAAATGATTTAATGGAGGGAAATACAATCAGAATTGTCAATGTGAATGGATGAATTCATTTGTAGTAGAGAAGAGGGCAGCAGTATGAGTTAGAAAGCAGACTCCAACAATATTTGCTTAAAAGAAAGAAACTTGAAATAAAGATTAACACAGTTAAAATAAGGGGCTGGAGCTGAATTTATTATAGTTAAAGAAAATTTAAAAGGCAGAGCTGGAAATCATGGTCTTAAAGTAACAGTAAAAGTGCATGATTAAAAGAGATAAGAAAACTAAAATATGCTGAAAGTCACATTTAAAAGTGAAATAACCAATACTTAATGTATATATATACCAAAAGGCACAGTATTCAAGTACTTCAGGGACAAGCTAATCAAATTAAAGGCAGACATAGATTTTGAAACTCTAATAAAAAAATTTTGAAACTCGGGGACCTCAATGTACACCTTTCCAAACTAGACAAATATAATTAAAAAAAAGAAAAGAAAAGAAAAGCAAGAAATAAATTCAGGACTTGAAGAAAGTTTTAGAAAATTTAAATATAATGGCCCTCTGGTGATTAAAGAATTAGGATAGAAGGTGACATACATATTTTTCAGCTGTGTATAGTACTTTTACAGAAATTAACCACCTGTTAGGGAATAAAACTTTATAATCTAATGCAGAAAAGCAGAAATGTTCACCACATCCTTTACTTACCACTATAGAAGAAGAAATATTTTTGGTGGGAGGTGAACTTCAGGAGCAAGGGCAAAAAATCCCATGTAAGAAGTACTTCTTGAATTAAACCTTGAAGGGAATGTCAAGACACTGATGTTTAATGATGTCTTTGATATCTTGCGATAACTAGGTTTCCTGACTGTTAATTTTTGACGAAGGTAACAAATAGTGAAGTGCAGATGGTTGATGTTAATATGTTTATCTGTGTGCATATCTTACAGATATATACATACATATCTTGTTTATCTTTGTATCTCTTTCCCCTCCAATGCCACCTAGCATAATGCATCACCTGCTTTTTAAATTAAATTGAATTCCTATATCAGATTGCACACCATCTTGGAGAGGAGGGAGGAAAGGGAGGGGGAGAAAAATTAGAACACACACGTATGTATGTGTATCATACACATACATATATACATATGCATATATTATATATACATACACAAACACACATAAATGATGATGATGATGCTAATGCTGCCTCCCTTTCCCAGATGTACTCCAACAAGTTAGCAGGTAGATTCAGGTTAATAATAGACTAAGCTTTCTTCAAGATGGATTGATTATAATTTTTGTTGTTGTTTTTTTAAATTAGACTTCCCTTGACTTTAAATCCTGCTTAATAACTCTCGTTGTTATTTAAACTAGTGGTATGGAGAACCTGTTGAACTGTGATATAATGCCTAAGCTTCTCTTATCAGAGAAATCTTTATGAGTCTCAACCCTCAGAAAACATAAAAATCAACAAAACTGGAAGAAAGCAAGGACTTCATACAAACTATCAGCTGTGTTGAGGTTTGGCTGCAAATCTAGTTTTAAAAAAAAAAATCCTACTTGCAGGAGCCAAAGTGGGTAATCTCAGTGTCTTACCCAATGTGATTTCCACTTAAATTTTTCTAAATTGCTATTCCATTAAATTCCTATGTGTGTTGTGTGTGTGTATTGGGACACTTTATTTTCTTCAGTTCTTTGTGTTTTCTCTCATTAAGCAACGCTTATATCTGTGCTTGGACTTTCGTGTCATAAATACCTAAGGCTTTAAAGGAAATAAAGACAGAACTGTCCTAGTTTGTTTTGCTTTGTTTTCCTTCAGCATTCCCATGACTAAACTTTGAAATGAAAACCCCATGAAGATAAATGAGAGAAAATCACACCTTTTGTAAAAGCTTGTTATTTTCCTCTCTCTCTACCTGAAGGCTGAATGACCTGAAATTGATGGGATCAACCAAGAGAATGAGAAGCATTTCAGTAGGTAGATGACTTCTTCAAGGCTAGAATATCAAAATCTGTTTGAATCTTCATGGTTCCTCATATTCGTCTCCATGTTCTCATGCCCTATGGAGTTCCATTTTTATGGAACATGCATTCTGGCTTCATTTTCATTGGAAATTATATTACTTTATATAGAAAAAATGATGAGTTCTCCTTAAGGTTAAAATCTTTGAAAAAATGCCTGGGGTTTGGGGCTACTGTTGAGTTTAAAGGAAAATCATCAGATCTTTTCAGTTTCAAGCCATATAGAAATATTAGGTCTTCAAATTTCACAAAGGTGACAACTCTAGGGACCAAGTAGTTTTTGAAAGTAGTAATAGCTGCCCAGGTAATTATTAACAGCAACCAAGATATGTATTTTTTTCCTTTTCTGTATTATCTCCTGCTTATCTGAATATCCTATTCCCTTTGTGTTCCCATAAGAATACACAATGATCTATATGAAGTTTCCTTTAAAAACCAACATATACAACTCTTCCTTTGTTTATGAATCTAATGGATCTAGTCTGATGCACCATCCTTGTAGCAGGAGCAAACAAGTTAGATATCTTTCAGTCTACTTGGACCTTTTATCTGTTTCAGTCCGATTCCATTTTGACACATTATAATATTTAGGGATAACCATTAAAAACTGGTTTGGGGTAGTATTTAAATACAAGGTAGTTTGGAAGGAAAGGCATTAGTAGGTTGGGAATCAGGAAAAAAACTTCATGCAGAAGATGATGCTTTAGTTCTATCTTAAAAGGAGAGAAATAGAGTACAGGTGTCTTGGTACTCTCTATATGAACCTTTAGTTTTCCCCTATTTTGGTCAGGGTTAAGTAGTAGTTTACAAGACACCTAGGCTTGCAGCCTCAGTGATGTCTTCAATGGCTCGTCCTCACACATGCCACATTTATTACAGACATCTCCTTCTCTCCACTCATGTCACTGCCACCTTGTATTTAAATACTTTGTAGTGTATATCTATATATGTATGCTATGTGTATATTGTATGTAGTATATTATACTGATGCTCCATATATTTTTATATATTCACATCTTGTTGTCCCCATTCAATTAAGTTTGTTGTCAGTAGAGATTGTTTGATTTTTTGCACTTGCATCCCCAGTGCCTGACACATAGTAGGCATTTAAAAAATACTTGTTAATTGATTGACTGTAGATTCTCAGGGTTAGAATGTCCTCTACAACATTCCCAATAGGAGGTCATCTAACATTTCCTTGAAGACTTCCAAAAACAGAAAATCTGTTACATTCAAAAGCAGCTCATTCCATTTTGTGTAAGTTCTCATTGTTTGAAGTTTGGGGGATATTTTTCTTCTTATATCAAGACAAAATTTGTCTTTTTTCAACCATGATTCATTTCACCTAGTTCTGCCCTCTAGAGTGAGGCAGAGTAGTCTAATCTCTCTCTCACATTACTGCCCTTTAAACACTTGGAGCAAACTAGCATGCTCTTCATTGTCTTCTCTTCTCTGGGTTTTCTCCTTTTCCTTTAAGTGATCTTCAATTTTAGGATCTCGAGGCCCTTGGCTTTCATGTTTGCCCACCTCTAGATGCTTCCAGCTTATCAAGGTAGTAACCTCCAAAGATATGTTACCCAGATTGTTGGTCATTTTTTTCAGTCATGTCTGACTCTTCATGACAGAGGTAGCCAGGGACCTTGGTACAAGCCTGGCTAGTTGAGAGGAACAGAGGTTCCTGCTGCTATTTAACTGAGATAAAGAGGGCATCCTCCCTCCTTCCTTCTCCCTTAAATTATATCTTAATGCCTGGAACGGAGAACCCAAGAGGTCTACCAGATGGAAACTGTCTCTATTCTATCCAGTGTGTCGCTCTGAGTCACTAGAAACCAATGGGGGAAGGTGGTAAGGAAAAGCAAAGATTCAACCCAATAAAACTAATGCATAACTGGGACATGACAGAGTATCTGCTCATGCTCCAAGGATAAGAGAAGGGGAGACCTTTTAGAAAACACTTTAAAAATTATTTATTTATTTTTTGATTTATGAAATAATACAAGTGTTTCTATAACAGTGAAATTTTTTTAAAAAGATGATTGCATATGAAACTGCAAATCTATTATGTACAACTCATTATTCCATTTAAATGTATGCTAAAGTTATCATGCAACTTTCTTGTCTTTCTTTTTTTCTCCCCCAGATGGCTACCATTAGACACAAATATGTATGTGTGTGTATATGTGTGTGTGTCACACACACATATAATGAGGAAAATCATCATAGACATACTTCTATTTATCAGTTCTTTCTCTGGATGTAGATAGCATCTTCCTTCATAGTCTTTTGTAGTTAATTTGGGTATTAATACTAATTAAAATTACTTAGTCCCTCAAAGTTGCTTTTAAAACAATATTGCTGTGACTGTATACATTGTTCCCTTGGTTCTGTTCATTTCTCTCTTCATTTTTCATGCAAGTCTATTCACATTTTTCTAAAATCAATGCACTCACCATTTCTTATAGCACAGTAGTATTCCATCATGATCATATACCACAACTTGTTCAGCCATTCCCCTGTTGACAGGCATCCCCACAGTTTCCAGTTCTTTGCCACCATGAAGAAAGCTTCTATAAATGTTTTAGAACATATAGATTTTTTTTCCCCTTTTTCCCTAGTAATCTTTAGAAATAGACCTAGTAGTAGTATTACTGGGTCAAAGGGTACAGGCAATTTACTAACTCTTTAGGCATAATTTCAGATTGCTCTCCAAAATGACTGGATCAGTTCATAATTCCACCAACAGTGAATTAGTGTCCCAGTTTTTCCATATTCCCTTCAAAATTTGTTGCTTTCCCCTCAATTATTTTAGCCAATCTGATTGGTATAAAATGATATCTCAGGGTTGTTTTAATTTGCATTTCTCAAATCAATGATGATTTAGAACATTTTTCATATGCCTATAAATTGTTTTGATTTATTTCTTCATCTGAAAACTGCCTATTCATCTCCTTTGAGCAATTGGGGGATTACTCATATTCTTACAAATTTAATAAAGTTCTTTATATATTTTAGATATGAGACCTTTTTCTGAGAAGCTGTCTATAAAAATTTTCCCTAATTTTCTGCTTTCCTTCTGATCTCAGCTACATTTGTTTTATTTGTACAAAACCTTTTAAATTCAATGTAACCAAAATTAACTATTGTACACCTCATACTGCTCTCTTTCTCCTTTATTCATAAGTTGTTTATCTACCTGTAAGTCTGATAAGTAATATGTTCCATATTCTTCAAATTTTCTTGTAATATCTTTCTTTATGTCTAGGTCATGTATTCATTTTGACCTTATTGTGGGAAATGGTATAAGATATTGGTCTATGTCCATTTTCTGCCATACTGCTTTCCAGTTTTCCCAACATTTTCTACCAAATAATGAATCTTTATCCCCCAAATTTAAGTCTTTACACTTGTCAAACATAAGGTTACTATATTTATTTGCTGCTGTAAATTGTATGTTTACTCTGTTTCACCGATCTATCTTTCTATTTCTTAGCCAGCACCAGATAGTTTTGTTAGTTACTGCCTTTTAATATAGTTAAAGATCTGGTCTTGCTAAGCCTCCTTCTTTTACATTTTTTCCTTTGGTTCCTTTGATATTCTTGATCTTTTGTTCTTCCAAATGAATTTTGTTATTTTTTCTAGCTCAGGAAAATAAAATTGTAAACTTACATTATAATTTATAAACTCTGCTCCTCTGGAAAATCAGAACCTTTTCCAATCCTATGATACTTTCTTTGCCCTTCCCTAATCATGTGACAAGGCTGTGAGGTGGAGTAATGGACAGAGTGCTGGACCTGGAGTCAGGAGTACCTGAGTTCAAATCCGGCCTCAGATACTTAACACCAACCGTGTGACCTTGGGCAAGTCACTTAACCCCAATTGCCCTCCCTTCCTCCCCCCCCAAAAAGTAAATAAATACATCTGACCTCATACACTTACTACCTGTATGATCTTGGGCAAGTCACTTAACCCTGTTTGCCTCAGTTTCTTCATCTGTAAAATGAGTGGAGAAAAAAATGGCAAAGCACTCCACTATCTTTGCCAAGAAGACCCCAAATGGACACATGGAGAGTTGGACACAACTAAATGACTCAAGAACAACAGTTACTCTATGATATCTCAATTATCTTCTAAGAATTTTCCAATATCGCTGATAATGGATAAGTCCTCACAAGTGCCAGTAGTTATCTGGGCCCAGTGTCTGGAATACAGGATGCTAGCTAAGTGCATTCCTGTTATCGCCTTGTTTATCTTTAATGGCCTCCAAGCCATTTTTGTTCTCTCCTTTCCAGTCCACCAAACATTTTTCTTGCCAGAGGAAACAGATGGGAAATCAGTTGAGTAGCTCTGTTTTCTTTCCTCAATCCATTATCCATATATCCTGAGTTGTTGACCTATGCTTTCTTTGATCTTCCTCTTTTCTCCAATGTAGCAAAAAGAAAGGAAAAAGAAAGAAAGAAGGAGGGAGGGAGGGAGGGAGAAAGGGAAGGAGGCAGAGAGGGAGGAAAGGAGGAAGGGAAAGAGGGAGGAAGAAAGGAAGGAAGGAAGGAAGGAAAGAAGGAAGGGAAGGAGGGAGGAAGGGAGGAAGGGAGGAAGGGAGGGAGAGAGGGAGGAAGGAAGGGAGGGAGGGAGGAAGGAAGGAAGAAAGGAAAGAGGGAAGGAAGAAAGGAAGGAAGAAAGGAAGGAAGGAAGGAAGGAAAAACCATAAAAACTCAAAGTCCCTTTTTATTGTTCTCACCTTTGCTTTCCAGCTTTAGAATTTCTAACACTGCTTGCAGACTTAGCTCTGTTTTTATGCTTCTCCTCTTTTGCTTGCCCTCACTTTCGTCCTCTCTGTGTGTCTTTTAAAAACGTGTTAGTTGATAAGTTTGCTGTTTGTATGAGTTTCTTTCTACAACATTCCTCTTTAAAAGGTTTTCAGAAATCCGTTCTTTCCATAGCCTTGGGTAGACTTCTACAGAATTCTAAACAATTGGAATCCTACATTTCCTTTCTCAAAACCCTTTCGTATCAGCTCTCTTAAAAGACTTCTTTTACCATTATAACCTTGAAGGGTAGTCGCTTCCTGTCCTCCCCACGCCCCACCCTCACCCCCAGCAAGGTTTCTATCATTTCAACCCTAGAAACCAGTGTCTCTTTGTTCAATAGAATACTATCCAAAATAAATGGCCCCATGCTTGCTTCTTCCACCTTTTAAGGTAAATATTTATGAGGACCAAATATTTCTGTCTCTAAGGGAGTTTGCTTCGGTGTTTTGTGCTTATCATAGAACAGTGAAGACAGGAACTCTATCTTTTTATATTTAAATGATGTTTTACATTCCCAACATGCTCAAGGACCAACAAAACATTTGTTTTTCATCATCACACTTAATATTGTAAAAGTTTTACTGCCACATTTAATAAAAGCCCTATTCATAGAGAATAAGAACAACTCTGTGGTTTTTCCCCATGATATTGGCTAAAAATAAATTCATCCCTCCCCTTTGTCCACATCCCAATGCCTCGGTCTCACAACTGACCCTCTAAGATAAATAAAAAAACAGTTTAAATCTATGTGGAACACTAAATTGTTACTTAATGGTCACATAGCTCCATAGAAAGATTGATCGATAAGAGCGAGTATATATTCCCTGATAGAGAGACGAGACATTTGGTTCCAACATGGGAAAATGTCAGTATGAGGGTGGAAGGTGGAGGAAGACTAATATTAGACTATCATAAGTCTGGTGAACAGTATTCAAACACAAAATAACCTCATAACATTTTATTTTTCTTATTAAATATGAGCCAGAGTAGTTCACATGTTAGATATGAACACTTTCCTTTGGTCTGAAAAGGGCTCAGATATTTTGTTCCTTTTATTGCCTCTCTGTAGCATTAAAAAAAAAAATCATTCCAGAAGGGCAAAGAGTGAGTTGAAGTGGTAGGCATTTTTATTTTTTCCCAGAAGGCAATCTGTACTAGGTTGAAAAGGGAGGCCACTCTCCAGGAGGGGAATAAGTTATCAGGGAAGTTCTGCCCACAAGAAGGGAGGGAGAAGAAGTCGGACAAGGGCTACAAGCACAGTAGTGATTGACAGGTCAGCCTGCCTTGTTCACCAATGCCACTTGGCATGCAGTCATTTTCTCCTTGAAACATATTGTTAGCAAAGATTGTTTTCTTTTTGTCTGGTAACTCCCTTGATTAGTACAATGCCTGTCATGTATAAAGTTGTTTGTCTTTAAATAATGTTATTGTATAAATTGTTCTTCGGGCTCTTTGCATTTCATTCTTTATCAGTTCATATAAGTTTTCCTAGGTTTCTCTGAAACCATCCCCTTCATCATTTCTTAGAGCACGATAGCATTCTATCACACTGACGTACCAAAACTTGTTTAGCCATGCCCCAAATGATGAGCACTAACTTAGTTTGTAGTTCTTTGCTACCACACACACACACACACACACACACACACACACACACACACACACAATCTGCTAGTAATATTTTTGCACATATGGGTCCTCTTTCCTTTATCTCTTAGGGTTATAGACCTCATACCCATTTGATCTTAGAACTTACATAACAATATCTCCTCAAAATTGTATAATCACCTTCTTGGGAAGGGGAAAAGAGATATTTACATACAATCAAATGTAATTAGCACAGAGGACCTTTAAAAAATGAAGAAATCTGGGGCAGCTAGGTGGCACAGTGAACAGAACACCGGCCTTGGAGTCAGGAGGACCTGAGTTCAAATCCATCCTCAGACACTTAACACTAGCTGTGTGACCTTGGGCAACTCACTTAACCCCAATTGCCTTGCCTTTCTCCCCTCCAAAAAAAAATAGATATGGGGCTCTCTTCTCACTAGTAGATATCAATGACTAATGCCTGCATGACATGCAGGACAGAGTTGGTGACAATAAGAAAAAGGGGAGCTTTGTGCTTTTCAAGCTCCAAAGTCTCTTGACTCTCTTCAGGAGTCTTTTGGATCTTTTCTGACTCTTTAGGCACTGCAATTGCTCTGGACATTTTTCTTTCAGCTTCAAGAGAGCCAATGTATGTTAACCCCACTTCAGGCTACTGAAAGGAGAGTAAGACTCTGGGAAGAAGTCAACATGAGAGGAGCTGACAGTCTCCGTCATGTCCCTATCCCCAGATTGCTACACCAGAGAATCTGGAAAATTCCCCATTCAGAGAGATCTGGGATTCTTTCTCTCAAGGTTGAGCTGAGTTACTCCCAATGTGAGAGTTCCTTCACTCTATTTTTGTCTGGTATATATTTTCCTGTGCATATGTTCTCTAATTGCTGTTTTGCTATGGACTTGGATAAATGAATTTCTTTGTTTCTTAGTATATACATTTATTGCAGAACTGGTGGAAAGGGAATCAGGACTTGACATAAAGCTGGAATCTTCCTTTTTCCCATTAATGAAGAGTGATCGAAAATTTAGCTTGAACCTGAAAATCATATCCCCTAGACTAGCAACATTTAAGTGAGCAGATACGTATAGAGATAGATCTGTTTCTCTCTCTCTCTCTCTCTCTCTCTCTCTCTTTCTCTCTCTCTCTATCCATCTATCTATCATTCCAAGCCAGTACCTCCTCTCTCTCTCTCCCTAAGGAAAGTAGAATGGTAAAACTCTGCCCTCTACTTCCTGCTTCCCCTCCTAACAGGAATTAAAATCCCCTTTGGAGAAGGGTGGTGGGAGAAGAGGATACAAACACCTACTCTGCTTCCCTTCAAACCACACAGTTATATTTCATGCTACATGTGCATGTGTATGCATGCATATACAGGTGCATAATGTATATTATATATACAAATAAGCAATAATTATTTATAAATATTAATAATATTTACACATGTAAATATACATAAATTCATAACACACGTACACCATATATCCAGACATACATGTATTTCTATATGTATCTGCCATGTGTACATCTACATATGAATACACACGTGTATATATGTACATATAGATTACATAGCTGTCTGTATGTTCTCTCTATAACTAGTATGTGAGGTGCTTTAGGGCCAAAACTATGTATTTGCCTTTTCTTTGTAGGCCTATCACCTAGTATAGTGCCCAGAACATAGTAAACTCTTAATAAATGCTTATTGACTTACTATGTGTCTTTAGGAAGTTCACCTGTCTTGGACTCAATTTCCTCATCTATAGAATGAGAGGATTGGAATAAATGATCTATGAGATACTTTCCAGTTCTAATTTTTTTGAGTTCTCTAGGAATGTATCTTCCATTTGTAACACTTTTGCTATGGAATTAACATCCTCATTGATTTGTTTAATTTTTTTTGCTTAAATTTATGGTTTTCTAGAACCAGTGAACAGTATTAGGTCTCGTCTGTGTGTGTGTGTGTGTGTGTGTGTGTGTGTGTGTGTGTGTGTGTGTGTGTGTGTGTGTGTGTGTATGTGTTCGGATCCAAACCTGTGTTTTCTGAGAAATCTCAAGCATGGAAACCCTCCCCGCTAAAGCATATCAGCAATATATCTATAAATTGTTGTCTTAAAAAGCTGCCTACAGCATTGAGAGTTTAAAGAACTTGCCCATGGTTCCAAAACTAATATGCTTCAGGGGCAAGGCTTGAGTTTGCCTTCCTGATTCCAAGACTGGCTCTGTCTTGGCTGCCATACACCTATTTTTGTATATACACAGATCTATACCATACCTAAAATGTTAATATTTTTGTAGTCACAAAAGTCTATAGACTTCCCTGACTGGTTAATTTATAATGTATACATCTCCATGGAAATATGCAAGAGATTATGACGGGGAGTAAGAATATTATTAAAACTTCATGTATTTCACTATTTTAATGCAGCTTAGTATGTGATAGGGTTTGACAGAATTGCTTTTATTTTGTTCCCCTAAATTTTAAAATTGGTAGCAAAACTCGTTGGTTTATCATCACTATTATTTTTTATTTTTTTTGAGGGCAGTCGGGGTTAAGTGACTTGTCCAAGTGTAATGATACTGGGATTTGAAGATCTTCCACGCCCCTTGAGCTTGCTGACATAGCAGGAAGGGGTGGAGCAAGAGAACGCTGGAACCAAGCTAATCTCCATGCCGTGCTGACTGGAAGCTGGAGGCAGTGGCTGCTGTTGCGAACTCCTTTTGCTTTGAGCAGGGCAGAATCTCTGCTAAGGACTCCTGCTAAGTACTGCCAGGGACGGAAACTGCCAGGGGCCAGAGCTGCTGGGAGCGAGCTGCCTGGACGCTGAGCAGTTGCGTGCATGAGGAGAGGAGGATCTTTGCCTGAGGTAGCCTGTCCTGTTTGAAGGCTTGAGGATGTGGGTGTTTACTACTTTGACCACATGTGCCAACTTCGTAACTACTGTGTTGGCTTTGACTTTCTGGTTTGGGGACTCAGTTTTCTGGTATTTAAATGAGTGCTCTAGCTACATTTCTTGTGTAGAGAGCCTGTTACATTTCGTGATTAATAACCATATCAGCATATTTATAGTTACTGTAGGCATTGTGAATACTGCATTGCTGATACACCAAGGTCACACAGCTATTTTTGTGTGTGTGTTAAGTGTCTGAGGTCAAATTTGAATTCAGGTCCTCCTGACTCCAAGGCAGGTGCTCTATTCACTGCGCCCCCTAGCTGCCCCTATCATCACTATTATTACATTACATAATTTCTGTTTTTTAAATACATGTTTAGGTTCCAATGCTTCCCTATGATTTAGAAATATTTTTCTCTTAACAAAAATATTTAAACAGCTTTAGTTGAATAATAATAACAAAGCATTACATATATTTTACAGTTTATTTATCTTCAGTGTTTGCATAGTTCTAGGATATATTAAGAAAATCACCTGGGGCTCGATGAAACTGTATTATATATGCAGTGCACTTAACAGCTTGAACTCAGTAGCTGATTTCTTTATTATTTATCAATAAATAAATCTTGCCTGGAAACTTTTATAGTCCATGTCATAGAAGTAGATATTGCTTATGGCAGTCAGTGGGGTATCTTTATTAGATTTTAATTTTCCTCCCAGTAAGATCATAACTAAAAGAATCCAGTCTTCTAAACTAAAATAGTGTTTGATCTGATCACTTTATATATACAGGAGAATTAAGTTAGGAAATGAGCAATTCAGCCCTAGAGAGGTATAATATTTCTAAGACAAGGGATGGATTACATAGCTGAGCTAAACAAAGATCCACTTGGGATTAGTTTCCATACTCCCCACACAGGCTTGAAAGTACTCCTCCCCAGTTTGTAGTCTTTTCCATGATTTGGCACACTTGTAAATTTGCTGTGGTATGCATAAAGGGTTTTTTGGAGGGGTGGGGGGGGGCATGGAGAGATACCAGCTGGAGCTTTATCAGAATGTCTTAGGACAAAGTCCTCAGCTATCATATAATCTCAACGTCAGAAGGGACTTCAGCAGGAATTCCTCTCTACGACATCCCTGACCATCCAGTCATATCTTTGAAAATCTCCAGGGAACTCCCTTTCTCTTGGGGCATCATTCCAATTTTGGATAGCTCTAACCTTAAGGGGATTCATTGTTTGGAGGTTTTGCCTTCAGAATGAGCCAAAATCAGCCTCTTGGCAGCTTCTACCATTGCTTCTGGCTTTTCTTTCTGGGGAAGGTAAAATAAACCAAACTCCTCTTCCATGTGGTGGCCTCAGAAACAGTTGAACTCAACTATCATGTGTTTGTTACATGATACTAAAAAAAAAAACCTCATCCTCTGAATGGATGCTTGTGGGCCATGCTTTGAGGTCCCCCTGCCATCCTGTTCATCCTTCTCTAGATACACTTGAGCTTCTACACATCTTTTTTCTAAAATACAACACCCAGAATGTAGGAACTCTAGATGTAGTCTAACCAAAATGGAATACCCCGGATTTATCTCATTCTGAACCAAGTGCTTCTGTTAATACTTCCCAAGATGTGTGTGTGAGTGTGTATAATTTTTGCATGCAGTCATGTGTTCTATATGTGTCAATGCATGTGCTGTATATATATTATGTATGTGCATGCCTATATCAAGCATATTTTATGCATGTATAGGCATATGTGCACACACAAATACATAGTGTATATATGTATACATGGGTATTTGTATTGTGCAGACACATGTACATATGTGTGCAAATGAATATGTGCACACATACAGTTCATATATGTACGTATAGGTATGTTGCAATAAGACACATATACACATATGCATGTGTATAACATACACAGCATATTGTAGGCATACCTATGTATATGCTCCTATACATGTGTATACACACACGTGTGCATGCATAATCATATGGGTACACATATCTTGCAGGTATTATATGCATGTGTACACATTTATACACATATATACTACCTATGGGATGTACCTAAAGTCTACTTATGTATTAATAAAGAATTCTGCTACATACATAGCAATTAGCTGAACCAGAATTCGAACCGAGGCTCTTTATGAAGTCCATATAAAGTGTGTGTGTGTTTGTGTTCATTTATTTAACCATTTCATCACATTGACAACCCACGTTGAGTTTGCCCTGCACTAAAGCCCTGAATCTTTCTCACATCATTCTCTAGCTTTAATCTCTCCCATCCTCTACTCATATAGCTGCTTTATTAAACCCATGACTGAGATCTTACATTTATACTTGATATTCAATTACATTTTTATCAAGTTTAGTCCCTCATTCTTGTTTGTTGAGATATTTTCGGATCTCGATTCTGCCAGTCAAGAAATTCACTATCCTTTCAAATGTACCTTGTGTCCAAATCAGAGCATGACACAATGGAAAAAACCCTGACTTGGAAGCAGAGAACTTGAGTTCAAATCCTACAACTGACCCTTTTTGTGTGACATTGGACAAGTCACTTAGCCTTTTTAGTCTTGTATCCTCATCTGTAAAATGAAAGATTAGACTAGATAGAATTTCATACCCTTCCAAAATCTAAGATCCGATGGTACATCTCCATTTTCTTGAGGAGGAGTTCATGAAAGTCTTTGTCAAATACCTCCCTGAAATTCAGGTACACTACATATGCTTATAATTGTCTGACTTTTTTTCCTGATCTACTCATGTCTTCAGCATTGTCTGGCACATAGTAGATGCTTAATTAAAATTTAAATTATTAATTAAATTATTAATTAATTAAATTAAAATTAAAAGTTAGAGTAGGTGCATGTTCATTCTCCAGTCTTCTTCATTTCTCTACCAGCTACTTTACCTGCCTAAGGATGACAGTGCCCTGAGGGGTGCTCCCTCATTGGTAAGTCCAAACCACAAACACCATATTTTCAGAACCTTCTCACTCTCTAATCTGCTCCACTTTTATACTACTGTCTTGCCCCTGTGCCTTCTTCTCCTTTACAACTCCACTTTTACATCTTGTCTTCTCTTTTTAGAATATAAGCTTCTTGAGAGTAGAGACTGTCTTGTTTTCTAGATTCTTTATTCTCAATGTTAAGCACAAAGCCTGGCACATAGTATCAGCATAAAAAATGAACTATCTGTCTGTCTGTCCGTCCATCCGTCCATCCATCTATCCATCTATCTATCTATTTATCTATCTATCTATCTATCTATCTATCTATCTATCTATCTATCTACCTATCTACCTACCTATCTACCTATCTACCTACCTCTTTCAAAACAGGAAATTCAGGTAATTTGTCATCACTGGTTCATGATGAATGCATACAGGCTCATATCACCATATCCTAATTTCTCGTGAATCATCCTTTTAATAATAGGTTCTAAAATTTTTTTTCAGTAATCAAAGTTAAGCTCACTGCCTTAAGAGTTTGGAAATTCTGCCTTTGTTGGAAAGCAGAATGGCATTTGTTCATTTCCAGTTTGAGACACCTCTCATTTTTGTCTCAAATCTTTAAAGAGTACATCCATGTACTATTTTGGTTCCCTGGGACAATTCAGATGTTTCCTGCTAAATTCCCTCACCTTCATCTACCATAAACTTTTAGATGGCATGGGCTCTTTGTCCCAAACAAACTTTCAATGATTTCTACTTTGACAAACAATTATTTCTTGTTGGTCAGCAGGTACAGGATAACAGCACCCCATGTCATTTCATCCACTTAACTGAGGCGGAAAGTCAAGAATCTCTTAGCAAAGATTTTCAACAGATGTCCAGATAATACAAATACCACTGTATTTTATCAGTCCATCAATTGACATAAATGCCTAATAAATTATTGTTGTTATAGGCAAACAATAATTTGTTTCTGTGACAGTTTTGTGATCTGTTTCAAGAACTCAGAATTTCCAAAATTCAGAGTTGAAAGGATCTCAGATGTATGTAAGGTCCTCATAGGGTTAAGGAAAGGGACTGAACCTGTGAATTCATTGCTATAGGGAAATCCCACATGTGAAAACTCCATTTACCAATGCAGATTGGCACCTTTACTATAATTTATTCTCAGCAAGTAGATTGTATGAGTAAGTGAGAAATCACTTGTTAAGAGTCACATAGTGTGTGTCAGAGGTGTTACTTGAACTCAAGTGATCAATCAGGCTTTGCTTGAAGAACACAAGGAATGGGAAAATTGCTATCTCTTGAAATAGCTTATTTAACTTTTGGACAGTTCTAAGTTCTTAGAAAGGTTTTCTACATTAAACACAATTTACACAATTTACCCCTATAAAGTTTCCACCCATTGTTCTTAGGTCTGCTGTCTGGAGTTAAGCAGAACAAGACAGTTACCCTTTTGTATAATAGATCTATGTTATTGTTTTACTGCCACTCTGGAGGCCAGGGGCCTGGGGAGAGTGATGCGGATGAAAGAATACTAGATTTGGATTCAGATGTTGTGGTTGTCAATCTAGGTTCTTATTACAATAAGCAGAGCTCATTGGTCCTCAGCTACCTCATTTGGAAAATAATAAGATCAGATTAGATCAACCAGTCTTATGACTCTTTACTCTTAATCGTTATCAAGAACCCTAAAGAACAAGAGTTTATGTGAATTACATCTATTAATATTTTTATCATATTAGAAATTAAAATATCTTAATATTATTATGAAAATGATTTTGACCTCACAGACCATCTGAAAGAGTACTGGGGACACCTAGGGGACCCTAGACCACACTTTGAGAACCAAGGGACCAGATCACCTCCCAAGGCCTTTCCAGTTTTAAGTTCCACAGAGACACAGTTCCTGTGCTTTTAATTACCTCTCCTTTTGCCCACCTACCTTCTCTTGTGTTCCTGATTAAATGACTAGCCCTTGGTTTTAAAGAAGAATTTTATAGTCCACCCATTATATAGACTCATTTTCCTCTTTCTCCTGGTATGCTTTGGCATTGACTTCAACATATCCATTTTCCATAATCTTTTCTTGGAGAAATTTCTTCTCCCATACCCTGTTTTGTTATCTCAAAAATTGTTCACTCTGTTCTGTGTGTGTGTGTGTGTGTGTGTGTGTGTGTGTACAAACCTCAATTTTCTCCAACTTTGCCTCTTACCATTGTACTTTTGCCAAAATCTTTCCCTACCTAGTGCTCAGAGCAGTATTTAAATTTCTATTACCCATCTCTTCCAGGCTGTACTTACCTCATCTTGCTGTTCAATCCCTTTACACCTCCCACAATTTCTATGAAAGACAAGATTGCTTCCAGATTTGCCCCACTTTGTGATCAATTACTTTATCTTGTGGATTTATGGAATGGTAACAATTTACCTCATTTTTGCTGATTATCCAAGTTATGTAGACTAAATTCAAAGGGACTTCCTTTCAGGCCTTTTTTCTTGTTTATTTTATAGTCAAGTTACCATGCTCAAATTGGGGCCTATCACAAGAATTTCCATGGCAACATACAACAACAAGAACAGTTAGGAAAATGATTTCATTGAGCTAACAAACAAAAAGAAACAAAATCTGGGTGAGGAGGAGAAAAATCTCTTATTCATCACCAGATCCCTTCACCAAGAGAGAATAAAACTCAAAATAACTTAGAGACTGCTAATTTCCTCCCCACCCCCATTCTGTTTTCAAGTTTTCCTCTATTCAGAAATCTTCTCTGAAGATACCCAGGTTCAGTGTCATTTCAAAGGAAGAAAAAGAAAAATACATCATCCATTTCGCATTGCCTAAAAAAGGAGGCAGCCCCAGCTTTATCTTAGTATAATCCCTCATTCTTGGGGATTTCATGAGATAACCAACCCATGAACCAAAGCTGATATTCATGGCTGACAAAGCCCCTACATAACAGCAGCTCAGTATGTTTAAATGCAATAATGGTGCTGACTAAAGCTATATACAGTGAAACATACTTATGGAGACCACCCTGTAGCTCAATAAAACCAAACCAAACAAAAGTCTTTTAGGCAGGTGGTCCTAGGACACAAATTCATCCTAGCTTATGTTCAGTTATTAGCTGGAAAAATTCATAACATACAGTTTACAGTTCATAATAACATACAGTTTGCTCAATTCTCTCCTCATAGAAACTTCCTTTGTTATCACTTTCTCCCTCACCACTACTCCACCCCAGCTCCCAACAGATTTTTATGGGGCTTGTCTTATGCCTTGCTGTCCTGGGAAGCAGCCTTAGTATCCACAGGAAGCTGCAGTCTAGCTAAGCAGTGATCAGATCCTCTTACTCTTCCAAAAATTGGGTGTATGTGCAAAAGTCAAACATGTATGGGTGTATGTTGAATAAGGAATCCAGTACATTATAAACACATATACATATGTGTACACACACTTATATACACACACGTACACGTACACGTACACACATACAAACACACACACACACACATATATATATATACATACATACTTAATGGAAATGTGTGTGTGTGCATATTTATCGATCTTCAGAATAAGCTTTTATATAGCTTTTTATATATAGCTTTATTTATATAGCCAGGCACTGTACTGAGAACTTTACAGATGTCTCATTTGACCCTTACAACAACCCCTTGAAGTGGGTACTGCTATTATATGTATCCTACAGTTGAAGACTATACCATCCAAGGCAAATGGAGATTAAATGACTTTCCCAGGGTCATACAGCTAGTAAGTGTTTGAGGCATGATTTGAACTCAGATCTTCCTGATTTCAGGTCAACTACAGAATGGAGGGAGGAAATAAGCAATCTCTTTAAGTTATTTTGAGTTTTATTCTCTCTGAATGAATGGATTTGGTGATGAATAAGAGATCTTCACCTCCTCACCCAGATTTTATTTCTTTTTTTTTGTTAGCTCAACGAAATCATTTTTCTAACATATGCACGCATGTATGTATGTTATGTACATATATACAACGTGTATATATGCCCATATATGTGCGTGTGCATATATATGTACATACACATGTTATATATGTATATATAATATGTATGTGTATATATATATGTATGCATAGTGTGTGTATTATATAGGGGAGCTAGGTGGTACACTGGATAAAGCACTAGACTTAGAATCAAGAAGATTCATCTTCATGAGCTCAAATCTGGCCTCAGACACTTGCTAGCGATGTGACTCTTTTCCTTATCTATAAAAATGTGCTGGAGAAGGAAATAGCAAACCATTCCAATACCTGTGCCAAAAAAACCAAAACAAAACAAATGAGGTGATTAAGAGTTGGACAAGACTAGAACAACTAAACAAAAAGTGTATGTGTGTGTATAAACACACATACACTTTTTGTTTAGTTATCTGTATGTATGTGTGCCTCTGTGTATATATTCATATATATATATATATATACACACACACACACACACACACACACACACACACACACACACACATGCATGCATGTATACATACACATTATCCCATATACATAAGAGTGTACAGCAATAGAACTGGACCTGTGATTCTTGATCCCACTCCCTAGAGCCAAGCTCCAAAGTGATTTCTCCAAAACAAGGCTGACCATGTCACACCACTTTTGATCCTCTCTAGTCACTCCCTTTCACCTCTAGGATAAAGCACAAACTCTTCAGTCTGGCATTTGCATCTCTTTTCAATCTGAATCCTTTTATCTTTCCAGTCTTCTTATGCACTATTCCCCTCCACAAAAGCTATGGTCCAGCATTACTGGTTTTTCCTCACAACTGACATGTCACCTCTTGTCTCCATGCCTTCACACCTCACCATGACTGGAGTGTCCTTCCTCCTTACCTTTACTTCTTTTATTCCCTGACTTCTTTCAAGACCCTAACTTAAGTGCCACCTTGAGGCTTTTCTTAGTGGCCCTCCCTGTTAGTCTTCCCCACCAAGGTTACCTTGTATGTTCTTGATGTGTGTTTTGCATATATCTACATATGTACATGTTTCTACCCCATTAGAATATAAGCCTCCTGAGGGCAGGGAGTATTTCATTTTGTCATTGCCTCTCCAGTACATGCCAGAGTTCCAGGCATATAGAAGGTGCTGAACAAATGCTTGTCTGATTGATTGTGAGTAACGTTTTATTGTCATTTCTGTTGGACTAGGATTGGTCTTTGCAATTCTTCAGAAATTCACCACTTTGTTGAGTTATTCCCACATGCAATATTGTAGTTATTGTGTATACTGTTCTCCTGGTTCTGCTTACTTTACTCTGTATTGGTCCATACAGGTCTTCCTATGTTTCTCTAAGTTTCACATGTCCATCATTTCTTATGGTACAAGAACATTCCCATTATAGTCATATATCATAATTTTGTTCTGAAAATCCCCAATTCTGAAAATCCCCAGATTCTTGCAACTGCAAAAAGTATATAGCAACATAATCTAAACTAAACTGGGCATTTGCCATGAAGCTCTTTCTCTTTCTCTACCTAAATGTATAGTTTAGTCAGTCAATCAATAAAACATTTAGTAGGTGCCTTCTCTGGGGCAGGCATGGTGCTAAGCACTGGTGATATAAAGAAAGACAAAAGACAGTGCCCAGTTTCAAGGAGCTCACAGTCTAGTGGAGGCAACAACATGTAAACAATTATGTACAAATAACTTATATACAAGATAAATAGGATACAATCAAGAAGGGAAGAATTAAGGGAGATTGGGAAAATCTTCCTATGGAAGGTGGGCCCTACACTAAATTTTTCCAAATATGTGCTACAAAATTTTGGACATTTTTACTGACTACTCACTGTAGTGTACAATAAATCTTATTTTGGAAATGGTTTCTTGGGGGATGACTGAGTAAATTGTGGAATATGAACATAATATAACATGATAAATAATAGAGATGAGGAATGTAGAGAAGCATAGGAAGATTTGTATGAACGGATTTAAGGTGAATAAAGCAGAAACAGGAGAATAACATTCACAATAATTACAATTATATAATGCTAAAAGATAGCTGGATTCAGATCAGTGGCAATGCTCAATTTTAGTTCAAAACAACAGATAAAAAACATTCTTCCTGTAGGTCGAGGTGGTAAGGGTGGGGGGAATCTTAGGTGCTGAATATTGAATATACCACTGTCTAATATAGTCTTTGTATCAATTGTTTTTCCCTTAACTGTTTTTCTGTGACAAGGAATGACTCTATAGGAGCAGAAGACATTTTAGGAAATGTCTGAGGTATGAAATATACCAATAAAACTTTAAAAAAGGGATTTCTCACTTGTGGTACAATTTTGGAGCTACATGAATTGTTCATAATTAGTGCCTTTCTACCTTTTTGATGCAACAAATCTGTCCTTTAAGTTCTTCCAGATACAAGCCTTTGGATGAGCCATATAATACTACTAATAATAGACATTTATATAGTGTTTTAAAGTTAGCAAAGCACTTTCTGTCTATTATTTCATGTTTTTGTTACAACAGGTAAGAACCAAAGGTATCATTATTTCCACTTTACATGAGGAAACTGAGGTTAAGGTTAGGAGAAGTTGTGTCACGCAGTTACTAAGTGTCTTGGATGAGATTTGAACCCGGATCTTCTTGACTCTAAGTCCAGCATTCCATCTATTATGGGATGTTATTCCTAATGTCATTATTTTATATATTGCTATGAAAAGAGTCCCCTTTCTAACTTTTTTTTTGCTTAGTAACTCAAGATAAAATGAATGTTTCCTCCAGACAAACATGCTCTTTAGCGATCACTGTTATTATTGCTGTTTAGAATGTTTATAATGGAAGACAGAACTGCTGATTTCAATATTGATTGACCTGTCTCCAAAGTGATTCTTAAGCAATTCTCTGCTGAATTCTTCATTTCAGTTTTGCAGGAGAGGGTATGTGGTTTTCATGAGTCACTATTTCATTAGGAAAGGGGTCTCTTATCTCAGAGAACATATGTGCAATATCTACATTTTTACAATATCAAAATTCTCATTGAGCCCATCTTTAAAGAGTCAATAGAGAAATGCTTCAGAATCGCACACTGGGCAGAAAAGCAAGTCCCTAAGAAGAAGGATAGAGCAGAGAAGAATGTCTTTGATCAGTACATCCTAAGGTAAAGGTATATGCCCAGCTATTTGTTTTTCCTAAGGTGCTCAATGGGTCTATTCCTGGTTGTCATATTATTTGCGAGAAAGAGGCAGTGCCTTGACCTCATTGAAATAGTTGTGATTATTTTCAGGGACAAAGTCTGTGGTGAGAGTTATTTAAGTAGGATAGGAAAATTAATTGAATGCATTGGCTCAGTCCTATTCTTCATCTTCAGGACCTTACCTTTAGGGTATTTTTCCCCATCTCTTTTTGAGGAGGGACTTTCAATTTGCATATTGAAGTAGGGTAGGTCTATAGGCTTAGGAAGAGTGGAATTTAGTGGGAGAAGGGACAGTATGTTATTTGGGTCACTACAAACTGTATAAATATATTTATCTTCCACATATAAATACTGTTGTTCAGTGTTTTTCAGTTGTGTCCTACTCTTTATGACCGTATTTGGGGTTTACTTGGCATAGATACTAGAGTGGTTTGCCATTTCCTTCTCCAACAAATTTTACAGATGAGGAACTGAGGCAAAGTTAAGTGACTTACCCAGGGTCATACAACTAGGAAGTGTCTGAGGCCAAATTTAAACTCAGGAAGATGAGTCTTCTTGATTCCCGGTCTTGCACTCTATCCACTGTGTCAGATGCCTTTAAATTTGTTCATTCAATGTGTGGAGAGAAATGAAGAAATAGAGAGGGATCCTCTTTCTTGCCCCTTTTTTGAGATCTAGAATCTCTACAACATAAAAATGACATGCTAGGTTTGGAGTCACATTGGTGCACCTCAGTTCAAATCCTACTTCTGCTACTTAATTCCTAGGTAATTTTTCGGACTGGCAATTGACATTCTACCCAAGTCCTATAAAACCAAGACATTAGACCACATGGCTTTTAAAGTTCCTTCCCACTCTAAATCTACAACCTATAATCCTATAATCTCACTTGCAGTTTCCACCACACACTGGGTGCTTAGCCTATCCTAATTTCTATTTTTTTGTTCATTGATGGCAGACCTGCAGAACATATGGTCCAAGGGCCACTTGCAGCCCACTGAAGGATTTTGGACAGGTGTGAAAAATGTAGAGTTGCCACTGCACACTCTCCTGTTTATCACGCAGCAACCAACCTTTGTCTGCTGTCTCTAGTCTAACCTATTTGTGGCCCAAAAAAGTTGAGACCACTTTAATTTTAGCCTCTATCTACTGCCAAGTTGTGCAGGTTTGGTCTATGGAATGTGCCCAGGTATGCTCCAGGAAGAATGCAATAAGCTCTTATTCCCAGTGGACTCCTTGATAAGGTGTGAATTCACAAAGCAAGGTAAATTCTCTGTGATTGGAGTCTTTGTGGAGCAAGTCTTTGTCCTCACTCAAGTTAATGATTAGTTCACTTACTGAGGTTAAGTCTTGGGTTTAGACTTTTGAAGAGAGGTGAGGGGCAGCTAGGTCATGCAGTGAATAGAGCACTGGCCCTGGAGAGTCAGGAGACCTGAGTTCAAATTTGACCTCAAATACTAGACACGTACTAGCTATGTGATCTTGGGCAAGTCATTTAACCCCAATTGCCTTGGTTTCACTTTTCCAAAAAGTAAATTAATTAATTTTTTAAAATAAGAAGAGAGGTGAGACAAAAACAAGACAAACAAACAAAAAAACCTAAGAGAGCTAAACCATTAAAGGATTTCTCAGGTCCCTATAGAGAAGTGCCAGTAGCTATGTGGCCTCTCTGGGAAACCGAGAGTCTCGTCAAATAATTATGTGCATGTAGATGTGCAGATAGAGACAGAAGAGGAGCACATGAAGAGACATATTCCTCAGGGAGAGGACACAAGTTGACCCCGAGAAGTCTTCCTGGGCTAAAAGTTAGAGAAGTAACAGTCACCAAGAGAGAAAGATATAAAACATAAGAAAGATCAACACAGCAAGGATTCATCATAAGGAACTACAATCTTTATAGATTTCTTCAAAAATACTATTAGTCATCTGATCTCTTCAGGCACTGAGGGAAGCCACATTTGCTTGATTCAGAATTCAGAGTGTTTTCCTTATTGAGGGAAGTATTGTAAGTCTGTGGGGAAACGGTATGTGTTTCTGGGGAAGGTGGAGGCCCATCACACACATACATACAAAAGGGGGAGTTGTTTTAATTGTTTATGAATTTAGGTATGAGTCACTCTTTTTTTTCAAGGCAAACTAAATAACCCTTACCTTATACATGGTGCTTTGTTAGTCTTTGTGCTTGCTTAGGAACTGAGAGTCCTTTTAGGCATGAGCCCAATTCTGGTGTTCCCAGAGGAAACTCTGGGTGGGGATATAAGTCAAACAGTGTATTATTAAAAAGCAGTCAGGATTAATTGAGTCCATTTGAACCAAGAACTGAAGTTTTTCTATCACAGGTTATTGTATCTTATCTCTCCATTAGAGTGTATATACCTTGAGGACAAGAAGATTGTTTCATAATCTTTGCATTCCAAGACTTTGCAAAGCATCTTATATGTGACAAGTACTCAGATTCCCAGTTACTCAACAAATACTTCACATCTACTATCTGCAAAATACTCTGCTAGGTACAGGAGAAATAAAGGGATTATGTTGAGAATAGTAAGATATGTGGTTATCCCTATTACAACCTATAGTGTCTATAAATGGTAGAGAGAAAAGAACCATGCACAAATTAATGAGTCTATGTATAAGTAGGTAGTCAGGTTACAGGCTGGGAAAATATAATATGGACCAAAATTCAGACCCCCTATTTCCACTTTCCCACTCCATTAATATAAGAACTCCATTAATATAAGAATATAAGGCAAATCTTCCTTTTTCACTTCTGGCCCTGCAAACATCTGTGCTTGTGGACATGAGGCCAACTCTTTAACTCTGCTTTTACTACTTTGTAGAAGCCATGATGACAGCTAGGAACTTTTCTATTATGAATAATTACACACTCATACAAATCTATTTAGCCCACATCCTTCTAGCATACGGCCACCGGTTGATTTAAGATGCAAACCTTTTGTAACTCACTGCCAGGAAGATGAAATATAGAGTTTACCCTGGCTTTTCTTTGCTCTAGATCTTACTGTAAATCATCAGTCACTGTGGGTTGCTAACCATATATCAGGCAATTGCCCCATTGCTTGTGGTACTGAAAAGATCCCTTATACTAACCTAGAAAATGGATCAGTTGTTTTAAGTGTAACTAGGATATACCAAATCGAGTCAAGCCAGAAGCAACAATAATAAAAATCCCCTCATTGCTTCAATGGATCTGTGAACTCATTGTGGGCATTGCCTTCACCAGGACAGAAAGATCATCTCTGGCATATTTTACCATGCTGAAAACACTTAAAACACATCCCAATGAAACTGTGTCCACTGTCTGAAGACAAGTCTAAGTAAGCACAGAGGCTCATCACAAAAAAAATTAACTAATACATTTTTTTTTGACCACAGAAAAACAATTTTAAATATAATGAACAGCAACCACTTTAAGACCACCACTACCTTCATGTCTTTGTACACATAAATAAAGGCACACAAAGTCCATGGATAATCAATCAAACTGGACCATAGTCATGGAAATCTTATGTTATTTGGAGTATTTATTAGTATAAATAGTAAATTATCTGCCAACCTATTTGGACCCATGCCCCTTGACCTCTGCAGCTATTTTTCCGCTTGGGAAAGGACAGGTAAAGGAATGAGGGAACATAAAAGGAGAATGGATTTTCTCATTTTTTTTCCTATCAGACATTCTGATTCTCATTTTCTCTCCCAGCTCTCTTACTAAACTCCACCCTTCTGCCCCCTAAACATTTATGCAGGTTTCAGCTAGTTTAATTCTTGCTATTGTTTCCTGGGGCTTACATGGGTGGCTCTGTTATAGATGTGATATTTGAGGTCACCTAAGAATGGCAAGATGAAAGCCACTTATGTAAAGAATTTTCATCTAACCACCAACAAAGTTCAAGCGAAGGAAATATGAATTCCCTGGGCAAAAGGGAGTGAGATTCTATTTTCTCAGGCTCATTCTGTTGGGAAGCACACAGCAATATGGGCAAACAATTAGTGTGAGCCAATTTGAGCAAAATGCCAAATTCGATTGATGCTGAAAGCACACCCATGTGCAAGCACACAAAAGATTTTAGAGCAGTAGTGATCATATTTAGTAGGGTCTTCTTAAACATTCTAATCCTAGAAAGCTTCTAAGAAAGTTAGTCTTTTCATGGAGTGAACTTTAGTATTTATTGGTGGCCATTTTAATCCAAATGAAAACAGCCCCATCAGCAGGGAGAGAAATACAGTAACAAACAAAGAAACATCCAGCTGATAACTAAACATTTCACAAGTCTCACAGAGGGTAGGAATGACAAGGAAGTAAACCGTGGACAAGCCTCTAGAACCAGCAATTCAGTCTGCCCAACTGAAAACATTAATTTCATTTGTTCAGAAATGATCATTTCATGTTCTGGCTAATGATTCGCTATTGCTTAGAAAACCTACTTGTACAGTATGTCCCCATGCTCTTGAAAAATAAATAAAGGGTGATATTTATGAAACACAATTTTATTGGAAAATGTGTGGTCTATAATGAGAACCCAAATAAACCAGGGAGCTGTTGGCAGAAAAGGAAAGAGGTGAAGATGAATGATGCGGTCTTCTAGTTCTAAGGCTTTGGTGTAAAGTTTTCAGTGTTAGTAAAGGGTGAGCAGTGATTTGGGTGGTCATAAGAATGCAAGACAAGGTTTGAGAGCCCTGTGCTTGCTTTGGCAGTGCATAGTTGAAATTTGGAATGATACAGAGATTAGCATGGCCCCTGTGCAAGAATGACATGCAAATTCATGAAGCATTCTATATTTGGGGGGAAAAAAGTTTGAGAGCCTCTTTAGTCTTGTTAAGTGAAACTTCAGGGTGATCTGCATAGCCCAAGTATTAACTGCAAGGGCCATGATGGGAACTGAAAGAAATTCTCTTACTCTACCCAAATAACATATAGTTTGGGGGGAATTGCCATAATATGTGAAACAGTCAAACCAAAAACCAAATTTTTCCCAAGGACCTCTGGGTCTAGATTCAGGAAAACTCATCTTCCTGAGTTCAAATTTGGCCTCAGATACTTAGTAGCTGTGTGATCCTGAGCAAGTAACTTAACTCTGTTTGCTTCAGTTTCCTCATCTGTAAAATGAGCTAGAGAAGATGATGGCAAACCGTTGCAGTGTCTCTGCCAAGAAAACCCCAAACAGGGTCATGGAAAGTCAGACATGATTGAAAAATGTATTGAACAACAACAAATCTCTCTCCATGCTGTCGGTACAGTGGTAAGTTGGGCTCACTAAAAAGCTGAAATAACCATATAGCTATGAACATTTTTTTAAAGAGAATTTCTTAAGCATCTATTAATGAAAGGATTTTTAGAAATGAAAAAAAATTTTCAAGATCATCTAGTCCAATTCTCTCAAACTTCAATGGAGCAAACTGAAGTTTGGGGGTAAATGGTATAAGAAGCCTGGAAAGGAGGATGTAAGTTGTCAAGGGTTCTGAATACTAAACAGAAGATTCTATATTTGAGAAGTATAAGAATTGTTATGTGATGTCTATGCCTACAGATCATTAACCCCAGATAAACTCAGTTACTTTGACTTTTTACAAATAGATAATGTGAGTAATTAAGAAGCCCTACTCAGAGTATATATGAAACTGTCTCCAAGGTAAGATATATAAAACTATCTCCAGGCTCTGACAGTCTACTGGGAAGGTATGATACTTATGCAAATAATTATAATATTAAATTGTATATTTATGTAATCCTGGTCTTCACTTAGAAGACCAGTCAAGCCATACTGGCTAAATTTTGGATCTGACAGAGAGGTGAGAAGCTTAATTCTGCATCAGGATATTGAAGCTTCAGGCTAAGACCTTTTAGGGAGGTACTAAAGTTGAAAGAATTCTGGATTTGCAGAGATATGCTGTTATTCTGTCATTTCAGTCATGAACAACTCTTCATGACCCCATTTGGGGTTTTCTTGGCAAAGATACTGGAGTAGTTTGCCATTTCCTTCTCCACCTCATTTTTACAGATGAGAAAACTGAGGCAAATAGGGTTGAGTGACTTTCCCAGGGTCACAAAGCTAGTAAGTGCCTGTGGACAAATTTGAACTCAAGTCTTCCTGACTCCAGACCCAGAGCTCTACCTAGCTATAGAAGTGTAACTTTGTTTCAAGTCCTATCTTTACTACTTAAAACATCTGTGACCTTGGAAAGGATATTCCTCCTTTTGAGCACCAGTTATCTCATCTAATCTAAGAGAAGACTGAACTAGAATAATTTCTAAGGTTGTCCTCTAGTATTAAATTCTATGATCCTACGCTATAAACCCTTTTTTATACCAATCCAGTGTGTGTAGATACCATCCAGTGGCAATGAGGAGAAAGTGCTTCTTCGGGGAAGAGATTTGGAACTTGCTGAATCCTGGTGAAGGGTATGGGACCAGAGACAGGCTAAAGATGGAACTTAACAGCTGGCTGTAAAAAGCCCCCTTCTTCACACATACAAACCTTGGAAAATATAAGCTACCTCACAAACCACTGGGCATAAACCCAGTTACCCTTTGGGATTTCTCCCATCCAAGGAAGTTAAGTGATGCTTTGAATAGAATCAAGGTTTCCCTGTCAACTTTTCTGCTTTCCATCTATGGAACGACTTAGTTAAACCACCATGACTGAGACAGTCTATGAAGCCAAAATGAAACAACATTGCAGCTGCTGGTGCCACAGGTGCCCATCACATTCAAATGTAAACCAATCTGCCATGCTCTGCTGGGAAATCTGTATGACTCAGAGTCAAAGAAGGGAGAGAAGTCATCATTCTAGGCTCCCACACTAAGTCTGCTGTGTGGAGGAGCAATTTTCTTTCTGTCAGTGCTAATGCTTTCCATTTCCCTTTGCCAAGAGGAATCCTTTGGCTATTACAGTCCTCATAATTGAACATTTGGTATGCAGGAAATTACATCGTCTTCTCTCTCATCTAGAAACTTTTATCTCCTTCCTCTGCCTTCTTATATTTAGATTTAGCTATTAAAAACTACATTTGTTTAGTCAAGTTTTTATTTCACATTTATTATGTGTAAGGCATCACCGTACATACAAGGTAAAAAAAAAAAACAAAGTTCCTGCTCCTTCCCTTCTTCCATTGATAAGTTCCTTGAAGGGAGGGAGAGAAGACTCCATTTGGGGAACAGTCACAGACTGACCTAGCTTCATTCCCTCCCTGTTGTGCTTCTGATTGTCCCATACTCTTCACCACCATAACTCAGCTATATCCTTACCACAGAACTCTCAGCATCTAGGACCTCCTCACCCTTCTGCCATGCCAGCCTCTTTTGCCAAAGGTTGAGTTCCATAAGAGGGGAGACCTCCATTTTGGGGATGGATCCAAGCTTGGCCATACTTCATTTCCCTCTGGTCAGCAAACTCCTGTCTTGGTATTTTCTCCTGTCTCCCACCCCCAGCCTTCTTTTACATATTGTCTTTCTCCATTAAAATAGGAGCTCCATGAAGAAAAGGACTATTTTTCTTTTTCTTTTCATTTGTATCCCTAATGCTTACCTGCCACATGGTAAGTACTTCATAAATATTTATCAACTGTTGCCTGACCTCAAGGAGGATAGCTTTTGAACAGGAGTAACACCAGTGCCCTAGAAGGATTATTTTAGCAGCTATATAAGAAATGGATTAGAGAAGGAAGAGGCTGAAATTAGGGAGAGACCCCAATTAGGAAGCTAACTGAAAGGTGATTCAGTGCAATGCACTGTGATGTACAAAAAGTTCAAGACATAGTTTTTAAGTAATTGATCACTTTTTTAATAATACTAGCATATTATTAATAAAATGATCATCATTTTGAGATTATTATTATTAATACAATGATGATTGTTTGGCTGATTCTCTTGGGTCAAAGACAAATCATGGAACCCACTCAATGCTTATATGCCCTTGGAAGACTGGGTGTTCCTGAGAGTGGAAATCAACTCTAATTGGTTAGCAATTAATGAGACAGTGAATATTATAATGAAAGTTGGATCTGTTCTGAAGAGGGACTAGGGAATGTGACTTTGATTATGTCACTGTTGTTGTTGTTTGTCCTTCATTCTCTGACATCAGGGAAGTGATGCCATGGCATGCAGGTGAATTGGGTTTAAGTGAGGGAGGGTTGTGCAAAGTCATCAACCGCACTTTCTCCTCTGGAGTCATCTGGGTCCAATGGCCAGATATGGATCAGGACAATGGGAGATTGCCCAGGATGCAGTGGGAGACCTTGACCTTTTCAAGCTGGGTCTCAATTTGACTGAGGCAATGCCCATTCAGTGATTAAGGCTTAATAATAAATGAGGCAGAGAATGGCTTCTTTACCTAATTAAAAAAAACCAAAACACCCCTAGCCTTGGGCAATGTAATCAAAGAATTTATCCCCACCCAAACCTGAGTGGAGCACCATTTCTCTGACTGGGTGAGGTCTGAACAAGATTAAAGAGAAAGTTAATCTGTCTCATTATCACCAATATCTTTCAGATGCTGCTTTGGCTTAGTGAAGAATAAAGTTTCAGAGTGATAAATCTTGTTTCACCCTAATATTAACAATTAATTATTTAATAATCATTTCTCTCATTTGTAAACATTTATTGCCAATTACATGTACATTACACTACAGTTGGTACTAAGGATTAAGAGACAAAAGAGGATACTTCATACTTACAAAGACCTTACATTCTATCGGGTGGAAAATGTAATTTCCCTGAGCTTGAATGGTGGTCATGAGTGGTGAGAAGGGAGGAAATGCAAGAGATAGGGAAGAAGAATTGTCAAGATTTGACAATTTATGGACGTCAAGTGATGAGGAAGAAAAAATAGGTGAGGATGTCTCTAGAGTTGTGAACTTTGGTGACTGGGAGCGTTCTCAATAGAGGTAGGAAGGTTTGGAGGAGGTATGTACTTAAGGGTGCATCAATTTAAGATGGGAAGGTCCATTTTGAACATATTGTCTTTCAGATGACAATAAATCCATCAAATTAATGATATGGAAAGTAAGGAGAATAAAGGAGAACTGAAGGTAAAAATTTAGAAGTCATCTGAAGAAATACAGTAATTGAATTTGTGACTGCTCATAATATTACTAAGGAAGAGAATTTAAACTAAGAAGAGAAAAGCGGCCCTTGAAGAATTCTCAAAGAGAATTGGAAATAAATTATAAATGAGCAAAAGGAACTTAAAAGGAATAGTGAACTAGATGAGAGGGAAACTGGGGGGAAGCAGCATCATGGAAGGCAATGGTGGAGAGAATGTCCAAGAAGCAGGAGTGTTCAACCATACCTAAAGGGTCAGAGAAGTGGAGGATGAGAACTGAGAAAAAGGCCATTGGATTTATTATGAAAATGAGACCATTGGTAACCTTGGAGGAATTTGTTTTGGTAGTTTGGGGTAGCCAGAAGCTAGAGTATAATGGGCTGAGAAGTGGGTTGATGGTGAAGTGGTAGAGGTATTGAGAGTAGACAAGAGACAAAGCAGCAGGCCAAGGGAGATATGAGGGCCAATTCATTCTGTTGGGTTTTTGTGTTAAGGACATGTTTGTAGGCAACAGGAAAAAAAGCCAGTAGAAAGGACAGTACTTGGGATGAGGGAGGAAAGACGAAGATGAGCCAATAGAAAGAAAAATACTGAAGGGGAGAAAATTTTTGCTGCAGCAAAGTTCTGGAAGAGATGATAGCAAGGACACAAGTAGAAGGGTTAGCTTTGACAAGAGGAAGGGCCACCTCTTTTTCTGAAATTAGAGCCAAAGAGAAGGAATGGATGAAAACGTAAAAGGCTTTTGATGTGTAGAGTAGGAGAAATGGGTTGACTCATGATGAGTGGCCTTGATTTTCTCGACAAAATAGGAAGCAAAATCATCTTCTGAGTAAGAGGAGGGGAATCAAAGGCAAAGGGGGCTTAGAGAGAAGAAGAGATTTGGAACTTGTCCTAAAGAGAATATGATGGAGAGTCACATAAAAGGATTGATATGCAGCAGCTGATATGCAGCCCCATTGAGTTTAGATAACATGAATTTATAGTGAATTCAGTAAGCTTGGTTGTATTACTTCCTCATTCAACAACATGCAAGCAAAAGCACTGAAGACTGACAGGAGCGATAATTCAAGATTAAGAATGGGTAGGACATGACCAATGTCAGGACAAGAGAGTAAAGCATTCAAGGATGAAGGGTAATGCATAGTTGAATTGGTTAACAATAGAATCAGAAGGGAGGCCAGATGAGGATTTATGAATAATGATAGATGATCTGGCTTAATTGTATTTCATGATAATAGTTTTGCAACATTTTCCCCTTAACTGCTTCTTCCCTCTGTTATTATATAAAATGATTATGCTTCCCAACATCCTCCTGCTTAAGTTTTTACAAATAAGTTTATGTTCCAAGCCAGTTTTGCCCTTGGCTACTTATACTTTTTTATTTGTTTAAAAAAATCAGGGGCGGCTAGGTGGTGCAGTGAATAGAGCACTGGCCCTGGAGTCAGAAGGACCGGAGTTCAGATGTGACCTCAGACACTTGACACATTTACTGGCCATGAGACTTTGGGCAAGTCACTTAACCCCAATTGCCCTCCAAAAACAAAAAAAAAAATCAAATGTTTTCTGGTTGACGTGGTTTCTGCACCCTTTGGGCTTTTTCAAGGTGGTGATTGTTTTACATTGTATAAAGTATAGGAAATGTTAATTGTCCACATCAATATACTTGCCTTTATCTACTTCCTACTTCTTCAGCATAGATAACTTCTTTGAATAGGTAAAGTTGGAGATGCTATAAATCCGTGCTGTATCTTCTTAGTCCTTATCCTTTCTTTTAATTCAGGATTGATTGTGATTATTAATCTGACAAGTTGACTACCTAATCACACATAGACAGCTGATTCAGAAGTGACTATTCAGAAATGGTAGTCATTTTCTTTCTTTTAAGGTAAAGACAATTCCATTTTTACTGATGGTGTTTGGTGTATGCATTGTCCAGTGTCTTCCAAATCTCTTCTTGAAGAAAATATTCACGATAAAAATGAAGAGTTTGGACCAAGTTGTCTCAAAGGTCCCTTCTACTTCTAAAATCTGCCTGTAGCTGGGCATGGTGGCGTAGTTCTATAACCCTTGCTTGAGGAGTAGAGGAGGAAGGTGAATCATTTGAGTTTGAAGTTCTGAGCTACAGTGAGTTAAGCCATTTAGCAAAGATGGTAAACCTCTAGGATCAGGGAACCTGTAGGTGGTCTAAGGAGGAACAAACATGTTGTGGTTGAAGACAGAATTGGTCAAAGCTCCTATGCCTATCAGTAGTGGGATAGGTCCCAGGGGTGGCCATTGCACTTCTAGCCTAGGTAAGAGAGGGAAACCCAGTCTCAAAAAAAATTTTTTTTAATCTAAATGTCACTAGAAATTAATGGAAATATACAGTATCCCCAAAATCTTAGTGCAGCTATTAAAGCTTAAAACCATACTAACATTTTGGGGGCACCCTGTAGATGAACAGTCTCATGTCATTTTCGGAAAAGGATTTCCAACCTGGATATCTGAAGCCAAAGCCTATTTCCTTATAAACAGAAGCAGGAAAGCACATGCCACTTTGCCCTTAACTGAAATAGCCTTTTGCCTCCTTTCAACTCTGCTAAATCTTCATTGTACTTCCATGTCCAACTTAAGTCTTACCTCTTCCCTGAAATGGCTCCATCCCATACTGAAATCTCCCTTTTCTGAATGACTATATTCATGGGCAGTACTCCACAGTCGAACAAGAAATTATTGCCAAATTACTTTATTTATGTTCACATTGCCTAACCAACTGGATTATAAGTTCCTGGAAGGAAGAACGTCTTAAAATTCTTACCTATTTTTTATCGCCTCTAGCACAATACTGGCCAAAGAGGAGAAGCTCAAATATTCATAGACTGCTCAAGCAGATGCAGTCTGAAGATTCTTATATGTGGATTTTAAATCCAGGATATCAGAGAAGTTCTCCAGTCTTGTCAGCCCATGAAAATTCCCTTGCCTCTCCTTACTAGCACCATTCTGATGGCAATGAGAATCAGTCTCCTGTGGGGGTTGAAGTTGTAATACAGATTTTCATTTTTATGGGCCCATATGCTGGTTTCCTTTAGGCTCCTAGCCAAAAGGACCCAGATGAATATGAATGGCTGGTTTAAATGCAGTTTTGATATTCGCTTTGTTTGAGAGCAAGATAAATGTATGTTAACAGGCATTGCTTTTCCTGCCTGACTTTGTCCTTCCTTTTGAGTAGCCACACCTCCCATGAAGGGTGTCCCCAGCTTAGTTCCTTCAAGCTCGTCTTGAGCATGTCACCTTTTTAAAAAACAGCACTTGTATCATTTCCTATTCAGACCAGATCCTCCCTCCCTTGTCTGATTCTTAGTCAAGCATAGCAAGGCCAGCTGGTGAAAGCCTTGTTGGGAACAATGGTACCAGACTCGGCTTAATGAAATTCTGCCAGTGCCAGCCATGGTTCCCTGGATCGGCACAGTCAGTTTCATGTCGCAGGCCATCCTCCAATCCATATTTAAATGTTGTGCTTAGTGAGGATTAAAAATCTGTGAATCGAGGTAAGAAGAAGAAAAAGGAGGTCACTGTGGGTCTGGAGGGAATCAACATTGTCTCTTTGAAAAAGCTTGTGTCTGCTTCCCAGACTGACCATCTGGGACACTGTATGTCACTAAATCAATTACAAAGGCAAAATGAGGAAGATGTAATTAAATTAGCACAGGGAGAACTTTCCAGGAGCTGGTTTCCAGTGAACCTCAGCAAAAAAGAAGGTGAGATTGTCTGAATGGCCTAGGGAAGGGACTAGGATTTCTTGAGGAAGGGAGAGTTGCGAGAAACAAGGAAGAGTATTAGATCCTAAACATGCCTATTTCTGCCTATCCTTTCCCCTGAACTTTCTGTCTTTTAAAATTATCCCAGAAATCTTGGAGAGGCTTAAAAAAGAAAGTTTTAAATAAAGAAATCCCTTAATCTCCTAAACTCACTACTGGTTTCTCCACTAGTTTTAAGCCTACTTTCACATAATTTTTGCAGAAGGGCTATAATTTTGAATGAAATTAATGTTTTCCACAAATTCTAACTATGTAGGGTATAAGCATGTGGGGGGTGGGGGGTAGGAGGTGAATGTGGGGTCAAACACAACTTAAGGAGATGAAAAAAATTTCCAAAGTGTTGATTTCAGTCAGGGGGTCTTCTATGTTAGGACCTGGGGGTGGGGGGGTGTTGTTGTCTCCTTTTGGACTTTGGAGCAGAACAAGGTGGTACAACTGTGACTTAGTGAAACAAAACTGGGATTGGCAGGGTGAGGAGGGAGTGGAGAGAGTTTGTACTTCTGAATATGTATTTCCCTCCAAGGATTCCTGGTTTATGATAGCAATAAAACCTATCCAACTCAGTCATGTTGTCTAGAACAGAAGCAAATTTACTTAAACTCAGAGAAACCAAATAATTTTCCCTAGAGGGTGAGATAGCCAATTGGAAGATTGCTACCTTCATTCAATACATACCCTTTGTACCCAGTCTAATCCCAATGATAGAAGAATGCTTGCATGAATAGTGGTCTGATTGTTACACATCCAAGTGACCTAATGGACAGGGACCCTACTGAGAGGCAGAACAGCTGAGAACTATTTTGTCTGGAGCATCACTTTTCTGTGTTTTCTTAAACAAGTCAAAAGTCCCTTGATCCCTATTTACCCTAACTTCAGCAGAATGGAAGATTCCTGAGAGCAGAAATGATTTCGTTCTTATCTTTGTGTGACACCTGTGCTCCTTACAACATGCAAGATGGTTCCTTAAGAGATGGCTGCCTCAACAGGTCAGCATCCCATTCAAAACTGAAATTCACAAGCCCCCATAGCTAAGAGATGTATCAGCCAGATGACACAATTATCCAACCAGAGGTATTTAATGAAATTGAAAAAGTAGCTATAAAATAGTACCCCCATAATCTTAGGGCATACTTTGTCACAAGTACATGAACCAGCAGTAGGAGTGGGTGCCCATGGAAGAAAACATGTGGCCAGCGCATATGTATAGAGGGACATCCACAATCACATGGCTGCAGGGCTGCTGATGTGTTCTGGTGAGGTCATCATTGCTGCTTCCTCCAGCACTGCTTTCCTTGGTCTCTCCTGGGCACTGCTCTGCTCAATGCTGTTCTGTGTTCAGTCTCACCCTGCTACTGCCAGGCACTACCCCACTAGACACATGGTTGTGGAACTTTTCTCTCTTTCCAGATCCTGGCATCAGTTTAAGTCTTTGACTATAGGGCTAGGTCAACAATATTCTTTCTTTTCAAAAGCCAGAGGCTTTTTTATTGCTCTTAGAAAAACAGCCACCCTTGTCTAAGTGATATAAGGCCAGTGACAGAACTAGAAAAAAAAATCCTTCTCAGCCTTTAAAAAAAATTTTAAGAGTTAAATATCTGTTCTTCACCCACAGTGTCTAGGCTAAGAGGCATTTCATCTCATTGTCCCAGTTGCCAACTTTGCAGCATCCTCCCAGCTAACTAATACCTGTGGGCTTAATCTTTCCTTTGGCTGCAATTTCCCAGTCCAGGGGCTCTTTGCCAAGAACTTCATCCTAGTTTATAGTGAACATCTCCTATGCCTCCTGATGTTAATCTCTGAAGAATAGACTCCACCTGCTTGTCATCTATGCAAGACTTACGTGCACAAACAGCTCTGGGGTTCAGGGCTGCCCAGTTTATGGATTCCAAGCCACTTCAAGTCCCACATAAAGATGAGTAGGAAGAGAAAAGTCACAGTGATAAAAACTGAGTCCAGGGGGCAAGTCTGTTCTTTGTGCTGAACCACATTCTTTGGCCTTTGATATGGAGATATACAAACTCACGTTCCTAGGACCAAGAAGAATTCCTGGCCCATAGGAGGCACTAGTTGAATTAAATTGAAATGAAATGAATTAAATTGAACTGATGAGAGAAAATTATTGGAGGAAAAATGGTGAAATGCACTCCACTGGACTTTTCAGGTGATCTGTGTCCAAATCCTAGACCCTGCCTCTTACTAGCTTTGTGATCATGGGCAAGTCATTTCTACTCTCTAAGCCTCTGTTTCTTCATCTCTAAAATGGGAATAATAAACTTTTTTCCATTCTCCCTTATAGAATTGTTGTGAGTAAAGTGTTTTGTAAAATGTAAAAATCTACCTAAAAGTATACAATCATCATTATTATCTGCTGAAAGTATAGTCAAAGACTATAAGTTTTTCTGAACCAGAATGTCAATGTTGAAAAGATCTCTGGTTCGACCTGTACCTGAAGAGGGATTCGCATGTACATTCTCAACAAGTGGGCAATAAACTTTTACTTTAAGATCTCCAGTGATTCAGAACCTGTGTCACTTCCCAAAGCTGCTCATCCTTCTTTGTGTATAGCTCTCGTGATTAGGAAGTTTTTTTTTTTATATCAAAACAAACTATTCCAATCTGAAATTTATAGTCATTATTAACACTGTGAGGGGGACAAAGCAAAATAAGTATGATCCATTTTCCACATTATATCTCACTCAAATACTTAAGCTTATATTTATCCTATATCCTTGGGGTCTTCTCTCCTCCAGGTTAATTATTCTCAGTTCTTTTCTCTATGAATCCCACTTTGTTGATGTCTTTCCAAAAATATGGCTGAAAGATCTAATCATAATATTCCAGACATTTATGGCCTGATCAGCACAGAATACAATGAAGCAATTGCCTCAGCCCATTCTGGACGCCATGATTTCCTTTATTCAGCCTGAATTTCTTTTAGCTTTTCCAACTGCTTTGTTACATTTTTGACTAAGTTCAAGCTTGTAGTTCTCCAGATCTTTTTTTCATATCTTATTAGTTCCTAGCCATGCCTTCACAATAATGTATTTGTATAGATTATTTTTAACTCGGATATATTTAGTGAATGATTTTTATAATTCACTAGACATTGGTGGAATACAGTTGTGCTGTAAGATATGATAAAGTAGATGGTTTTAGGGAAATCTGGAAAGACTTGTGTGAACCGAGACAAAGCAAAATGAGTGCAACCAGGGGAACAATTTATATAATATCACTGTTGTAAGGACAAATAACTAAAAAGACAGTAATTCTCGTCACCACAATGACCAACTATAGTTCCAGAAGACTCATGATGAAACATGCCACTCACCTCCTGATAAAGAAGAGGACTCAAATTGCAGATGGAGCCTTATATTTGTTATTTTGGGGGTTTTGTGAGCGAGAGGTGGCCAATACAGAAATTTGTTTTGCATGACTATATATATTTTAACAGGTTCTGATTTTCTTGCTTTTTCATTGGGGAAGAAGGGAGAGGCTTTGGCCCTGAATATGAAATAAAGTTGAATTTTAAAACATTCATTGTGCATTTGTCTAAATTTCAATATTTCAAGAATCTGTGATTTTATCAATATAGAGTTTGGGTCTTCTTCCATCAATACAGATTTCTACTTTGTAGGATATAAGTGCTGTGGCAAGGAAAAAAAAACACCTCATTTTGTAGACAAACTGGTAATGAACTTTCTTTTTTTTTAAGGGGTCCATACCTGTTATTTTTATCGATGTTGAAAACTCCTTCTACCCACACAGATCACTAGCTCTTTTACACTTTATAGTCTTGTACTGAGAGATTTAATGACTTTCCCAGCTAGTATGTGTAAGAATTGGGACTTGGACCCAGGTCTTCCTGATTCCCAGTCCAGCTTCCTGTCATAAAAACATACACACACACACACACACACACACACACATACATACATACACACACATCATATACATATGTACATAGACATAGGCAGTAAGTGCAGCCAGGTGGTATAAGGGATCTAGAGTTAGGAACACCTGAGTTCGAATCTGACCTTACATACTTAGTGTATGACTCTAGGGAAGTCAATTAACCTTTATCTGATTCAATTTCCTCAACTATGAAATGGGGATAAGAATACCAATCTCCCAGAGTTGTGAGGATCACATGAAATAATATTTGTAAATTGTTTAGTATAATACCTGAAACATAATTAGCATTTAATAAATGCTGTTTTATTTCCTTCCTATCATATCTATATAGACACTCATTCTAATGAATGGTCAGCACTTTTGTTACCCATTTTAAGGACTATGACAAAGAGCCAAGGGTAGTGTAATTATTGTGTCAGAGTCTTGAAGACTCCACAGGATCCAAAACAGAAATGGCTTAGATAATAACTACTTTAACCATGAATATCCTACTTCCACTAAAGTCCCACTCTAATTCCATATAGTGGTATAGGGGTCACCTCAATGGGTGATTTGCTAGTTGATCATATTCTCTGGAAAGTTTTACCAACCTGAAAATTTTGAAAAGTGGGCCCATTGATGTAGTATATATCTAGTTGGAAAATTAGACAAATCTAGCTAAATTTTGGGACATTCATCCTAAAATGATAATGAATTTCTAGTCAAAGTAACTCTAAAAACCATTTAGCAAATCATAAAGAGGTTGTAACCTTTATTGATGAAGGGAGTGCTCACTTTGATAAAAATCACAGATCTTTGAAATATTGAAATATAAACATCCTAATAGTAATTATGTTTTGCTATTTGAATGGTTTAAGATCAACTCTATTTAGACCAAAGTGATTAATTAGCATCTTCCTTCAGAGAGATAGCTTGGATAATCCCCTGAAAATCTCTTTATGTCTCTATTCTATGAATTTTGTGCAAATAATCCATAGGTGAGGTTTGCCTCTTACTTTCCTTCCTTCACCCACCTCCCATTTTGAGCATCCTTTCTCCATGGGTCTATGTGGCAAGATTTCAAGGAATATGACAAAGTGAAAAATAGTTTGAGGCAATGTGAAATAGATATTTGAGGTTGTATTGCCCCAGTAGAATGCAAGCTTCTTGAAGGCAAGATCTATTTTACTTTTGCGTTTGTGTCTTCAGCACTTAGCACTGTGTTTGGCAGATAGTGATCACTTGATAAATGTATGTTGGTTAAGTTGTAATGTTTTTAGGTTATACTATTAATTCTAATTATGTCATACTATTAACTATAAGTTAACTGCATAACTACTCTTACTACTTAGAGAGCTAAACCTGGAGCTAAGAATTAGGAAAAGATACACTGAAATTCAAGGGAATTGGTGATATTGAGGACTAAATGACTGAGAAGGCAAGAACATTTTAAATTGTTAATATTTATTAAAGAAAGGGGTTTTTTTGGCCATCCATATGGTTCTTCTATTTTCTACATCTATGACTTTGGGCAAGTCACTCGATTACTTTAGGTCCTTAGTTTCTTGATCATTAAAATGGAGTTGGACTATATGACCGAAAATAACTTTCAATTCTAAATCTATGACCCTATTCATATTAAATGCAGGAATGTGGCAAGGCAAGATAAACTTGACCCCTGATTTTAGTGTTCGTTCCTGTGTATTTCCCATCAGAAAATTCTTGGCATTGTAAATCTCCCCCAAACCCAGAAAATTCTTGGAACTTTGCTAGAAGATTCTTTCTAAACTGATGCTAAGAAAGTGCAATTTAGCAACAAGAAACTAAACAGGAAACCAGAGCGAATTTCTAACTTTAAATCAGAAAGAGGCCTTTGATAAATAAATTGTTCTTGGTGACCAGGAAGATGAAATTAAAAATAGACTTCAGCCTCTGAGTTCACTTCTTAGCTGGGAGTGGCCCTATGTTCCACAAAGCTTAGCACTTAGGTAGGATGAGGAATTTCTATCAGAAGAGGAAATTCCTATTTCAGCTACCGATAGACATCCCCTATAGGATAAAAAAAAATAATACTTTTTAAAATCTTGCCCAATGTTATAGCTTTACTTTTCAAAAGTAGCTATAGATAAATGATAACTAATGATAACTATGTACCTGGCACTGTGCTAAGTACTTTACAATAATTATCTCATGTGATGATCTTCACAATCCCATGAAGTAGGTGTTATTATTATCTCCATTTTATAGATGAGCAAACTGAGGCAAACAGAGATTCAGTGGCTTACTTAGGGTCACACAACTAGCAAATGTTGAAGGTTAGATTTGAATTCAGGTCTTCCTGACTCCAGACCCAGTACTCTATCTACTACGCCACTTAGCTGCCTACTGGAACCAAGAAAGGAAGGAAGATAATATGACAATGATCAACAGTCACCACAAGCTAAGTGAAGCATCAAGAAGCAATGTTACAAATGACTAAGAAGGGAGAACACTTGAAAGATACAACCTAGCCACCATTCATGTCTTTTAGAGACTGTACATACAAATGAGACTTCATGCCATGGAACTTCATCAGAGAAAAGGTGTAAAGGGAATAATACAATGACATCACTAGGAGACATCTATGTCCATAAGCACCAGAAATATAATTTTCCCTTCACACATGCTCTCTGGCCATGTTCCCTAGCAATATATTCTTTTTTTTTTTTTTTGGTGAGCCAATTTGGGTTAAGTGACTTGCCCAGGGTCACACAGCTAGTAAGTGTTAAGTTATCTGGTCAGAGGCCAGATTTGAACTCAGGTACTCCTGACTTCAGGGTCAGTGCTCTATCTACTGTGCCACCTAGTTTCCCTTCAATATATTCTCTCACATATGTTCTTTATTTGTGTTCACTCTTCTAATTGATGGTGTATTTGTTAGTGGAAGAGTATGCCCCTTGTTTATTAGGGAAGTAAAATATTGCTATTTTTCTTATGAAATTTCACTGAATGCATTTGCTTTGAACTTTTTCTGTCTTTTGATGACAAGCAAAAAAAGGTGCATCAGTTGGGGCTTATGGACTATGATTTAGAGTGGATGTGGAACCACAGAATGTCTTGAACCTGTGATAAATAACCTTGTCTAGGCTACCCAATGTGAGTCCTGGGGATGCTCCTCACTGAGGTTGCTATGTGGGTACCACACAGGCATCACTTCCATTTTTAAAGCCTGTCAGAAAAAAGTGCTTTGTGTTTGTAGGCAAACAAAAATACCCCTCCAGGTTTTGGCAGGCTGGTCAAGTCATGTTAGGTCTAATCTCAATTGCTGAAAACCTGCCAGGTAAAAGGATATTTCAATTACATGTGGTACACCTGCATCATTATCTCATCTCCTTGTCCTTCACTCATATTTACAAAAAGAAACACTGTACCACTTTAAAAAAAAATAATGAAATGCCCACTAGACATTTCGAGCATGTTTCAACTTTTGCTGTCACTTTCTGATTTGTGATTATAATTAAAAGTCCTTCCTGCCTGAAGAATGCCAGGATGTTGCAATGTTTTTTCAACATGTGAATAAGCTCAGATTCAGTCACTCATTGTAACTGTATATACATCTCTCTTCTCCTTTTCCTCCATCTCTAATAGAGCTTGTCTCCCAGTTCCCTTTCTCACTTCAAGTGCCAAAAGATTTCTTTTTTCTTCATCACAATCTAGGTAATTTGGGGAATGTCACTGTATATTGAGAAGTGATATGGTATAACAGAAAAATGGACCTAAGAGTCAGTTAGATCTGGGTGTAAGTGCTGACTCTGATTCAGACTGGTTCTGTGATGTTGGGAAAATCAGTTAACCTACTGCAGGCAACTCTCTAAAACTAGATGTTGCAGAGAAGTTGCTGACTTCAATTAGTAGATGGAGTTTCCTCACCTGGAAGGTCCTTCTATTAATGAGATCACGTGTCTAGTACCTCCCCATTGCATGTCGTCACACTGCCTTAAATGCTCAGAATTTTTCCTTCTGGTGAGGTGATGAAAGGAAGTAGAGTAATGAAACATTTAGAGACTACATCATTCCATCTTTGACTAAAATCATTCATTTATTGTCATTAATGAATTAGTCCAGAAAATCATGACATTGGTTGCACTGGTACTCTTAATTCCTCTCTTTAGGGCTCCTAGTAGACTCAGATTTGTTTGGGTCTTTTCTTGTTCATGGTAGTTCCCTATCAGGCACTTTAAACAACTTTTTTTTCAATTTTTAAACCTTTTTATTTAAAGTTTTGAGTTTCAAATTCTATGCAATCCTCCCTTCCTTCCTAAACAATCAGAGATAGGTTATAGATGTGCAATCATGTAAAGCATTTCCACATTAGTCATTTTGTGTGAGAAGATTTGAATAAAGGAAAACAATGAAAGAAACAAAGTGAAAAGGAGCGTGCCTCAATCTGTTTTCAAACAATATCAATTTTTTCTCTGGAGGCAGATAATATGTTTCATCATGAGACCTTTGGGATTATCTTGGATCATTGTATTGCTGAGAATAGCTAAATCATTCACAATTCTTCACCAAACAATGTGGCTATTACTGGGTACAGCATTTTCCTAGTTCTGCTCACTTCACTTTGCATCAGTTCACATAAGTCTTTCTAGGTTTTTTTCTGAAATCATCCTGCTTGACATTTCTTATAGCACATCAATATTACATTACAATCATATACAACAGCTTGTTTAGCCATTCCCCAATTGATGGGCATTCCTTAAATCACCAATTCTTAGCTACCACAAAAAGGGCTGCTACAAATATTTTTGTACAAAGTTGTTTTTTTTTATATCAAGTAGACAGACTAAAAATGATTTTGACTTGTTTCTAGAAAAAGTGTATTTCAACTTATAATACATTCTTTTTTAAAAATAATATAATATCAAGTGGCTCAGGTTTCCTTCATTGAACATGCTATCAAATAAATTTGTGATGTGTGTGGTCAAGTGATATTTGCCAGTGCATTCCATACACTTTGTAAAGTTGGGAAAAGAGTTTATGAAATACCAGTGTTACACATATATGTTTATTAGATTTCTATTGTTAGAATTAAAATGTAGAGTTGGGGCTGAGAAGAAAAAGAAATAGATTTTCATTAATTTTTTAAAAGCTAATTTTGAAAAGACAATAAACAACAGCAAAACTCAAGTTAAACCCAGTAAACGACACAATGATACCACCTTGGAAAGGTTAAAGTACAATCTTCCTTTCTTTTTAACGAGCAGTTACATGTACCATCTTTTGTAGTCACTATTTATTTTTACTTTACTTAATTGTTTCCGGGAAGAATGCCTTGTAAATTTGTGTTTCCTGTGATAAGACAAAAAATAAATTCAAGATAAAGAATTGCAATGAAGCTGAAAAGAGTTCTGAATGTGCACAATACTCTTATCTCCAGATTTATATCAGATCATCCAGGGAAAATTGTTTCTTTTTTTATTGAT
>CM053583.1:245760071-245818593 GCA_028627135.1 Pseudochirops cupreus | reverse complement strand
ACCTTTCCCAATAAATTCTCTGCCCCCAATAAGTACAGACTTATTACTTCACATCAGTAGTCTCTATTCTCTCTACTAGGAGGAGGGCAATGTGTTTCATCATCAGTCCTTTGGAGTCAAGTTTGGTCATTTCATTGATTTGAGTTCTGGTAGCTTCATGAATTACTTTCCTTCACATTAATATGGTCGTTGTTTGTGTTTATATCTCCTGGTTATAATTATTTTACCCTGCAAGTAACTTCTCAGAATATTCCCTCCCTCTATTTTTCCTTCTTTCTATACTTTCTTCCTTCTTTCCTCTCTCCATTTCTCTCATCCTTTCTCCTTTTCTCCCTCCCTCCTTTTCTACTTTCCTCCTTCTCTCTCTTTTCCTCTTCTTTTCTCTCTCCTTCCCTTCAGTCTGTGAAAATAACTGTACAGATGTTCTCATCTTGGGGGGTCTTTTTTGGAGGGGGGAAGGCAAGGCAATTGGGGCTAAGTGACTTGCCCACAGTCACAAAGCTAGTAAGTGTTAAGTGTCTGAGGCCGCATTTGAACTCAGGTCCTCCTGATTCCAGGGCTGGTGCTCTATTCACTGCGCCACCTAGCTGAACCAATATTCTTTTTTTTTTTTTAAGTGGAATAAAATTCTCATTTTGTCTTTACAACAACGTAAGGAGTTAGGAGTTATTATCCCCATTTTACAGATGAGGAAACTGAAGAACACAAAGGTTAAATGACTTGCATAGGGTCACATAGCTAGTAGGTATCTGAGTCTGCATTTGAACTTGGGTCTTCCTGATTCCACTTCCAGTTTTCTTAGCTACTGTTCTACCTAACTACTTTAATGAAGAACACCACCTGCTCTATGGCTTAAAGTTACCAGACTTAAAGGTCAAGTAATTTGCCAGAGGGGACATAGCCATTATCTGACATAAGTAGAACTTAAGCCCAAGTCTTTCTGTCTCTACGTTCCATCTATTATATCTCAATATATCTCTTTTCTTTTGGCACAATCACAACCCATTATATACAGGACATTCAGTTATCAGTTGGTTCAACCATTCTTCAATCAACATCACCTACTTTGTTCCTAGTTGTTTTTTGTTTTTTTTTATACCACAAAAAATGCTACTGTGAATGACATACGACCCCTCTCTCTTTGACCTCCTTGGATTATAGGAAATAATAGCATAGAAAAATAGAATCCAGAGAAGGCAGGCCTTTGAAAAACAGAAGTTATGATTCAGAATTCTTAAGTACCTTCCTTTAGCAATTCTCCACTAGATTATAGGTTCTTTGTCTTCCTACTTTTATCTTGGAAAGAGCCTAAATTGGCAGAAACTCCCACAAGTCTAAGGTATAGCAGTTATTATTAGTGTAAGAGAAATTCCCTCCTTCCATAGTTGATGTAGTCACTAAAAGCAGAGGTAATGAGGTGTTAATGTGCTAATAAGGTGTTGACACCCTGTGATCCCTTTATGAAATATAAACACTATTCTCTGATCCAAGTAAAGGAAACAACCTCATTATAAGAGGTTACCAAAAAAAAATGGGTCTTTTCAGGGCTTTAAACAGCTAAGCCCTGGGCAAGTCAGCAGTCCAGGTGAGTGCAGACCAGGAGCTTTTTGTAGGAGAGACTTCTCCCCCAAGAAAAAGCAGGAAAATTCTCTCTTCTTCCCCTCTCTGGGAGCTACTTTACCTAGAAGGAGAAATCCTATCTATTCATTAGTTGGAGAATCAGTTTGAGAGATTTTAAAGCATAGTGGAGAGAATTGAGTGTTACATTCCAGATTACTCATGAATACAAAGGGAAGTACTACTCATTTGAGGAAAGAAGCAGTTTTGAGGATAGGACCTATGTCAACAGGAAAAAGAACCAGCTTTGGACTCAAGAGAGAGCTAGATCTGTCAACCAAGAGTGAGCAAGTTGAGCCACTGTCCAATAGAGATGGTGCCTTAATAAGGAACTATGTAGGGCTTTACAAATAAAGGATATTGAGGTCCACAGGTTGCCTTGGCCACATATGTTTCCTCTATATGTGCCTCACAATTATTTATTCCAAGTGTTTACCTGCCATTCCCAAGGGAAATTGCATGCATCTGTGGGAATGTACACTGTAAGTTTATGGAGGGGTGGTGGTGGTGTTTTATAGCTGCTATTCTTAGGATGTCTTCTTAGCAAATCCTTTTATTAAGAAATACTTATGTCTACTGACTGCTTGCTAATAGGAAAACCACCAGTAGGGGCTTTAAGCTATAGTTTTGGAAGGATGGAACCTCAAGGATAGTAACATGGAGACCAACTTTTGATGCAAATAAAAGTTGGGAGAGTAGTGCAAAGCAAAAGCAACATTAGTAAAAGCCTTAGTCATCATTTCTTTTAGTGTTACTAGTGTGTGTTCATCTATCCTTTTTTAAAATAAAGTACATAAATATAAATAGGTGAAAATGACTTCATTTTCACATGCAAGAATTCTAGAAGAAACAGACAAATTGTATGAAAAAGTACCTGTCAGAATTTATAGAAAGCCCTTATAATTTGAACAAGTAAAAAAAAACCTCCCTCCTTAATTTTCTCATCTCAGCTTTAATTTAAGCTCTTTCCCAGACAAAAATAGAAAGACAAAGGACCTATAATCTAGTGGGGAATTGCTAAAGAAATGTACTTAAGAGAGGCAACATGGTATAGCAGATAGAGTTGGTTTTGGAAGCAGGAAGACTTGTGTTCAATTCCCACCTGTGATGTATATTGACTATGTAACCCTGGGCAAGTCACTTTAATCTCTTCTTAACCACGCCTGCCCCAGGGAACTCTCTAAGACTACTATATGTCATATAAGAGGTGGTGATATACGTTGGTTGAGGATTTCCTCATCTGGAGTATCAAGGAAATCACAGCTCTAGTACAGATGTAGAGAAACTCAGCTCACACCTCCTAAAACTATTCTTTACTCTTTCAAGAACTCTAATCCCTCCATTCTTTGGCACTTTATTGTGACTATCCTACTTCACTCTCTTCTTTAGTCTCATACTTAGATTTATTTAACTGTCCTCTATTTTCACATCCCTTGTCCCCTAATCCAATTTCCACTCCTCCCTTGCCACACCTCAATTCTGGTTTCTTTCTACCACCTGCCTTCTTCATTTCTCACATGCTCCTGAATGGATCTGGAAAAAATAACATGCAAATAATGCTTTCTGGGTACATTACAAATTCATGTTATCCAATATCAACCAGATCATCACTGCAGCAAGGTAATCCTTTTATTCCTCCCTAATTGATTCTACACCACACTTCCCATAGAAGCGATTCCATGTCTTTCCATCTATCCTTAAGCCTCTCATACTTTCCCCATTGCCTCTTTCTCATCTGAGGACCTCAACTCTTATTTTCCTGAACAAAATTTTTTTCCCTTTTTTCTCCCTTCTCTTCATTTTAAAACTTCTTCACATCATCCTCTACAATTTCTTCATTTCAACAGTTTTTTTTTTTACAATAAGAAGACCCATCCCTTGCCAAGGCCAACCCATAAATACATTGCCCCTTTATCCCACCTTTCTTGGGGGGTGCGGAACCAACCAACCAACCAACCAAAAAACCTGCCCACATTCAAAACTTCCATTCCTTTGGATATGTAGCTCAGAGTACTCCTTCTGCACTAAGGGACAGTAGAACAGATTGAATCTAAAAGTTATTTCCACTAAACTAACAATATTTAAGGAAGAAGATGGATATAATTCTAGCCTGCTACTCTCTCTGTCTCTGTGGAGATCAGTGGCTAGCCTCTGGCCCCAACATCCTGCTTTCCTTCTGACAGGAATCAAAGTCCCTCTTGGAAAAGAATGGGAGTGGGGGGGGGGGGGTAAGACTCTAGAAATATATCTATTCTTTCCTTCATCTCGACAGGGAAATATGTAATCTTCATGAGCAATACACCACTGTACAACTACACAGACTCCTTAGATATATAAAACCAATTGCAAACACATTTAATTAAGATATAAGCAATATTAAAAACAAGGAAGATAATCAAATAATTAAAGCAAATGGATCTGGTATCTTCTACTTCTAGGGGTTTATAAGGGAAAGGACTAAACATTTGTGAAGCACCTATTCTGTGCTGGACACTATGAAGCACTTTACACATATCTCATTTGATTCTTACAACAATGCTGTGAGGGAGGTACTACTATCCCCATCTTAGAGTTGAAGAAAGTGAGTAGACAGATGTTAAGTGACTTACCAAAGGTCATCACAAGGCAATGAATATCTAAGGCCACCTTTGAACTTGGGTTTTTCTGACACCACTCCCAGCACTCTATCCACTGTACCATCTAGCTAACTGCTTTTAGTCCATTTCATTTTTAATCTTCTTGATTACCTGGAATAGTGAGAGAAGGGTATAAATACTTCAGAACTTATGTCCCCTATGGCAAACATTTAGAGTGTATTACGATCTATATTCTGACATTTTTTTTGAGGGGGAGGGATATCTTGCTGGACAAGTCTAGTGAATATTTGAAATTTTAGGAAAGAATCTTAACTTGTCTGCAGAAAAGGGGAATGAAAGATACAGTAATGTACAGATATGGGAAACTTCGGGAAAGAGTAGAACAAAAGGGGGTATCACACTGTGTGTATTTGAGGTGGAGTAAGAGGTAGGGTTTTACTGATCATCAATTTGGGAAAGCTAAAGTAATCAGATGGATCACAAAAACATTTGAAATGCTTTGATCAGGCTGATACCCTAATCAAACAACCAGAACAATGAGGGTTTTTTGTTTATTGATTTTGCCTTTTTTTTACTTTTTTGGTTGACTTGACAAATCAAGTTAGTCAAATAGTTAAGGGGATTTGTGCAAATCAGCTTGGACTTACCATATATCAAGATTTCATTGAACTTAACATCTAATTTCTTTTTCATAGATCCCCTGGAGGGTTTTGTTTTCCTAGAAGGAAAAATGGGAGAAGAAATCTGATTCCATTTTTAGAAAAAACTAATAGGTTTAGATTTCATGTCATAATCCTTGAATATTTTCTATTCCACATTGGGTCAGATATTATACCATGATGATTATATATAATTATATGATAAAATAATATAATGATCATTTAAAATAGCTAATATTTTTATATAGCACAATGTCATGCTGCATCTCAGCAGATTCTACCACCCTTGGCGTAATACTAAATAATATTAAAGCAAAAGTAATACATTAGGCTTAGAATCAGGAAGACCTGAGGTCAAAATCTACCTCTGCCCCTCAAGAGAATCCTAGATTTAGAGTCTTGAAGTTTCCTATAAGATAATGAAATTCAACCCCTTCTTCTTATGGATGAGGAATGGAGAACAGAGACAGGAGGAGGAAAAGAAAGAGGTGGAGAGAGTAAGCATTTATAGATCACCTGCTGTGTGCCAGGCTAAATACGGAGCTAAATATTTTTTAATCAATTGATAAACATTTATTAAGCACTTACTATGTGCCAGGCACCATGCTAGGCACTGGGGCGGGGGGAAGGTTACAAAAAGAGACAAAGACAGTACCTGTCTTCGAGGAGCTCACAATCTAATGGGGGAGACAAACAAAGAGATATATGCATATCCTAGAGTTCAGGGTGGTATAAAAGTGGACTTCAAATTAAAGTCTAATAGTTGTGATGTACTGCTGTCTTGTCTCTCTCTAGAAGTCTTCATGAAGTTTACTAGGAGTCTCTCTATTGTTCAGCTGACTTTACTCTTCAAAGGGCACAGTATTCTCTTGAGTAGCTTAGTCTAAGTTGAGTTTGTTTCTCCTAGGTTGTGGCATCTTCACCAAAACGGCCAATGTGCTCCCGGTCAAACAAGTCACTCTGTTGTTCTTTTGGATCATAATCAGACTACGCTGCTGCTACACGAGGTCAGGCAGCAGCTTCTGGATGGGACAGTGCAGGGTGGGCTTCTCTGCCTCTGGCCAGGTTCTGCAAGACTGGGCTAGGCTTCGAGCTCTGGACTCCTCTCAGGGCACAGTTCTCTGCCAGACAGCTTCATCCACTGGCCTCCTGGACTTGTTCTTTGATGGGCAGCTGCAGGCTTTTTTTCACCTTCAGTCTCCTACTGAGAAAGAGGAAAGGTGAGTACTATGTTTTCAGTAGCTAATAGCTTTTTGGTCTAACTTGCCTTCCTACTCTTTCAGCTAAGGTGAGGACTCTTAGTTTAGGATTGTCCGATATTCCATTTGGAACATGTAAGTTTAATGCTGAAGTTGGTTTGTTTTATATGGTTCCTTCCAGCATAATATAATTTCCTTTTTTTATCTTCATTGACAACATGAATTTTTATTTTTACTTTGATAAAAATGATTGCATGACTGCAATTTCTGCTTTTTTGGATTCACTTGACATATATAAATTCAGTTCCAACCCCTCACTTTGATGTCGTGTGTCTTTACTTTTAGATATGTTTCTTGTAAGTAACAAATTGAGTGGCTCTTTTTTTTCTTATCCATTTTGCTACTTTTATTTCATTCTGTTGGATTGTTTTATACATTCATACTTAAGGTTATATAAGTTAGATTCATGTTTCCCCCCACTCATGTCTTTAATTTTTTTTATTTAAAAAAATTTATTTTTCAATTTTATTTTTCAAGGTTTTTGTTTTGTTTTATTTTGTTTTTTACTGCTGTATCCCCCTACTATTCCTTCCCATTGAGCAAACAAAAACAAAAATGAATCCTCCGATAAATTTCTACATAGTCCAGCAAAACAATTTCCTGCCTTCACCATTTCCAAAATATTTTGAATATCTTTATGCATTTTAAATTCATTGCCTGTCTGGCAGGAGATGTGTGGTATATTTTACATTCATTCTTTCATATTCATTCACATTCATTCATCTATCATTGCATCAATGAGTTCTAAAGTCTTCCAAAGTATTTTTTTCTATAATGTTATCACCATATAAGTTGTTCCTCTAGTTCTGTTAACTTCATTTTGCTTCAGTTCATAAAAGTTTCCAAATTCCTTCTCTAATTGTCCATTTCATAATTTCTCTTACTAAATAATAACCCATAATATTCAAAACTATGATTGATTGATTGATTCCCCAATAGGAGGGCATGCCCTTAGTTTTCAGTTTCTGGCTAACACAAAAATAGATGCTAGGAATATTTTTATACCTAAAGAACCTTTCTTTGATTTATTTGGGTTATAGACCTAGTAGTGGTATAACTGGGTCAGAATGGGCACAATTTGGTCACTCTGTGGGCCTACTTCAAAATTGTTTTCCAGAATGGCTTTACCAAGAGAGTACTTCCTAGCATCACTCCAACATTTGTCATTTTCTCTTTTGTCCCTTTGCCAGGCTGGTAGATATAAGATGAAAAAACTTGCTTTAATTGCATTTGTCTACTTATTAGTTATTTGAACATTTTTCATATAACTGTTAATAATTTAAATTTCTTCCTTTGAAAAACTGTCCATTTATATTCTTTGACCATTTATCTGTTAGGGAATGGTTCTTAGTCTTAGCAATTCAAATCAGTTCCGTGTGTGTGTGTGTGTGTGTGTGTGTGTGTGTGTGTGTGTGCGCGCGCACGCGCGCATATGTATATGTACCTGTAATCTGTTTTGGAAATGAGACCTTTATCATAGAAACTTATTGCAAATATTTTCCTTAGTTACCTATTTCCATTCTCATTTTTACTATATAACATTTGTGCAAAAGCTTTTAAATTTTATTTAACCAAAATAGTCCATTTTATCTTACACGATCCATTCTATCAGTTATTTAGTTATAAAATTCCCCTGTCCTTAGATCTGAAAGGTAATTTCTTCCTCCATCCTCTAATTTGTGTATGATGTGACTTTTTATATTTATTATGTTTCCATTTGAAGCTTATCTTGGCATATAATTGGTCTAAACTTAATTTCTGCCAGACCATTATCTAGTTTTCTCATCAGCTTTTGTCAAACAGTGAGTCCTTTCCCCAATAATTTGAGTCTTTGGGCTTATCAAATGTGTTTCCTTAGAAGTTGGGTCTGGTTTATTTACTTGTTTTATTTATTTAGTTATCTATCTCTTCCTTTTTTTTCCTTTTTCTTTCAAATCCTCCCTCTCCTTCTGTCATGTTAAGTATTTAGTGCAGGGGTGGGGAACCTGTGGCCTCCAGGCCACATGTGGCACTCTGTGTCCTCAAGTTCAGCTCTTTGAACTGAGATTTCACAGAACAAATCCCCTTAAGAAAAGAATTTGTTCTGCAAAACTTGGATGCTGTCAAAAGGCTGCACCCAAAGACCTAGAAGGGCCTGACGACATTGTCCTGATTTCATCAAGTTGTAAAACAGTACAGAGCTTCTATAAGATATAAAAAGCTTCTTAAGATCTACGGAAGAGATCTGTAATCACTCAAAAGAGCACTCGTTGTTGTGAACTAATCCAACCATTCTAAAGAGCAATTTGGAACTATGTCCAAAAGGCTATAAACTGTGTATAACCTTTGATCCTATGACACTACTTCTGGGTCTATATCCCAAAGACATCCAAAAAAATAAAGGGAAAAGGACATATTTGTACAAAAATATTTATAGTAGCTCTTTTTTTTTTCCCATGGTGGCTAAGAGTTACCCGTCAACTGGGACATTCACAGAAATGAAATTTGAATTCAAAGGGCTACACATTAAGTTTGGATTCAGTCAAAGGGCTGCACTTGAGGGCCTAGAGGGCCACATGCGGCCTTGAGGCTGTAGGTTCTCCACCCCATATAGATTCTGTATCAAGGGACAAATAACAAGAATGGCATGTAGAATTCACAAGCAGCTAGAACAGCAATTCTCAACCTGTGGGTCGCAACCCCTTTGGAGGTAGAATGGGGTCACCTAAGACCACCAAAAAACACATATTTCTGATGGTCTTAGGAACCAAGACACTGCTCCTCTATCCGTCTCCAGGCGTGTCTGCCCACATGCAGATACGCCCACATACGAGTATTAAAGGGTTGCAGCATTAGGAAGGTTGAGAACCACTGAGCTAGGTCAATTTGAAGTAAGTCTGGAAAGATGGGTTGGAACCAGAGAGCTTCAAATGTCAAAATGAATATTTTATTTCACTGGCCACAGGAGCCAAGTTAACAAGCATTTTATTATGAATTATAATGTGTTATGCCCTGGGAATATAAATACAAGTAGGAAAAAGAAAAAGACAGTTCTTGCTCTCAAATGGATTACATTCTAAAGTGAGAAGACAATATATAAGAGGAACAAAAATAACTAATATTTCTATAGCATTTAAATGTGCCAGACGCCGGACTGAGTGCTCTACAAACATTATCTCATTTGTTCCTCACAACAATCCTAAGAGGTAGGTGCTCTTATTATTATTATTATTATCATCCCCATTTTACAGATGAGAAATGAAGTAAACAAGTTAAGTGACTTGCCCAAGGTCACACAGCATGGAAGTGTATGAGGCTGAGTTTGAATTCAGGTCTTCCTGATTCCAGTTCTAGCATTCTATTCACTGACCACCTAGGGCTGGGAGAAAAACACCATGTTGATCATTCCTCGGCCCTTTCTGAAGCCACATTGGCTCTTGGGTAGATGACCATGCTCCAGGTGAAGGATCAGTTGACTAAAGAGGACTTTGGCAAGAATTTAGTCAGCAATAACTAAGAGTTCGAAGCCCCCTTATGATTGTCACAGAACAACCTGCTTCATTTTCCTTTATAGAGATGGACAATGGAGACATTTTTGAGTTTCTTGGGGATAACCTCTTCTTTTCGTATAACCCAGATGATTTCAGGTGCATACCAAAGTAAAGGTCTACAGAACTGTTATGCTGGCCTCATTGTTGCATGCCTGTGAATCTGAACTATCAACCAGCACTATGCAAGAAAAGCAAATCCCTTCCATGTCTTAGGAAGATTCTGAAGACTACCTGGCAAGATAATGTACCAAACACTGAGATCCTCTCTCTATAGAACTACCAAGCATTCAAATCCTACTGCAGAAAGTGAATCTCTGATGGGCTGGCCACATAACCCAAATGCCAAAAGACTGCTTTATGGAGGAGTCATGTGCTTACATGGAGGTTAGAAGAAGTACTACAAGGACACTCTCAAGGTCCCTCTAAAGAACTTTAGTGTTAATTATCAGACATGGGAGATGTTGGCACAGGACCAGCCAGTATGGTGTGTCCACATCAAAGAAGGTTCTGTGCTATATGAGAAAGGCAGAATCACAGTAGCACAAAGGAAATGTGAGATGTTCAAATCTAGAAACATCTCTATTCCAAATGTTTATATGGGCTATTTGTTTCCAACCTGAGGTAGGTCCTTCCAAGCTCATATTGGACCAATCAGTCACAGTTGAACACACTGTATCTTGACTACAACATTGTGATGTCATTGGTCCTATTGGAGTATGAAGGATGAACAACAAAGGGCTGAGAGCAGATGAAGGTATACAGTAGAGGTGGGAATGGGATGGTGGAGAAAGTCCAGAGAGTTGGGAATGCAGCCTGGAGAGAAATGATGACCTGGCTGGTCTGGGTGTTGTCAAGGCTCTAGAACGAACCAGCCAACTAAGACTGTTGAGTAGAGAAGTGAGGTGGTCAAACCTCTGTCTTAGGAAGAGGATCTCTACAGTACTGTGGAGTATGGCTCTGGAAAGCCAAGAGACGGTGAGATCAATTAGGAGGCAAGGACAGTAATGGTAAAGGTCAGAACTGGGGTAGTAGTCTGTGAGAGTGAAGAGAAGGCAACAGATGCTAATAATCTTCTGGAGACAGAATTGAAAAGATCTGGCAAATCACCAGATCTGAGGGATGAGGGAGAGAGAATGAAAGTAATGACTGAGCTTGGTGACTAAGAATCTGCTAATAAATACTTTTAATATGGTTAACAATTAATTAAAATGTTGATTTTTGCCCTAAAGTGTTTAACTTCTGTGAAGTGATATTAAGCAAATTTGACCTTTATGGCACCATAGTCCAGAACCATTAAGATATATTTAAACTCTTCTAATTAAATCTCACTCCATTACAGTGGCGGTGGGGTCCCAGAAAAGAAAACTGAATCTGGCAGTGTCAGAGATCCTGAGTTCAAATATGGGCTCTGCTACTTACTAGCTGCTTGAATTTGGGAAAATCACTTGTCTGGGCCTCAGGTGTCCTCACACGTGAAATAAAGGTGTTGGACTCTCATCTCTTAACTTCAGCTCAAATAATTTGATTCTATCCTATCTGAGAAGATATTTCCTACATTAAAACTGGTTACTCTTTTTTTTTCTTTTTGGAGGGGGAAGGCAGGGCAACTGGAGTTAAGTGACTTGCCCAAGGTCACATGGCTAGTAAATATTAAGTGTCTAAGGTCAGATTTGAACTCAGGTCTTCCTGACTTCAGGGACAGTGCTCTATTTACTGTACCACCTAGCCGCCCTTGGTTACTCTTTCTAAATGGAAATTTCAGAGGAAAAAATGCATAGTCTATTATTTAAAATTGGTATCACCTAGATAAATTTCTCCTACAATATGTGAAGAGATATGAAACTGACACCTAACAGGCTCCTTGGGAAAATCCTAAGGTTAAACCCCTAAATCTTTCTTTTTGATTTGTAACAAAAGTCCTAAGGTTTCTGTCTTCTTATTGCTTGGTCTATGTCAGTGGAGTAATGGTAAATGCTTAACAACTGGCTCCACACACACACACACACACACACACACACACACACACACACACACACACGTGCACGCGCGTACACATACAGAGTTAACACAACACACTTTTATGTGGAATCAGCATTAGTAACATCTTCATCTTCACTTTCTTAAGTATAGACAATCAATAGTACAATAAATCAACCCCTGATTAATATTTGTGATTTCCCAGGGTGTAAATGTTCACATTGAAATTTTCAATCAGCTGACTGATTTTGAGTTCTAAATTTTCTCCTCTTCCTGCCCCACCCCAAGATGGTATGCAATCTGACATAGGTTCTACATATACATTCATATTAAACATTTTTTCACATTAGTCATTTTGTAAAAAAGAATTAGTACCAATGGGTAGAACCACAAAAGAGAAGAAACAAAAATCAAGAAAGAAAAAAAAGAGCATATAGTATACTTTGATCTACTTTCAGACTCCATAGTTCTTTCTGTGAACGTAGGTAGCATTTTCCACGAAGAGTCTTTTGGAGTTTTCTGAGATCTTTGCATTGCTGAAAAGAGCTAAGTCTATCAAAGTTAGTCATCGCACAATGTTGCTATTGCTGTGTACAATGTTCTCCTGATTCTGCTCACTTGTCTTCGTTTCTTCCTCTCCCTTACTTTTTTCCTCCTTCTTTACCTCTTCTTGGTTCTTCTTCCTTAGCCTTAAGCCTGAAAGTAATACCCATCAGCATTGCTTAAGGCTCCTACTGACATTCTGGACTAAGGAGACTGTTGGCCCCTTTGCTTAGGCCAAAATGGTCTTCATCTACCTCTGTCCTAAACCATGTCTGCATCTCTTAAGTAGAGAGTCTGTCAGAGACAGAGCAGGAAGGGGAAGTTGCTGTTCTAAGAGTAAGAAGAACTGCATTTAGGTGTGGGACACAGAGCATGCCAGAGGCAGTATATTATAGTGGAGAAAGAGTGGGATTTCCATTGGAGGACTTAGTTCAAGTGCCAGTGCTACCCCTTCTCATACCTACTTAATCCTTCAGCAATTCATTTTATTTCTGGCCTCAGTCTCTTTCTATATAGAGAATGAGCAAGGCTGGTTGACCTCAAAATTTTCTTCAAAGTGAAAAGTGAAATTATTTTGACTTTTTCAGAAACTGTAATTTTAGCTTTGATCTCTGGTGACTATTACTTAACTAAGTTCTGAAGGTTAGATTTGGGGCTTAGAAATGAGAAGTTTGAAAGAAGGGAAAGGGAGGTGAGGAAAGAATGGAACATTTTGTTCTGGGAGTAGTTAGTTGGTGGGAGTGATAATGGGGATTCCCTGACCTACCCTGCCCTGAGGAGCAAAGATTTCAGCACAGAAGTAGTCATTTTAGAAACCATAAGAAGACGAGTGTTTTTATCACCTTTATTTGAGTACAAAGTACAAGCATCAGGAAAGACAATATGCCTGAAGACTGTCTGGAGAAATGTGCATCATAAAACTTTTATTATCATATTTGTGGCTTTTGTGGTATCACTTTAATGTAGCCTTTTAAGATTGTGCTTATTTAAAGCAATTGTGTGCAATTTAAAATATAAAAGCCCCTACCCCAAGTATTTCTTTTCTCTCTGTTCTACCAGCTTTCTATTGAAGCCTTATTATTTCCTTGCCAGGAAATAGAGAATGCACTGCTTAAAATATTTTCACAACCAAAAATATCTACTAATTATAAAAGGTTATCCGAGAGAGGTGTAGACAGTTCATCAAGAAATCTGGTCAATTTTCCGGGGGGGGAGATTTTGTTTGAAATTTTGAATATATTTTCCCATGAATGTTGAAAATATACCAATTGTAAATCTTGATCAGAAGACTGAGATCATCCACTGGGACTATGTGCTTGTCAACCTGCTCATGTCACAAAACCCCTAGGGAAAATTACTAAGGTACAATGAGTCTTCATGGTCCAGGAAGGGAAAGGAAATAAACTCTCCCAACACAGGTCTATTATATAAAAACAAATGGACTGGTCTTATAGAAAAATCAGGAGATAACCCATGGGCCGCTCACAGGTTCCACTGTCATCCACACAGTGCAAAGGATCAAAAGGAAAGCCCTATGGGATGTTAGGCAGCTAGTAGCACAGTAGACAGAGGTCAGGACTCAGAATTAAGAAGACATGAGTCCAAATCCTATCACAAACCCTTGCTAGTTTTGTGACCCTGGCAAGTCTCTTAACTGCTCTCTGCCTCAGTTTCTTCATCTATAAAATGGGTATAATAATAGCACCTGCCTCCCAAGGTTATTGTGAGGATAAAATATAATAACATGTAATAATATGTAATAAATGTAATGACATTTTAAAAGTGTTTTGCAAACCTTAAAGTACTGTATCAGTGCTCTGTTGTTGCTTAGTTTTTTCAGTCAGGTCCCACTCTCCATGACCCCATTTGGGGGTTTCTTGGCAAAGATACTAGAGTGGTTTTCCATTTCCCTCCCCAGCTCATTTTATAGATGAGGAAACTGAGGCAAGCAGAGTAAAGTGACTTGCCCAGGGTCACACAGCTAGTAAGTGTCTCAGGGCAGATGTGAGCTCAGGAAGATGAATCTTCTTGACTCCATGCCTGGCACTCTATCCACTGTACCACCTAGCTGTCTAGATAAATGCTAGTTATTACTGGATGGACTGCCAGTGGTAGATTTATGGCAAGACAGGGACAACAGTAGCACAGGATAAGAAGGGTTAGGAGATGAAATGTTGGGAAATTATATGATTGCATATCTGTTGGCAAATTTAAGTGTAAGCAAAATAGTAAAGTGAAAAGACTGTTGGACAAGGAGTCATAAGATCTTGGATTAGGGCCCAGCTTTACCCTTTGCTTTCAGAGTGACCTTCTGCCAGTGAGTTTCCTTTGTAAAAATGAAAGTTTTGCAGATGATTTTAAATGCTTTTTCTAGATCTAAAATTCTATAACTAATTTTAAGAGAAACACAAAATTTTAAAGTACCTAAAATGAGTTTTAAGAAACTAATAATTGAGTCAACTGTTTCTATCAGTTTTCAAATTGAACACTTTTAACAATCAGATCAGAATCTTATTTTGTGTCTCTTACTGGAAACACCTCTGCAAGTATAGATAATGAAATCTGACCTTATAAAGTAACCTAGCTAATGTACTACTCTAGCTAACATAATAGCAATAATAACTAATATTCATAGAGTTCTTTAAGGTTTGTAAGGTACCTTACATATATTATCTCATTAGATTTGACCCTCACAACCTTGTGGGGTAGGTGCTATTATTATTTCCATTTTATAGATAATGAAACTGAAATCAAAGAGGTTCAGTGACTGTAATGGTAATTAATTTAAATTTGAAGACCCCTTTTTGTTATGTCAAGTAAGCAGGTACTTAGCCCTTAATTAAACCTCTGTGAAAAAAACAGAAGGTGTGAATTCTGTCTCCTGTTGCTGACATAACAGGAAGGGGTTGACTGAAACAGGAATCCAATGCGTGTGAGTATATATAAGAAAAACCTCAGAGAGGGACAGTCAGAATTGTCTCCTGACAAGATTCTTGTGGAAGAAACTGTTCTGCTGAGAGATCTGGTGAAGGCTGGAGCTGCCGCCTGGAAGGTCAGTGTTGCTGCTGCCACTTGGAAGGCTGAGATTTCTTCTGGGTCCTAGGGCCAGATGAACTGCTGGAGGACTGAGGAAGCATCACAGGGATGCTAAGACTTTGTTCATTTGTGGCCTGGTTGATCCTTGAATTCCCAGAAACAGAAATTGTGAAGGTTTTGAGATATACTGGATCCTGTGAACTTCAGTGTGTAGCAGGAACTGCCAGGAGGACTGGACAAGGACATGGGATCTGTCTGCCTCTGAATCTGGGTGCCTGTTTAGTGGATTCAGGCAGGAGCTGGGACCATGGAAGGGGATCCAGGGAATCTGAGAAACCACTCGGAGTCAAGATGAAGAAAAGATCTCTTCTTGGATATTGAATGCTGTGATGATAACATGGTTTACTAGTGACCCAGGGGTGGGGTGTACTTTCTAATGATTGTATTTAGTGATTAGTGATACTTAGTAACTGATTGCTAAAAAGTGACTGATTAAGTTAACCTAGTTGCCCCATGAATGGAAGACTGACTTGTATTCTGAGATGTTTGAATGACTAAGTAAGGAGGCAAACCTCCTTAGGGATACCAGATGATTGTTCTTTTGTTATTAGTTCTAAATACTGTGACCACTTTGGTGAAAACTATGTGGCCATTTTAATGATAAGCTGTTGTGAACACTATATTGTGATTTTCTGTGATAAGATGTAATGTTGTGAATACTGTATCTTGATTTGTTGTGAATGTTTTCCTTTGATTTGTTCTTGAATAAATAGAGTGTTCACTATAATGTGTAATCAGAATCTTAAAAGCTGTTCACAGTAGCATTCTTTTGGGCTGCTGCTTGTGCATGGCATTACAATGACCTGCCCAGGGTCACACAGCCAACAAGTGCTTAAGATCTGAACCCAGGTCTTTCTGATTCCAAGTCACTAGATGATTCCGTTTCACCTTCAGTCATGCCAAATGTACATGTAATCAGGTGAGGTGTGCGGCCCAGAGCTAGATGAAGTTTTGTTACATGCACAAACATGGAAAGTTCTACCTCTAACGAGTACCGGCTCATTTACTTATTATATCTGTCTCTGGGTTCATAAGCAGCCTGGGGATGGATTTTTCAAATATTACTAACATGAGAGAAATATTCTTTTTAATAAGCTCTTTGCCCCTAGCTCAATCTGAGCTAAGGAAAATCTCATCTCCCTTTTGGGTAGCCTTCCCTACTCCTAATTCCAAACTATGCATTTGTCATATTGGACACAAATAATTGAAAATGGCCACGGACTTTAATAGCAATTCCAAGTAGCAGTAAAGTAAAAAAAAAAAATTAAAGGAACAGGCTTCCATTTTCAGGCCACAACCAGGAGTTTGAACCTCCTTCTGCCATGCCACTGCTCTGAAGGGAAATAGGAAATAAATATTTAGGTAAGCAGAGAATGGCTTCCCCATTCCCAGGGAGGAAGTTGGAATAGATGCTGTTAACTAGATTCTGGTAGTCTCAACAACCACCACAGCTGCTGGCCTGCCCAATCATTTTTCTTTTCATCTCTTTCCTTGCCTTCATGCATCTATCAAGAGACTATCAAGAGAACTCTACTCAGTTTGCTGTAGTAGAGCCCGGAGAGTAGAAGCCCACAGCTTCTCCACATTTTTGTTTATGGCTTCTCAAATAAAGAAAGTTTCTTCCCAAAGCCAAAAGTTTCCCAAAACTTGAAGGACTTTGGATAAAATGCATGCACAAACACCTTCCTGTCTCAACAACAAAAAAAAAACATGTGGGAGAGATTCCATTCAAAGTCATTTTTCCTGCTGACAAGTAGTTTGGGGTCCTCTCTCTCAGAACGGGGAAAGAAGGGAATAATAGTAATACAACTTATGGAAATTCAAATTAAATTTAGGCAAAACCTGGAAGACTGGAGTTCTTTATTCCTGAAACCTTTTGTAATGTCTTTCCTCTAAATTAGAGATGGGTGGAAGCTAACTCATATAATATATATCATGCATAATATATATGAAATATAACTGATTCAGTGTTTTTATTCAAATATCTTATAAATAGGGTGACATTATACCCTCCAGTGTACACATACACACACACACGCGCACACACATACACACACACACACACACACAAATACACACAGACAAACAGGATTTAAGAGATGGAAAACTAATTCTGACCCAGAGAGCCTGGGTTTAAAGCTTGTCTCTGATATATGCTATCACTCTGACCCTGACATTTCACTTAATCTCTTTAAACCTCAGTATTCCCATCTGTAAACTGAAAGTGTTGAACTATACAGACTCTGAATGCCCTTCTATTTCTAGAACCATGATTTGAGGGAAATGGAAATAAAAATATTAATTGATGAATATGACAAGTACTTGATGATTTTGGTAACTACTGGTATAGTTCACTTTGAAACAATGGACACGCTCCTGAAAAACTGTGTAAATGAAACATTTGTAAGTTGAATCATATTGTAAATGCCTTGGAAATAGAGGTACTTTTAGAGCTCTTTTAAATCAGAGCAATTGTCCTGGAAATCACATTTGGTGGAGAATCTATGTTATTGGTGGCTGAGCAGTGATTTAGGCAGTATGTGGTGGGGAGTGGAATTCTGTGGGTTGGTAAGATTATAACCTCCCTGAGGTCAGGAACAGTTTCCATTTTGTCAATGTATCCTCATAACCAAGCACAATGTCTTAGATGTAGGAAGTCTTTAATGAGTGTTTATTGAATAGGAATGAAAGCATCTTAAGTTTACTTACATGTTCACAGTACAAATTCACAGCCTTTATCTACCATAACCTTGATAAGGCAATGAGATTACCCTTCCTCTCTCCATATGGAAACTGTTGTCTTTTTCTGACTTCTTCCCCTTTAGGGTTATCCTAAGGGTACCCTCAGGGGAGGGGAACCTGTGACCTCAAGGCCACATGAGGCCTTCTAGGTCTTCAAGAACAGTTTTTTGACTAAACCAAAACTTCACAGAACAAATCCTTTTATTAGAGGATTATTAGAGGATTTGTTCCATGAAGTTTGGATTCGGTTGGGCTGCACTTGAGAACCTAGAGGGCCACATGTGGCCTCAAGGCCGCAGGTTCCCCACCCCTGTCTTAGTTGCTGATTTTAAACTGATTTCAAGCCTAGAATTTGGGGTGCATGCCTTTCATCCCTGCTACTGGGGCAACTGAGGCTCATAGATTGCTTGGGCTTCAGACATCATACATCAGGGTTAAAGCCAATAGGAGGTATGCACTGAATCAGAGCCCCAAGACAGCTGGAGGCTACCAGGCTGCCCAAGAAGATACCCAGGTCTGACACAGGTCAAAATTTCCATGCAGAGCAGGAGTGGAATCAGGCCCATGCTTTAGCCATTATACTTGCATGCTGAAAGAGATATGGGACTCAGTCTCAATAAAAAAAAAAAGAATGAATGAATGAATGAATCCACACACACACACACACATATATACACACTATATATGTACATATATAGTTATATATGTGGGTGTGTAAGTATATACACATATATACATACAGAAAAAGTGATTTCCCTTGTTCAAAGCTATTCTGGGTGAGTGTGGTGGTGATGGGTCAGGAGGGGGTAATAGTATGATTTTTCATATTTTATATATATTATGCATAGTATCATATCTTACATATTATATAAATTAGCTTCCACCCATCTCTAATTTAGAGTAAAGACATTACAAAAGGTTTCAGGAATAAAGAACTCCAGTCTTACAGATTTTGCTTAAATTTAATTTGAATTTCATAAGTTGTATTACTATTATTCTCTTCTTTCCCTGTTCTGAGAGAGAGGACCCCAAAATACTTGTCAGCATTTCTATTCAGAGGTGAATAACATTGCAATTCAAGGAAAAACTTCATTGAGGGCCCAGAGTTTATTAAGTATTTATAAAGAGGTTAGACAGAGTCCAGGAACCAAAGAGATTTACCCAGTGTTCAGCAGGGAAGATTTTTGTTTCCCTCCTTTTAGGTAGGACCACTTTAGGTCAGGGGTTCTTAACTCTTTTCTATCATGTACCCCTTTTTCAGTCTCATGAAGACTGTGGACTCCTTTACACAATAATGTTTTTAAGTGATTGAAGGAAATGCTAGATTCTAATTAGAAATTAATTAAAATAAAGATGTATTTTTTTTCCCCAACCAAGTTGACAGACTCCTAAAAATCTTTTCATGGACTTACCCCTTGTACCCTTATAGACTCCAGGTTAAGAACTCAGATGTTAGATTGGCTTTTTTTTTAAACAGTAGGGTTAGCAATTTTTTAAATGTTTAACTTTTCCCATTTGAGGATATTTTAAAAGTATGTAGTAATTTTCTTTTCCTTTCTACCCAATCAATTTGGGAGAGAAAAGAGGCAGCTTGCTCTAATTAGAGGAGACAGAATGAAGCGAGCTATAGCTTTAGCAGAAGCAGATGGAGGAGACTGAAAGACTAGAAGCAATGGAATCTGCAGTTGAGTGGAAAGAGTTGGGCATAATGTGCATGAAGAAGAAGTCTTGCCCTTACACAAGAAGTGATGTGATGCTTATTGCAACAACCAGGTGGCAAGAAGGATAGAATGTTGAACTTTGAGTCAGGAAGTTCTGAGTTCAAATCTTGCCTCAGATATTTGGTTGGCAGCACTAGGAAAATCACTTAACTCTCCTCATTTGTAAAATAAATGGTGTGGATTCAATGATCTCCCTTAACTAGATAGCTTTAATACTATGGATTAATCAAATGGGATTAAATGATAAAAAGGCCTTGGACAAATTGCAAGAAGTTTGGACCTGAGCCTGAGGGTTTAGGAAAAAGTAGAAATTTACTGATTCCTCATGTGTACATGAAAAAAGGCTTCTGAGTCTTTGGGAGCCTGATGTTCTGCACAGAATAGTTGCAGGGCAACAAGGGTGTATGAAAACAAGCTTTTGCATCAAAGGAAGCTAGACAGTGCTTTCTCCATTTTAAATTTATGCCTGATGCCTACCAAAGACCAACAGATTCCATATGGAGTTGTGTTTGTCTTTAATTAAATTCGTTTGTAACCCACTTCAGAAAGGGGCACTCCTATTGAAGATATAGATAAGTTCTGTGGCAAGGGTAAGAGGGAGGGGGGGTCTCCTCGTTCATAAGCTATATTACAGATAGGTTTCCTGACAATGCTCTTCTGTGCTGGTGGAGACAAATGACTTCTTTCTCAACTCCACTCCCAGGTGTTTTGTTTAGATTCTGAGGGCCTTCCACAGACAAATGTCTTTTCATGGCAATATAAACAGAGCACTTAGAAGTACATTCCGCTTCTGGCATTGTCCATCCTGGTGCCTTGTGCTCTGTCTTTCAGAGGTCACCAAGTTGTTGATTAAACCAGGTTATGAAAACAGCTCTGAAGATAAAGTAAGCTGAAGGTCTAGAAGTTTCAGAGGGTGGCTTTTCCTATATACCTTGAAGGAGTTGCGGGGCCAATGCCAAGGAAAGTTGTTAGCTCACAAGATGCTTTCTCTGCCTTCCCATTCTTACCCTCTTCTAAATAATACAATAGCATGAGTCCCCAATCCCCTCATAAGCCTCAAATCCATCAAGGCTTTGCCCACCATAAAAATTTCCACTGAGATATAAATGATTGATAGCAACAAACTGCTAGAAAATGGGATTTAGAGCTACTTTTATTTTAACAAATATCAAAGACAAGCTAAAGAGACAAAGCTCTAATAATAGAATTTTGGGGTAGAGAAATGCCCTAAAGAGGAAAGAATGTTCTCAAGGATGCTGTATCTGATGCTCCTATTCAAATTTTCTCATCACAGGCCCCTTCATCCCAGATGCAGAAGTCATCATCCCCAGGCAGAGATCCATCACAGCATAGAGCCATAGAAGTATTATTTTTGCTTGGTTATCTTCGGTATGCATATTACTTTGATTCTGCCTTTCTCTTAGCATTTCCTCACATAAGTCTTTCTTATATCTATAGTCTTCATATTTGGCATTTTTTACAGCACAGTAATATTTTATTATGTCAATGATACATGTCAAGGATTTATATCATTGATATGGGAGCTTCCTCTCATCTTTAATTTAGAGTGGTGTCTGAAGTCTTAGAGAGATACTTGAGGCCCCAAAACTCTTCATATCTTGCCCAGGACCACTAGTATGTGTCATAGGTGGGATGTGAACCCAAGTCTTTCTGATTCCTAATCTAGCAGGTCATATTACCATAATATTCTGTCATTACCCAAATAGTTGAATATATGGGTTGTTTCAGGGCTTTTTTTTTCCTATTAAAAAGAAAACTGCTCTGAATATTTTTATATTGATAGGTCTTTTCTTCTTCCTTTTAATAACATATTTAGGATAAGATATTCATCCTTTTATGTTCTAGGGAAGGCATATTATATTTTAGGGAAAGTCTTATGTCCAGCTGACATTTCTCAGTTATTGGGATTCAAGTTAAGGAAGATATTACTATACTCTCTTCCAGAGAAAGGACTACAAGACACATGTAGCATCTGTTATTCAGTTACCTCTAGGTCCCAGGATCCCTAAACTCAGCCATGCTGATGTTATCAGAACATTAATCAATTGGGAGGTTGCCAGACACAGCTCAGGACTGAAAATCCAATAAGTTCTGGTCAAATCCCACACCCATCATCCAAGGAAAGGACAGTGGGCATGAGATTTGTATACAGTTTCACACAGCACAAGTCAGCAAGAATTAAATTTTATGTCCATTGACCTATAGCATTAAGAAATAGCTAAAAAGAAGATTAAGTGTTATGGTGTGACCAATTTTGGATAAGCATTTAAGGCTTATCCAATCACACAGGGGAATCATCTGTAATCAAAGCATGCTAACCTCCTTGCCAGGACTCTGGCATGTGGACGTAGCTCCATCCATCTGTCTGGCCTCTTGGGCCGTCAGAAGCTGGAAACCTCAAAGGTAAAAATGGAAAGGGACCTGAAGGAACACAGAATTAGATTTGTTATGGTCCGTCAGTGAGTGCCATATTGGCATTAGCCTTTGATGCGCTTTATCGACACCTTGTCTGGGAGCCAATCAAGAGGCATTTACACAACACGTGCTACCAATCAGACACTATGCCAAGTGCCAAGGATGTAAATAAAGGCAAAACAAGGCAAGCATTCCTTGCCCTCCAGGAATTCACATTCTAATGGGGTAAACAACATCAAACAACTGTGTTTACAAAATACATGTATACATACATTGTGTGTGTGTGTGTGTGAGTGTGTGCGCGGGCATGTGCGCATGTGTGCACTCGCGTGCTGGGAGAAGCACAGTTTGGGGCCATAAAATGGAGGAGGAATTATTAGGGCACGTAATCAATTCTTTAAATTTGCAGTTTTGGTACATGAGTAGGTCTAAAATAAATTAGGAAATGGAGTTAGTCCTTCTAAAATAAGTCACATAGTCCCTTCAAGAAATCATAAAATGATTTTAAAATATATATATATATATACACATACATACACATATATGTATGGATATATGTATGTATGTATGCATGCATGCATGCATGCCATGTATGTATATATAGCTCTGGAAAGCCAGGCTTTGATTAATTCCATTAGGATTCAAATGGAGCTATTTGACTATGTCTTTAAACCCAAATCACTCTGGCTCTCACTGATTGGCCAATAATAGGCCCCAGCCCCAGCCTTTATTGTTTGGGTTTTGCTGGCTCAGAGTGAGTATAAATAAGAATAGTTTCTGTTCAAGCCAGAAACTCTGTGGGTCTTCTCCTCCTAGACCTATTCTTTTGTGAAGGTAAACTAGGCCATCTTTTGCCTCAATTTTTGCCTAATTTTTTTTTCTTTTTAGAGGGGGGAAGGCAGGGCGAGTGGGTTTAAGTGACTTGCCCAAGGTCACACAGCTAGTAAGTGTTAAGTGTCTGAGGCCACATTTGAACTCAGGTCCTCCTGACTCCAGGGCCAGTGCTCTATTCACCTAGGCACCCAAATTCTTGTCTAGTCTTAAATCACTGAATGGGTGTTGCCTCAGACAAACTGTGACCTGGGAAAGACCTTAGCTTAGAAAGGCCAAGGTCTCCCACTGCATCCAGACCATTACTAGTCATCCTGACCTGTGTCTTTCCACTAGACTCTGATGACTCTGGGGGAGAGAGTGGGGCTGATGACTCCACACCTCTGCCTCAGTGAAATCCAATTTACTTGCAAGTTAAGACATTACCCTGCTGCCATTGGCCCTCTTTGAGAATGAATAGTGTACAACAATAACAAAGTCCCTTTTACCCCATGCATTCTGAGTTCTCTGAAGTAAGATAATATTATATTCCTTTTTGTTTTCTTCTTTGTATCTAGCTGGTGCTGTGTATATATCAGATGCTCAATAAATGTCTTTAAAATGAAAAAAAAGAATCAAAATCATTGATGTGTTTATATAGATCATAACCTAGGTGTGTCCCACTTTAGGTAAAGTTAGCATAAGGAAAAAGAAGCTTTCAAAATATTTAAGTAATGGGGGTTCATTCAGTTTACCAAAAGATTTTTCATTTTATATAATGGATTATCAAAGGATTTCTCTAAATAAGCCCCTTCATTGGAGTGGCTAATATAGGATCTAAGGAATATCACACAATTACAGCCCCTTATCCCATCACCGCCACACTCACTCAGAATATCTTCAAACAGATGAAATCAGTTTGCATGTACATAGGTATGTATTTGTGGAATCATGCATGCATTCAGTCATTTTTTCTTTTCATTATTGAGACTGGGTTTTCCTAACTCTTCCAGGATAGAAGTACAATAGCCAGTCATGGGCCAATGTCAGTGGTGATCTGTATGGAAACTTTGACCTGCTTCAGACCTGGAAAGATTGTCTCTCCTTAGGCAGCCTCGTGTCCTCCCAGCTTTTAGGGGATCACATTTAATGCAGACTCCCTATTGGCTCTAGCTCTTATGCTGCTCAGAACTCCAGAACTCAAGTAATCCACCAGCCTCAGCCACTAGTGGCAGGGGTGAAAGGCATGTACACCTAAGCCAGGCTTGAAATCAGCTTAAAACAAACAACTAGGGCAACCCTGACGCAGAAGAAGTCAGCAAAGGATCTCATATAGCCTTAGGTTTTCATTACTTAGAAGAGAGGAAGGGTAATCTCATTGCCTGAATTCTAACGACTTAGAGGCATTTTGATTGACAGTGCATATGGTACATTCATGCCCCCCTCCAGAAATCATGGGTGAGTTGTCTGAAAGTTAAGGATATAGTGTAAAGTCCTGGAGTTTTAGTGCATTGAGCTCCATGTTAAGTGATATGAGGACATTCATTGAAGAGCTGGAGTCTTCAGAATAGTTTACTTCCATGTATACAGTTTATGTTAGAGACTATTTATTGCCTTTGCTTTCAGCCCACAGGCCTGAGAATTAAACACTGGGACCAAATGGTCCTAGGGCAAGAGTTGGGAGGAGAGAAGGAAAGATAAGCAGGGACAGAGTAGGTAGGATGAGGCAGAAATTCACACTATTCCAACTTTCCACCTAGTCCATAAACTAATAACCTTTGGTTTCCAGAAGGCTCAAGTAATAAGTGTCTTCTCATATAAGTACCAGAAACACAAAATTCATCTTAAAGGTTTTTTTTTAAATAAATAAGTAATAAAGGCAAATAATAGGTTATGTTTGTTTAATTCTTTATAGTCAAAAAAACCCGCTTCATATGAATTAACCTCCCATGATCTGAGGTAGGCAATATGAGTAATTTTATTTCTGTTTTGCATATAAGAAAACTAAGCCTCAGAGAATTTGGGTTTCCCAAGATTATGAAGCTAATAGTCAGCTGAGCTAGGGCTCAAACTTAGATACTACCATACTGCCTCTTATTAATAATACCACTACCTATCTTCAGCTATCGTTATCACCACAGGTCACCTATACTGCCACTGGTCAGTTACGTACCCTCATTGACTCCATAGGAAATGAAAAATCATTTAATCTTCATGCAACTAGGATGTAGAACCTCTTTTAGACTGTCCCTGAGGTAATTTCTAATGCCAGGTTTCCAATTGTGTTTAAATAATAGCTTCTGTTCATATATTGACTCTTGAGGTTGTTTCTTTGCACAGGAAATGAATGGAACTCCTGCAGACATCAGGGTCAATACATTCATTCTGACCTTCTCCATAAACAATGAGCTACTTCTCCAAAATTTGGTCCTTTGATTGATTGTAGGACTGCCGAAATAAAGAAGCCGCTAACTCTAAGGCTCATTTGCCCACTGATGTATCAGTGAGGTCTAAATTACATATGTTATAGATTTTGGTACCTTGGGCAAATCATCTGAACTTTACGGGCTTCAGTTTTCTCAGCTATTAAAATAAAGGTGTGAGATGAGCTCATCTGTGAGCTGCCTTCCAACTGGAGACATCCTGTGATTATCCCCTCTAAACACCAAAAAATAAAAATAAAATGCACCTAACTGCTATCACTGATCTTTGCTTTTTGCTTTGGATTATATAGCTTGAGAAAAAGAGGAAGGAGAGGCTGAGGGTTTATCTGCTGTTCTAAAATGCCAGAAAGCTGAGTGTGGTCTCAATTGCTCCTGAGGGTTTTCCTATCTAAGAAGATGAAGTGCTGCCATCTACTGGCTGAGGAGAGTACTGATCTATTGGACTGGTTACTTCTTTAGTATTGAACTGACCTGAGGGGCTGAGAAATGATGTTGCAGACCCTTCCCATATTTACTGTTAAAGAAATAGGTCAGTGAAGTTTGTGGGGACACAGCAGCTTAATTTCATTCATTCCTAATACTTCGAGGCAAGCTCAGAACGTATCAGAAAGGCTTCTGCACAGAATCAATAAGTAAATGAACATTTATTAAGTGCCTACTATGGACTGTGCTAAGTGCTGGAAATACAATTATGAAAAAGAAAGAGAATCCTTAACCTCAAGGTTCTTACAATGGAATAACAGGACAACACATGAAAAGAATGTGAAAAGGGGTTGAGGGAGGGAGGACAAGTACATATCAAAGGGGCATGATGAAGCCCAAAGGAGGTCAGCCTGGGTGGGGAAATGAAGAGATGTCCAACTTGGACCCTCTTCTTAAATGGAGGTTTTGGGAGGTGCTCTTCACTCTCCAAATCAGAGGAGGGGGTTTGTTCCAGTGGTAGAGAGTATTATCACACAATTTTAGAGGTAGAAGGGACCTAGGGTAGTCAACTTGTCCAAACCATACCTAAAAGGATTCCATCCCTCTTATAATATATCCTACAAGTGGCTATCAGCTTCTGCTTGAAGATCTCCTAATAGTAGGAACCCATCACCTCCCAAGTAGACTATTTCAATTTGGAAAGCTCTAGTTGTTAAGAAGTCCATCATTACCCACCACCCAACTCGAGATTGATTTGATCTTTTTCAACTTCTACCCAATTCCTCTTAACTGGCCATATAGTCCTTGTCCACATAATAGCCTTTCAAATATTTGGACACAGCTATCACATCCTCACTGAGTCTTCTTTTCTCCAGGTTAGTTATCCCTAGTTCCTTCAACCTGCCCCCCATAACTCATCAAAGCTGGCCAGGTGGCCATCACTAAGGGCTCCCCTTCCTCTTCCCTCTCTAGCCCTTCCCCTGAGTCTCTTAAAACTCATCCAAGCTGCTTGACTGCCCATACCAACCCTATTCCTTCTAATGAGATGGAGGGTCACAGTTCCTTCCCATCTTCCTTGGCAATGCATTTGAAATCCCTCCAGACTTTATCAGAAGCCCTGTCTCTATACTTTCCAGACCCCCAGGACTATCATCTGACCTAGTAGTGAAACTTAAGGACCCTTGGGTCTTTCTAATTGCTCTGTAGCTGAACTTTCTTTTATATATTCTCTCCCCTAATTTTAGTATGACCTCCTTGAGAGCAAGGACTGTCTTGATTTTTCTATATCTCTATCAGCCCAGAACTTGGCACATAGTAAGCGCTTAAAATACTTTTTTATTCATTCATTCATTCATTCATTCATTCACAGACTTAAGGCCTTTGACATTATGATTTGTCCCTCTCTGTATGCTCCCTAGTTTATCATTGCCCTTCTTAAGCCACAACACTCAGAACTGAACACAATTCTGCACACACAAAAAGTACAAAAGGACTACCTCCTCCTTCTTCAGAGAAGATATGCCTCCCTTAATATAGCTTTAAATTGTACTAACTTTTCTGGCTGCCAAATCATACTGATTATTCAGAGGGAGCTTATGGCCCACTAACCCCCCCAGCTCTTTTTCATAAAAAGTGTTGTGTAATTATACCTCCTCTATCCTTTACTTGCAAAATTGATTTTTTGAGCCTGAGTTTAAAACATCATATTTATCCTTATTAATTTTTTCTTGTTGTATTTAGTACAATGCCCTAGACTGTCAAGATCTTTCTAGACCCTGATTGTCATGCAATATATTGGCTCCCATCTTTGTGTCATCTGTCAATTTGATAAATGTATCATCTATGCCTTTATCCACTATTGATTTTAACAAATTGTTCACAAACTAAATTTCTGAATGTTAAATTTTGACCTCAAATAAGACCCTGGCCCAAATGCAGAAAACTCTATGTACTGAAATTGATATACTCATCTTAATAGGGGATAGATAAATAAGGACAAAGAGGTTTATTGTATTCTTAGGTTTGTCAGCAAATCAGTAGGCAGAACAAGAGTCACTGAATAGGAAATCTTAGTCCATAGGACCTAAATTTCCCTTTAGAAAAAATGTGGGTCTGTTTGTGGACCCCATGGCAAATATCTGAAGGCCCAATGATGTAATCCAGCCATGGTACAAACCAGTGTCTTCCCAACTTTACCATAAATGGTTCCCATTTCAATCTGTAGGAGTGTCAAAATATTGTTCAAATATTTTTTTTCAGACAGCCAAAGTTACCACCTTAAGAAGAAAAGAAAAGAAAAGAAAAGAAACACATAAAGGGATAACAAAAAACATCCTGGACCTGGAATCAGGAGTCCTGGTTTCAAATCCTATCTCTTATGCTTAGTGGCTGCATGACAGAGAGACAATACAGTGTAGTAGAAAGAGTGGATGGAAGTCACTAGACTTGAAGTTGGGTGACTTGAGGTTAAATTCTTTCTCTTCCACTTATTACCTATGGGACCTTGAGCAATCTACTTAATTTCAATGGATTTCAGTTTCCTCATTAATAAATTTTGGGGATTGGACAAAATTGTGGTTGATTAACTTGAGGTTATTGAACTTTGTAAAAAATATTATGATAGTTCTTAAAATGTAAAGGAGGAAGGGAATAAGTGTTATAATATGCCTACTTCCTGCTAGGCATGTGCTAAGCACTTTGTAAGTATTATCGTATTTGATCTTCACAACAATCTTGCAAGGTGGGTGGCATTGTTATCCCTATTTTTCAATTGAGGAAACTGAGGCAAATGGAAGTTAAATGACTTGCCCAGGATCACTCAGCTAGTAAGTTCACAAGGCTGGATTTGAACTCAGATCTTTCTGACTCCAGGCCCAACACTCTATCCATTGAGCTGTCTAGCTGTCTCTACCTATATAATTGTTTTCCTTTGTAATCCTAGGTATTTTATTTTATGCATCTAAAAACCAAATTTCCAAAGAGATGATGCAAAAAAAAAAAGGTTAAGAACTCCCAGACTAATAAATGTTCTCTAAATCTGTGTTTCTACCATGGGCAAATTACCTAATTCCTGAGAGTCTCACTTTCCAATTCTGCAAAATGGGTTGAATAATACTTGCACTACCTACCTCAAAGAGTTTTTCTTTGTTTTTGTAAGAAAAATGTTTTTCAAATTAAAAAATCTATTATCAAAGTGAGGTCTTAACTCCTGAGATGGTCTTCCTATCAAGGAAGAAGACATCAAGATTTGAAATATTTACAGAGAGTTTGGCCCAGGGAATGAGAGGAATAGGAGATGGGTAATTGTTCTTGTCTGCCCTGTGAGCCATTCACTTCAGTACCTGCCATTCTCCCTCCCTCTACCGACTTCTGTACCTCCAGCCCAGTGTGGTCCCTCCAGTGTTCAGTCTGTGCTCCTTTGACAAAGCAGGGAGGCATTCCAAGCACAATTCAGAGAAATTGCTCACAAAATTGTCCTGACCCGATTTCACAATTTAATGTCCTAGGCTGATTTTTTGACAACTAAATGCTCTGCTGAACACTCTATTCTTCTGACTTTGATGTTCTGGCTCTAATTCAAAATGAAGCAGCCAAGCTTCTTGAAACATTCTTCCTACACAAAGAGTCCTTCCTCTGTCGAAGGTTTAGTGAGTGGAGATGTGGGTGTGGGGGGGATGAAACTGGAACTAGCTTTTTCATGTTCCATAAATCAAAATCAGACTAGATGCTGTTTCAGAAAATTGTAGTAGTCTCCCCTCCTTTCATTTATAAAAAAAGGAAAACGTTCCTGAGAACAAAGTAATACGTAAAGTTAACAAAGCAGTTATGACATCAGCTAGTTTAACCTAGAGCGCCAAAAGGTGAGTTATACTAGAATGAATGTTATGCTGATGCCCAGGAGTGTGCTCCAACTCGCTAGTGAGAGTCGATTGTTAAATTCTTTACCTTAGAAATCAGCAAAGGCTTCAAATTAGGGCTTAAATTATTGTTTCATTGATTGTCTAGACATAAGAAAATGTTCGTGCAGATTAAACTTAAAAATGTGTCTTATGTCACATTCTTCCCCTAGAGAGATGGTTGTTAAACATTTTCCAGCACCTCTCTGCAGGAAGAGAACTACGTTCAGTGTCAGAGTATTTGGGCTTAGCACAATGCCTGGCATATAGTATATGCTTCATGAATGTTTTCTGATTGACCCTGGGCAAGTCTCTTTTCTTCTGAGCCTCAGTTTCTTAATCTGTAAAATAGTGATCATAATACTTATACTGCCTACTTTACAGGGTTGCTGTAAGGAAAGGGTCTTGCATGCCTAAAAAATTCATAAATGTGAGCTATAATCATTTAATTTACTGGCTAGAAAATACAGCTAAAATTTTTAAGAAGGCAGTCACGTCATAAGAGATTAGAGAATGATTGCGTTAATGATTTAAGTGTGTTCCTGTGAATAACCACAAGTGTTTTCTATGTATTAAAATTTTCTGCAGATTAGACAATTGATCCTCAGTTGGACAAATTTAGTAAGTCGAGATTCTATGATTTCAGCTGTTTGGAATTTTCCTCCAAGGATGCAGACTTCACATCCTTCTATTACTTAAAAGATGCCTTATAGAGTTACCTGAGGCTCAGAAAGATTAAATGCTTTGCTAATGATCTAACTAACATGTGTAACAGGTAAAATCTGAGCCCAGATTTGCCTGTCTCTAAACCCAGGACTCTATCTAACAACAGCAACAGACAGACAAACATTAATAGAGCGTTTTAGGGTTTACAAACTACTTTGCATACATTGTCTCATTTGGTCATAACAATTATCTAGTGAGATAAACACTGGGCAACTTTATCTCTATTTCATGGGGAAACACATGAGGAAGCAAACTCAGAGAGGTTAAGGTAAGGTACCATAGATAGTAAGTATCTAAAGTAGCATTTAATGCTTTCTCAATGCATGGAGGAGGTGCTCACGGAGGAAAAGAATTTGAACTCTGGGGTGGCTAGGTGGCATAGTGAATAGAGCACCGGACCTGAAGTCAGGAGGACCTGCGTTCAAATCCAGCCTCAGACACTTAACACAAAAAAACTAGTCATGTGACCTTGGGCAAGTTGCTTAACCCCAATTGCCCTCCAAAAAGCCAAAAAAAAAAAAAAAGGATTTGAGCTCAAAATTTTTAAAAATAACATTTTTTTTCAAAGTAGCATTCAGATCAGTGGTTCTCAACCTTCCTAATGCCGTGAACCTTTAATACAGTTCCTCATGTTGTGGTGACCCCCAACCATAACGTTATTTTTGTTGCTACTTCATAACTGTAATTTTGCTACTGTTATGAATTGTAATGTAAATATCTGATATGCAGGATGTATTTTCATTGTTACAAATTGAACATAACCCACAGGTTGAGAACCGCTGATTCAAATGGAGACAGCTGGGTGGTGTAATGGCTAGAGCAGTAGGCCTAGAATTAGGAAGATTCATACTTGAACTCATTGCTGAGTTCAAATCTGGCCTCAGACACTTATTGCCATGTGACCCTGAGGCAGTCACTTCATCCTGTTTGCCTCAGTTTCCTCATCTGCAAAATGAGTTGAAGAAGAAAATGGCAAACCACTCCGGTATCTTTACCAAGAAAAAAATTGGATAAGCCTGAAAAATAAACAGCAACAAAGCATTTAAATCCCATCTTCCCCACCTAAACCCAATCTCTTTTGACTACACCAAACCCCCCATTCTATCTCCTATACTATCCTATAACTAGAGAGGTTTTTATTACTGGTCTTATTCCATTGAAATATCCCTATGATTTCTACCAGCTCTTTTCTGAAATAATCCAACATTCATAGTTCCATTTCATAGGGTAATGGATTATTTAGTAACTTTCAAATAGCCATGAATAGAAATGCCAAATAAGTCTCTGCATTTTGAAAAGGTTTTTTTTAAAAATGTCATCTCCCCTAAGATATTCAGTAACTTATATAAAAGCTGAAATTATATTGAAGTATGTTGCTCTGATACATTTTGTAATCGAAGTTCAAGACTGGAGATTTATTTGCAAAGTCTTACATTAGCCAATTTCACAGAAAAGGCACAAGGTGCCCTAGGGAGGTTTGTTTCAGGGTTATACAAGTTAGCAACTTATAGTGTCCTTTTAAAAGGAAATGGGACTCATGATGCTAAGTAGCTTGAAACTAATAAACTGTATGACTGAATCCTAACAACAGCAGTCCCTCTCTGAACCTCTTTCCCCTTCCGTATCCTCATTAAAAAACAAAAACAAAAACTCAAAAAAGGGGAGGAGGATATGATTGAAAAATAGTTTCTTTACTTACAAGTCCTCTCCAGGGAGCTGTACCCAAGAGGTAGCTCAAACATTAAAATCTGGCATTAACTTCCCAGGGTGGAAAATTATTATAGGGAGAAGTCCTTGAAATTCCAGGTTTAATTGTTCTTATTAAGAGAATGATGGATATTGAGCCAGATTCTTTCCAGTCAATTCTCTGGAATTGACTTTGGGAATTTTTCTATCAAACTCATCTAGAGCTATTGCCTCCACCCTTTTTTTCCTTTCCTTTTCTTTTTTTTTTTAAGGATATGAGGGATCTTAGTAGCAGAAAGGAAAGAGAATTTTATGTTAAGCAAATAAATTAATTTGATTCACCTGTGCCCAGAGGCAGCATCTCAGACAAAATATTTTTGTCCAATTATAGTAACACTTCATACTTCATATTCTGCACTGTCCAAGTCATTCCTTGTAGTATGTTCAGTATTTAGTGAGGCACACACACTCTCTTTTTCTAACTTGGAGGCTACAATTTCAGGCATTGCAGCACCATCCAAAAGAATTCTATTAGTGATTTGGATGGAGGTATTGTCTTTCTCTAGACTCTTATCTGATGAAATTATAAAATTATGGCAAGCTGAAATAGTTTGCTGCTCAACAAAAACTTCTAAAAATAAATATAAAATCTTTATTTCTACAGTATATAATTATATATAAATAAACATAACACAATATGGAATATAACAATACAACATATGATAATGCATAATATAGCATAATATATAATGCAACACAAAACAACATCTATTTGGGTTCATTTGCTGATTTGCAAAAGGCCAGCAAAAGTGAAAAACTGGTCAACGAAAATTGGTAATAACTTTGTTTTAAGGCTCAAAGTTTATTGAACTTTATAAAAGCCTTTATCTTTTTTATGCACACCATATTTGTGAGTGTAGTGGTGTGGTGGACTGAGAGCCAGACTTGGAGTTATGAAGACCTGTGTTCAAGTCCTACTTCTGATACAAATTAGGTCTGTGTGAGCACAGAGGAGTCATGTACACTCTCAGTCTCTTCAAACATCTCTCTGAGCTGGAAAGTTACAGACCAGTTGTTATTGATGAAGGAGCCTTCCACACTGGAAATTTCCTACTGAGATTCAAAATCACAGGACACAACTAAAATTTAATAAATAAATACAAAAGTAACCTATGTAATTGGTCACTTTGGATTTGGCAGGCTTGGACTATGTAGAGTTGATTTCTCCATTGGCCTCATCACTCATTTATTTCTTCCACCATCCTACTAACTGACTCTACACATACACAAAAAATCTAGAAAATAAACCAACTCAAAAGATTGTTGTACTGTTGGTGATTTCCTTTGATTGTTTTCATCATTTAGAAGCACCTGATTTTCATGCTTGGATGATTCTTGAAGCAGTATGTGAAAAAAACAATAAAGGAAGTTTAAGACCAAGCAAAATGGAGATTTTTATAGGATTGTACATCAAGCCTGCAGTCAGTACATCAAAACTAAATTGGTAATGAATCAGAAAATTGGGAGCTGGGGGAAGAAAAGGCTTCAAGTTACAAACACAAGGGACTGATCAACCTTAGAGATTTATTTTTTTATCTTTTTTTTTTTAATTTGTTTTTGCTTGGGTGGGCAAAATTCTCCCCATTCCAGGGACACTGTGTAGACTGTTGTAGTTTTTATGGGACTTGATACTCTGTTCTCTTTTAGAGGGCCATTTATGCCCAGTGTCTTTCCTCCCACTCAGATAGTATGCATCAGTCCCTAAATCTTCCTCCCCCACCTTTGAAAATTTATGGCTGCTTTCAGACAGGCTTGGCTTAAAGCCATTGACCTCTGTGGCCTGAGTTATTGACCAGAACACAGCTTCTTCTGCCCACATAATATATGTCACTTTATTTCCCCAGAAGAAAAGGAGATGACCAGGAACACAATGAAAACTGGAGTGACTTTCCCATTTTTTTTTTGTCAGCCGCATTTGGCATCACAAAAAACAGCCTCAGCAAACAACACTTCACAGAATTCATTCATACATATGTTGAAGAAGCAACTTTGACATGACTCCTCTTCATACATCCTACTACTCTACTCTCTGAACTATACAAAGTAGCAATATTTGCTTGTCTATGTAGGTTGTTTTCCAGGAGAATGACTAAAAGAAAACCACCTTTTGTAACATGTATCTTGTGTAGTCCTCACATCATTACGGCCATATGATAAAAGTAACTCAATTGGTGATGATACACAGCAAACCTAAGAGGGAGCTTTTGCAAAATTTTATAAGACACAGGTTCTTTTGTTGTGTATCTTTACACATTCTCCAGAGTTCATCTTGGCCTGAGGTCCATTGGACAAAGGGATCTTCCAAAGTGAGAACTGCTCATCTCTCATATTAGTTATCACACAGGATCTTACTGGACTTCACAGAATGCATTCATACATACATTAAAGAAGCAACTTATACATGACATCTCTTCACACATCCTATGGTTGATCCAAAATGGATTTTCTTGCTATTCCTTACACATGATATTCCATTTCTTATCTCTGTACCTTTTTTACTCCTTCACCTCTGACTCTCAGAATCCCTAATTTCCTTCCAAGATTGATTCAAACACCATCTCCTATGTAAGGCACTTATAATACCCCCCCCCCCCCAAGTCATAGGAGTACAGATGTAGGATCCTAGATGTCGAACTGAAAGTGACCTTGGAGATCATCAAATCTAACCCAACTTTCAGAGTAATGAAGCAATTTTGCTCAAGGTGGCCTAGCTAGAAAGCATAGATCTGATTTGAATCCAGGTGTTCCAGACTCAGGCAGTCGGGCAGCACAATGGATAGAGGGCTGGCCTAGAGTCAGAAGAGTCATCTTCCTGAGTTCAAAACCAGCCTTAGACACTTACTGGCTGTGTGATCGTAGGCAAGTCATTTAAGCCTGCTTGCTTCAGTTTCCTCATCTGTAAAATGAATTGAAGAAGGAAATGGCAAGCCACTCCAGTGTCTTTGCCAAGAAAACCCCAAATGAGATCACAAAGAATTTAACATGACTTAACCAACTGAACAAAAGCATTCCTGACTCATGGTTCAGCACATGTATTTTATATTGCACATGTTGTATCTCTCGATCTAGCATAAATAAGCTCTTTGAGGTTAGGTATTGCTTCATTTTTTTATCTATATCCCTAGCACCTACCATCGTGTCTAGTATATGAAAAATACATTAAAAATCTAGGTGGTTGATCTATAGATTGATTGAGGCAAATAATTCCAAAAGGTATATATATATACATACATACATATAATGTATGTGTGTATATATATATATATATATATACACATATATATATATATACATATAAACTTGTATTCAATATTCCATTCATTCATAAAATGTTTATTAAATCCTACTAAATCTACTACACTGAGCCAAATATTGGGGGGAAATTCAAAGAAAATTGCCAGACATTCCTACCTTTAAGGAGCTTACAGGCTAGAAGGAACAGTAAGAAATGTATACAGATGTAACCTATGACCCAGTGCTGCTTCCTACCCTGAGGCTTTAGGCTTACAGGGAGAGTTTAATCTTGTGACTTGAAAAGAGAAAAAAAAAAAGATTACACTAATTTTGACCTTACTCAGAATTCCCAATGGAAAATCCTAGAATATATTTCAAATATAGCTAGAGTTCAAGTCTCTATAAATTGGCTAAAAGGATTCCTTGCCCCAGTAATAGTACTAAAGATAACAAAATACATATTAGATATAGGACAGCCTTTATTTTATCCCAAATAAAAACAGAGAGAAATACAGAAGAAAACATAAAGGACACATGATTATCCATAAATAATAAATATAATTCTTTTCCTCCCCTTAGTGAATGCCACCCCCTCCAGGACACTATACATTCTTTCAATTTCATAGTATTACTGTGTGGTTTGGTTTCCCTATTAAAGAAAAAGGAGGAATTCCCCCCCACACACACCCCAACACTTCAGTGAATCTCACTTTCACTCCAGGTTTACAGACTTTCCATCCTTTTCCATCCTCATTTGCATTAAACTTAGATAAAGGGATGCTACAGTTATCCCTTCCACACTGCAACTTCCCTCATTGCAGCTTTGAGATATATCACAGGTCTGTATAAGAAATCAAATGGGAATTTTTGAGGAGTTCTATAGAAGTCACAGTTGTAAAGGCCAGCAGACAACACAGAAAAAGTCTAGAAACTAGGAAGATAGATAGATAGATAGATAGATAGATAGATAGATAGATAGAGATAGAGAGAGAGAGATTGATAGATACACATACATATATATATACATACATATATATGTGTGTATGTGTGTATATATATATATATATATATATATATATATATATATATATATATATATATATATGTAATATCAAGATAAAGGAGGAGGAAATCCATGAAGTTGAAAGACTTCTTCTCTGATATGAAGAGAGGGCCAAAAATTTTACATGGCTTTTCCACATCACAGGGGCACCACACCCCTTAGCCTTACCCCTGTGATGTGGAAGGGATAACTGTACTCTATGGCTTTGGGCAAGTGTTTGGCACAGTTCCTAGCATGCATTAGGTGCTTAATAAATGCTTGTGCCTGGGGCTGGCTAGGTGGAGCAGTAAATAGAGCACCCGCCCTGGAGTCAAGAGGACCTGAGTTCAAATCTGGCCTCAGACACTTAACAATTACTAGTTGTGTGACCTTGGGCAAATCACTTAACCCCAAATGTCCTGCCTTCCCCTTCCAAAAAAAAAGAGACAAAAAAAATAAATGCTTGTTCCTTTCTCCCTTCCTCTACTATTGCTTAAATATATTCAGATTATTTAAGATGTTTATGATTCCATTTCTATCACATACTACTTAACTGTATGGCCCTGGGCAAGAAACCTTTGTTGTTGTTGTGGGGGGACTCTGTTTCTCCATCTGTAAAATGTAGGAGTAAATAACTTCTAAGGTACCTTTCAGCACAAGCCAACTATGATACCAGGATCCTATGATTTCATCAAGACATCAGTAAAGATATGGAAGACTCAAAAGGAGTTGGACAAGTTCCATAGTAGAAATTAGAGACAGGTAGTTGTCTGAATGCACCATTGAGACCTTTGACATTAAAAGAATCAGAAGATCTGAATGGATCTTTTCTGAAAGATTTTTGGTGTAGATATTCTCGTGAATATCTATACAGTATCATTACAAGTGAAAGGTCATGGAAGAGCCCACAACAATGATTCATTTTCTTTCAACCACCATAGACCAAAAGAAAGAGGAGGGGGAAGGCTCTGTCAACCACCGTGGTTAAAGCATTGACATTATGTATTTATTAAATGTTTATTTTTTCACTAAAGTACTTACATACACAAGGAGATTGTAGTTTAAACAAAATTGACAAGGAAGACTTCTGTGATAACATGTGGATGGAGGAGGATGAATTATAGACACAAGTGGGTCTCACTTAGGGCATCAGAATGCAGCTCCTCCAGCAAGTGCCCTCATTTCTTTCCTACAAGACACTTTAATCAATCACATCCTCCTTATCTTGCTAGAAATCTCAACCAAAAGAGCAAGAGTCAAAGAAATGGAAAATTGATAGCAACCTTACTGCAATGTCCAGAGAAATCAGAAGGAATTTTTAAATCAGATCTATGCTGGGTATCATTTTCCAGAGATTTTTCTTTTGAGTGCTGGTATATAAAAGAATATAACTCAGATATCTGAAACACCAACATCTGAACACGTAAATGGTAATTTGCCCAAGAATTGCTGACATTTAGATGCAAGCTGGCCTTGTATTCTTCTTTAATTGTTTCATTCCTGTACTTCATTTCTCTGGTTAAATGCTAAGCCCTTCAAGTAAAGAAACTTGTTCCCTTCAGCTTTGTTTGTCTCTCCATGATAGAACAGAAAGAATGCCAGACAGAGAATCAGAAAAATTGGGTTCAGATCTTGGCTTGACCACCTATGTGACCTTGGAGAGGTTGCTTTCCTTCTCTGGCCCTCTTTCTTCATCTACAAAATAAGGAGGCAGAATTGTATGACCCCTAAGGACTTGTGGTATTCTAATTCCCATGATGCCTGGCTTAGTGCTGAGCACACAGCTTGGCGTTTGGGTGATATGATGCCTTTCAGGAAGCCACCTTGTTCTTATGATATAAAAATCACTCCTCAATAATGTCATGTGCCTATTTAAATTTCCAACATCCAGTATAGAAAAGGAATAAAGAATAGTAGGCCAAAGGATATTCACTATTTGAGAGATATGCTATCAATGGCATGATAGCATTGAGACTGAGGAAAGGCAAAAATCAAAAGATTATTTGAAAGTAAACATGTAAGAAGGCAGAGAAAAAGGAGAATCTCCATGGATATAATAAGGCCATTAACCTCAAAGGCTTCAAAGTTAAGGGACTTGAATTCAAACTTCTAACTTGAAAGGGAACTGTAGAGAAAATTGGATGCACCTTTTATTCATTTTATCTGTAGTCAGCTCTGTAAAACAGATAGGACATTGCAGGCATAGACAGTATTTATTCCAAAGGGGAGGAGAGGGGGCTCTGTTTTGGATCGAATCCAAGGAAGTTCAATTAATAAAATGCCCAAAGGACCTTTATCAGGCAGTTATTCCTCTAAAGCATTTTTGCAGCTTGGACCCTTAGGAGAACTTTGTGGCAAGGCTCTAGTGTCTGGAATGAGGTGCTAGCAAATAAGGGAGTGTAGTCAGCCAGGCCAGTAGGAATGGGGGACTTCTGAATGTGGTGCAGGGCATCAAGTGCTACACCTGGAGACAAGAAGACCTTAGTTCGAATTAGGCCTCTGACACTTGCTACCTGTGTGACCCTGGGCATCACACTTAAATGCTATTTGCCTCAGTTTCCCTGTCTGTAAAGTGAGGATAATAATAGTACCTACTTCTCAGAGTTATTGTGAGGATCTCAAATGAAATAATAATTATAAAGTGCTTGGCACATAGTAAGTTTTATATAAATGTCAGCTGTTATATATCTATGTCTATATACATGCATACACATATATTTATGTATGAATATATATTATATATGTGTGAGCATGTGTATATATGGTATAATATATACATATTGATAATTAATATTAATAACAAAAGCTGACATTTTATTACAATTTAAGATTTAAAGAATATAACTATTATTTAATTTTATTCTCAAAACAACATTGGGAGGTAGGGGATATTATTATCCCCATTTTATATTATTATCCCCCTCTGAGGCAGAAAGAGGTTAAGTGACATTCTCAGGGTCACACAGTTTAAGTAATTGTCTGAGACTGGACTTGAACTCAGGTTTTCCTGGCTCCAGGCCTGGTGTACCACCCACTGGGCCGCAAGGCTGCCTATGTATTCAGTACATATGCAGATCATAAGATCATAGATTCACAGTTAAAAGGACCTTAATCATTTCATTTTACAACTATGGAAACTGAGGCTTAGGAGGGTAAGTTATTTGACCAAGACAACACAAGTGAAAAATCTAGTCCATATTTCATTGTAGCAGGCAGCATTTCAAAGGTTAAACTGAAATTTGGATAATGAACTGGAAAGCCTATTCTAATGATCAAATTATCTTTCTTTTTTCTATTCTCTGACCATTCAATGTCCTTGTTCAGTTTTTTAAAATGTGAAATGAGTTATTTTGTGGGTAATTTTTCCTAAGGAAAGTCTTCCTCCATTTCATTCTTCTGTTTATTTCTGGTCAGAAGCAGTTCCGCCTCCTTCCCTCCCTCCAGAGTCATTCATCCTGTTTGCTCCAGGTCATGAGATAGGTTTTATAGGTCTACTCTAATGAAAGCATTTGTGCCCTAACATTTTTTAACCTGCTGACACATTCAGCTCTGACCTTGAAGATAAACACAGCCAACACTGTAACTGACAGGGTCACATGGGCTCCTCACACCTGGTGAATTCACCAGGGATAGAGTCAGATGCAAAAAGGCAGGACTAATACTGTCTGGGAGAGACTGTGTTAAAGACAACACACTAGGCTTAGCCTTTCCTGCTATTCAGCTATCAACCAAGCACTAAATGAACAATAAACCATGTACTTAAGGCAATTATAACAGTTCTAATCAGATAATGAGTTAACCTCTGCACTCTTAGTCTAGACCAGTCTAAGTACCTTAGCCAATATACAACTCTTTATTTTAGGAAGAATGTCTTTGGCTTGGGTGGGGGATTATTTTATTTTCTTCAGTCTTTACAGTATGGGGAGTTTCCTCACCTCACCCTATACTGACAAAATGACACATCCAGCACCTAACCTTGTTTCTATCCCTATCTGGGTTTTATAGACAGAGCTTTCTATTTGAATAATGTTTGCATTACGGCTTTTTGTCCTTCAAATCCCATGGCTTTTAATGACTATTTTTTTCTACATCAAAGATTCTTTGCTATTAAGAAATTGAGTATATGGATTTCTCAACCAATAGAAATGAATGCGTATCTATTATCATTCATATATAGAGAGATATCTCTCTGTGTATCTCTCTTTGTCTCTCTGTCTCTGTCTCTGTTTCTGTCTCCGTCTATCTGTCTCTGTCTCTCCCCCTTTAGTAGTTTTCCTACTTCAGGTCTCACTGGCTCTCCAATCTACCCTCCACATAGCCACCAAAGTAATATTCATATAACATATGTCTGACCATATCAGTGCCACGATCAAAAAATCTCCAGTCTCTCCCTATTGCCAATGAGAAAAAAAAAAAAGACAAAACTTTTCTGTTTGGCATTCAAAGCCTTTTATAATCTAATTCCAGGCTACTTTTCTTTGCTTACTTAACATTATTCTCCTTCACTTTTCACCAACTCTATATTCCAGTTCAAAGAGCCTTTCTTGCTATTCCTCAGCCCTGGTATTCTATCTCCTGTCTTCATGTCTTTGGACACGCTGTGCAAAATGCCTGGAATGCATGTCCTCCTTACCTCTGCCTCTTAGAATACGAAGCTTCCTTCAAAGCTCAAGTGAAGGCAAACTCTATATACGAGGCCATTCTTAATCACACCAGCTGTTGGTGCTTCCATCCCACCCCCATAACCTTATTATGTGTGTGTGCATTTATGTGTGTATATAGATAACATATGTGTATCTATATGTATAAATGATTTTCCCTTTGTGTGTATACTATATTTGTACATGTAGTACACACATATACACATACACACACACACACACACACACACGCATATGCTGTTTCCCCCTGAAACAATGTTTCTAGAGAGCAGGAACTGTTCCTGTTTTGTTTTTATATCTCTCAGTGTCTAGCACTGTGTGCTTAATCTTTATACGGTTATCCCTTCTACACCATGACTTTCTTCATCATGGTTCCAATATATCGTAGGTTGGCATAAGAAATTAAGTGGAAATTTGGGGGGAGTTTTGCAGAAGCCACAGACAATATGTGAAGGCCAGTAGACGACACCGAGCCTGTGACCAAATGCTTAACACAAATTTTACAATAAGCTATTGTAAACATCCCATAAAAGAAAAAGAAAAAAAATCACATTTTTCTTCTGGTACAAAAGGAGGGCCAAAAATTTTCCATGGATTTTCCAAATTGCAGGGGCACTGAGCCCCAACTCCTGTGATGTAGAACGGATAACCATAGTAGGTTTTTAATACATTCTTATTGATTGGTCAATATTGACAACAGTTCTTAGTACCTATCTCTAGTGGTTCCATTCATTGGTATCCTTTATCCCTTGGCAACCCTCACAGAGTTTGATAATTCTTCTACCTCCTACTCCCAATCCCACCCTCCAGAAAAGACAGCTAACCCCCATAGTAGTGGATTAGACCTTAGTCTAAGCTTGTTTGTCTTTTAACTACTCTGTGTCATAAGAGAAAAACAGCAGGTACTGCTTGTATGGGATGTTAGTGCCTCTGTTTACTTCTCTTGCAGCAGAGCTCCCTTCTCCACGCCATCCCTTTTAATTTAAGCCCTGTGTTTGCTCTTTCTATAGAAGAACAAAATGGGGAAGGGGGGGGAGAGGGATGTAATTCATTTCCTGCAACTAGCATGAGGCCTAGCTTCCCCTCTGTTAATTAACTAGCCTCTGATGCTCTCAGGTAAGAGGAAAAGTTCTCTGTCCTTAAAACTCTCCAGGAATTCCAGCTGAACACTTCCCCTCTGAAAGCTTCTTGCCGTGATTTTCCCAGGGCTGCACTTGAGTGAAAACCCCAAAGGAAATCACCACTTAAATTCATCAGGATGTGCTGCCCGTTTGTTTGGCCTCAGCCCCAGCAGGCTACAGCAGGCAGGCATTACAGAGGGCTAACAAGCCCAGCAAGGGGCATGGCCTGAGCTGCCTTCTGTTGACTGGAGACACATGTGTGTGAGAGAGAATGGGAGGAGTCAGGTGCCCCTAAGCAGGCAAGAATGAAAATTCTCTTGAGGCATAGGAAATGCTGCCATTTGAGAAATGACAAATCTGTCCATCACCATAATAACCAAATCCTTCACTGTTCCCCTCCAAAAGTCCCCCACCCCAAGTTAAAATGATATCTAAAATCAAGCCCAAGGGCTTTCTACTTAGACTTGATCACTTCTCTGATAGTTATGTTAATTTTAGGAGCCTTTTTCACTGAAGAGCCAACTAGATCTGTTCTTCTCTGTTTGTAATGATACTATAATTGATATTTCCCCTTCTTTGGCTTATTTCTTAGCAGATGCTCTACAAAAATACAATAAAGTTAGATTCACACTATTGTTAGGGATAAATCATCATTTTTAAAATAATCACTTACTTTGTATAGCACTTCCAAGTTTGCAGAATGATTTACATAAATTGCCTCATTTGCGTCCTATAGGCAGACAATCCTGTGAGGTAAATGCTACAGATAAGCTTATCTCCATTTCATGGAAGAGAAAACTGAGGTTCAGCTCTAGAAAAATGCCTGAAACCATAAAAGATTAAGTGGTATGCCTATGGTACTATAGCTAGTTAAGTATCAGAGGGAGGGTTTGAACCCAGAACTTTCTCACACCAGGGCCAATAAGGATCCCCATTGCATCTGCAGCTGAATTATCCTTTAAAATGAAACATATAGGAAAATACAGGCGTTTAGACTGTCAAGATGAAAACTTGAAGTTCAGGAGGCTCAGGCAAATATAGAAGTTTCTCTTTCATTCATAAGAATTGTTTTTGCAGTTCCGAAAGCTTCTTTACTGGTGGGCATTGCTGTGTTCCTGTGTGATCTAGTGGAAAAGAACACTAATCTTAGAGTTAGTGGAGTCTAAAAAGAAGACCTACATTAAAATCTGGGCTCTGCCCCTAATTAATTTTGTAACCTTGTTCACAACTCCTCTCATGTGCAAGACAAAGGAGTTAACCTACCTAAACTCTAGACTCCACTCAGCCTCTAAGATTCTGCCTTGTATAAGGCAGAACCAATGCATGGGTTCTGATATGCCCGAGAATTAACTATAATATGATTTTTGCCTAGCTTTAATGGACCCAGTCAATGCAGTTGATCATGTAGCTATGTTGCTGAATAATGGCTTTTTATCATTTTGAGTGAATTGACTTGGTACCATTACTTTCTTTTTTAAAAAAATTTAATCTACTCTAATTATCATCAAAGGTATTATGCAAAATAATTGCTTTGCTGGATATTTTTTCCATCAGTTGCTTTGGTGTTTTGTAGATTGAATCTCTGGGGGAAAAACATTTAGTCATTTTGATTGAAAAATGTTAATAAATTATTATGTCAATTAATTAATTGATTGATTATTTTGGCAAATTAATCATTTGGCATGGTACATGTAAAGTACCTATTTGATATTTTGGATTTCTCTTAACAAAATTGTGAAGATGTTTTATCACCATGAAGACATGGTTTATGTGCTATTTATTCAGTGTTTATTCTGAAATATATGGATATTAATACTGAAAAGCATATTTTCTGTCACTGCGTAATTAAGTGACTGAAACCCAAATCTAATAAAATTCAAATCTGAACTTCAATGGTTCCATTATTTTTGGTGTCATTTAGACATCAGTGATTTGTTATTTATAAAAATATATGAATATTCAAAAAGTATTCCTGACAAAAATAGATTCCTACTATTTTTTGTTTATTTCCGATTTTTATTTTATTTATTTTTTATTTTATTTTTGTTTATTTCAATAGTTCAACAAAGAATTTATAAGTGTCTACTATATTCAAGGTATTATACTAGATAGTGGAATAAAAAGACGAAACAAAGATACCTCAACAAATTTACATTTTGCTTGTTTGTGTAGGAGACAGTTAAATTTTTTTCTGCTAGCTAAAATATAGATGCAAAACAACAGAGGTTTTAATACTAATAAATGAATATAATAAAGGCAAAGGGTGGTGAAGAATGACTAGATGGATGGCAAAAAATGACTTTTACCCCCTTACTTTAGTCCAAGAAGAGTATGGGAATTTCTGACCCTAAATCAGATATTCATTTAGGGCAAAGGACTGCGATCTCCATCCCAGGCTTAGAAGTCTAATAGAAAAAAAGGTTTACCCTCAATCTAGATACACTCTATTTTGTTTTGTTTTTAGCTATGTGTAGGTGTTATGATTGAATTTTTAATTGTCAGATCGTATTAGGTAAAGGTTTTTCAGAGACCCCGGCATCTTAGAAGTGAAATGGCCAATAATTTTCTCTGAAGAAATGAAGCCCAGAAAGGAAGGGGCCACATACAGTGAGACTATATGACCAGCCACCATGAGACTATCTGAGGCCAGCAAAGGAATATCCAGCTGAGATTATCATTCCTAGAAGCCACCAGAAAATTACTGGAGAAGATATCAGTGGTCACCTATTATCTAAAGCACTTATTTTTATTCCATGCAAATATCATATTTATAGAAGTTCTTTGCACATATGCCCCTCATTTATGATCCATGTATCCATTCTTCCCACTAACGGTTTATATATTTATATTTATGGTAGAGTGTTCTCCAGGTTTATGGGGCTATGCCTTATTTTTACTTTTCTTACTCTGTTATTTAATTAAATGCCTTTACTTTGGTCTAATTTTGCCCTTTGGTTAATTAGAAAAAAGTAAACACACAAATCATGGCTCATGAGCTAAGGATTTTGACACCCAAAGTACACTGAACTTTGAGAAGTAGTCATGCATGTGAGAGGATTGCCCTAATATTTGTTTATATGGTTAAATATATTACCTAGATGTAAATCTAGGGGAAGGAGGTTAAAGATCGCTAAAAAAAAAAAAAATGTATGTTTTGTTCAAAACCTCATTTATTTGGTGGGAAAGTTATAAAGAGCATTTTCTTTTCAGATTTTTCCTTTAAGTCTAACTTAGAAATAGTGTATCTTGATTTTGAACACTAATCAAGTCTAAGTTACAGCTCTGATAATGAATAGCCTGACTTTTAAAATCAAATTGATTGTCTTTCTTAGACTCGGTGTGTAAGTTATGTTGAAATACCTTTCAGCCAAGGGAATTTTAATTCCTTCACTAAAATGATAAGACTTAGATATTGAAGGGACCTCAGAGATTGAGACTGGAGAATTCAACTCTCTTGCTTTAAAGAGAGGAAATAAAAGCCTGGGAAGAGGAAGTACTCCAGGTCGCACCAATAATAAATGCCCAAATTTGGGTTTGAAATTAAATCTTCTGACTCCAAACCCAATAACATTTAGGCTGCACCACACTGGCAAAAAGGGTTGAATTTTCATTTAGTGGGATGTGAATTCCTATCTTTTTCTTGTAGCAGCTATTTTTTTATTCCATGACTTGCTCTGTTGCAATAACTTTTACTAAAACATAAATTTACTCACTTCTGACAAAAATCAAGACTTTTTATCAGAATAAAAGTAACAGGTTTTGGTTTGTAGAATAGCCAAAGTACAAAATAAAATTGGTCTAGAAAATCTCTGAGAGGAAATTAACAATTTGAATTTGAAATATCAACTTTTTCCTATCTTTTTTTCCCCAAAACTATCCTCAGTTATTCATATTCTGGAAATTGTGTGTGTGTGTATACACACACACAGACACACACATATATACACACATATATATGGGTGTGTGGGTGTGTGTGTATATGTGTGTGTGTATGTGTATATATATGTGTATATGCCCTTTCCCTATTCATACCTCAGTTATACAGCTTCCCTATGTGTTTGCCTTCATAACTGCAATCTCTATATGTAATTGCTCACTCCACTCATGCTAGAATCATTTGTGTATTTGTGGGAGAATTTATCTCAGGTTTATGGGGAGATATTTTTGTTACTATTCTTATTTTTATATTTTAATAAATGTTTTTGCTTTGAGTTGGTTATGTTTTCACACTATTGGAATACATTATTTGGGGGTCATGAGGTATAACTTTAGTGGTATGAACCCCAGAATACCTTGAATTTGAAGTAGTCATGCTGTGGGGAACAAGAAACTAAAGTAAGTTGTATCTCATTGTTCTCAGAGTTCAGGGAAATGAGAGATCAGTGTGGATTGGAGTAGTCAGGAAAGGATTCACAGAATAAGAGGAACTTAATCTGGAACTTTAAAAAATTGAAGTTTCAGCCTCATGCCTGCATCACTTCAATAAAGCACATAACTAGGCTTCCTGCCTCTGGCCTAGCCACCTTCCAGTTCATCTGGCATACTGGTGTCCGTTAGTCTTCCTGAAACACTCATTTCTAGCATATCCAAGTCCTTACTAAAAACAGTGATGAGAAAATATCAACATTTCCCCATTACTTATGCATTAAAATCTAAACTATAGACCAAGGTAGTGTATTAGCAAGTACCCCAACACAACCAGGATGGCCTGCTAGCACAAATTCTTTAATCTGCTTTTAAAGGAAAGATTGCTCAAAAAAAGGGTTAATAATCCTACTCTTAATTACATTTACTAGTTCAGGGAAAGGTCAGCACTCCGAATAAGGAGAAAATACAAGCAGAGAAATTAGCTCAAAGACCAACAGACAGGGCTCCAGCTGTCTGAATGAAACAATATTGCTACACACTTTACATACATCACTGGATTGAGGGAGCACAGACAACATCTGAGTAGTCATGGGCTCTGAACATACAGCTACTTACAGTCTCGATCAGGATATCAAAAGATCCTTCTCATGAACAAAACCCCAAAGCAAAACATGAACCTCCCAGAATATATAATAAAGGCTAGGAATCTGATTGGCTGAGTGCCAAGGAACTTGAAAATCCTCCTGCCCCAGCACTTAATTGGAAATTAATTGGAAATTCCCATAGCCCAGAGCCTGATTACTTCTGGATCAGGGCTCTGTGTGCCTATTAATGGGCAGGGGAGATTTTCAAATTCCCTTAGCATCACAAGTACTTAAAGTCTTCCACAATCAATGTTGATTTATGAAATTAATTATATTTTCCACCACTTCCCAATTGGAATGCTTTTCTCCAATCAAGTTAGCCTCTCCTTTGTCCCCTAAACAGGTCACATTCACTTTGGGCTCTGTGCTTTTTCTGGGCTCTACCCCAGTTCTGCAGTCCTCTTTTGGTTAATCATACAAATCCCAACATTGCTATAAGTCAAATCTCCAATTCTCTATCATTTATGAATGTTCTCAAGGAGACCTCAATACTAATATTAGTCTCTAAATGTCTTTTGAGCATATTTTCTACACCTCACATTTTGGCACTAACTCTTCTGTCTTAAATTGTTTAATCCGAAAATAAATCAATGTTTATCAACCCCCATTAAGCACCAGGCACTATGCTAGAGCCTCAGAATTCAAAACCAAAAATTAAACAATCTTTAACCAAAAGATCTCAATTCTACTGGGTATTGGGGATGGAGGGAGGCAGAAAAGAGGAAAGGAGGACAATATGCACATGCCTGAATACATAAAGAAATATAAAGTAGTTTCGGAGAGGTGGAGAAACAAACACCTGAAGAAATCAAGAAAGACCTCTTATAGGAGTAGCACTTCAGCTGAGCCTCAAAGGGAGCTCTATGTTCCAAGAGGCAGAGGTGAAGGCCAAGAGATTTCAAGCAAGAAGAAAAGCATATGCAAGGCATGGAAATGGGATATGGCATGTTATATATATATGGAATGTCACTTAGGTAAATTTGGTTAAAATGTAGAGCATATAATGAGTAATGATATATAATCAGCCTGGAAAAATATGTTGATACCAGATTTTGAAGGGCTTGAAATGCCAAACACTTTGTATTTCATCCTAGAGGAAATTGGGAGCCATTGAAGCGCCTTGAGCAGGTTAGTGACAAAGGCACACCTGTATTATAGGAATATAGATTTTAAGGTTTTGTGGAAGATAAATTGAAGATGAGAGAAACTATATTCAGAGAGACCAATTAGAAAGCTGTTGTGATCATCTAGGTGAGAGGTGACAGAGGGTTTAAACTAAGGTGGTGGCTATGTAAGTAGAGAGGAGGAAGACATGTGAGAGATAGAATCTACAAAATCTTGGAAGGATGAGTGAGAATGAAGAATTGAGGATAATTTTGAGGAACGACCTGGGTAACTGGAAAGATAGTAGGTCCTTTGGCAGAAATAAGAAAATTCGGATGTCTGGTAGGTTTAGGGAGAGTTCAGCCTTAGACATGTGGAGTTTAAGAAATCTATTCTGTATATCCTTGTTTGTACATGGTTATTTGCATGGTTTTCCCCCAATTAGAGTGTGAGCTCTTTGAAAGCAAAATCTTTCTTTGAAGTCTCAGGATTTAGCACAATGCCTGGCATACAGTAGGTACCTAAGAAATATTGTTGACTGGCTATAGGAGATCCAGGTGGAAATATCCAAGAGGCAACTGGACTAGAGTTGAAAAGAGAGATGAGGGTTCAAATCTCTTTTCTCTTACTGTTTTCAAGGCTGCCTATTATTTAATTTTTCAGTATGAAAATAGAGATGTGCCACTTTGGATATTAAGCAAACAGTTCTTTTTTTCAAGCTTAGCTAAATTATAGACTATAACTCATCTTGAGGCTTTAAATTGGATGTGTTTCAAGCCCACAGAAGCATGATTATCTCTATTTCTTAGATAAATCTCCTTTTAAAATAATAAATAAATTTTTATTAATGCCCTTTGTTTTCACATTATCATAACCATCCACAGTATCCTTTCTCTTCTCCTCCTGAGAGTGCTCCCATAATAACAATAGCATTGTTTAAAGACAAAAAGAAAGGAAAAAAATTAGTACATTTGATCGATACATTGAAAAAGTCCAGAACACGCGCAATGTATAAAACCAGTAGACCTACTACTTACATTAAGGGATGGGTTAGAGGTGTGCTCTCATATCTCTTCATATAAGCCATACTTGATACTTACAATTTTGTTATATTCCCTTTTGATTTGTGTATGTATACACCGATTCTTTCCATTTACATTGTTGTAACCATGATGTATAAGGTTTTCTTAGCTCTGCCTACTTCATTATATATCAGTTCATATAGATCTTTCCATGTTTCTCTGTATTCATCACATACCTCAATTCTTACAACACAGTATTATTGCATCACATTCACAATTGCAAGTCGATGGGCATGCGCTCTGTGTCCAGTTCTTTGCTATCACAGAAAAGTTCTATTAAAAGTAGTTTGGTGTATATTGGAGATTTTCTTATCACTGGTTTCTTTGGAGCACAAGCCCAGTAATGGAGTTCCTGGTTTAAAGGATATGGACACTTTGGTCACTTTATTTGCAGAATTTCAAATTGCTTTCCAAAATGATTGTACCATTTCATGACTCCACCAATAATGTATTAGTGTGTCTATTATTCCACAGCCTCTCCTAAATTGTCTATTGCCATTTTAAGGGGTCATCTTTGATCATTTTCCGTGAGGGGAAATAATGGACTTGTTTTGATTTGTGTTTCTCTTATTATTAATCATTTGAAGAATTCTTGTATATGGTTATGGATATTTTGCAATTCTTTTTGTGAATAGTTTGTTCATATCTTTTGTCCTTTATCTATTGGGGAATATCTATTAGTCATAAAAATTTATTAATTACTGCTATAGCTTGGATACCAAACCCTTCTCAGAGAAATTTTCCACAAACATTTTTGCCCCACTCTATTTCTTCTCTTCTTAACCTCGGTGCATGCATAAACTTTTCAGCCTTATGCAAGCAAAGTTATCCAATTTATCTTCACTTATTTCCTCTATCTCTTGTTTGCTTACGAATATATCCTCTACCCTTATCTGTAAGCAAGATATATGGGGTGCTTCTCTTCTATTTTTATTTTTTAGAGTATACTGGTCTTTAATACTGAGGCCGCATATACATTGAGAATATATTATGGACTATGGTCTAAGTCTAATTTCTGCCAGACTAATTTGCATTATTCTCAGCAGTTTTTATCAAATAAGGAGGTTTTCCCCTAGGTAATTCATGTTTTCTGCTTTATCAAACACTGGATTATTGTGTTCCTTTGTTTTTGATTCTCCCTTATATAGTTCCTTCTATTGATCCACCATTCTATTTTTTAAACCAATAACAGATGGTTTTGATGACTGCTGCTCTATAATACAGCTGGTCTAGAAGTTCTGTTCTACTTTCATCTCTACCTCTTTTTATCATTTCCTTTGATAGTCTAGATCTTTGGTTTTTCAGAATGAATTTTGTTATTATTTTATCAAGCCCTATAAAGCACCCCCTTGGTAATTTGATTGGAATAGCATTAAAAGTGTAATTAACTTTGGTAGCATTGTTATATTTATTATATCAGCTTGGTCCAGCCATGAGTATCAAATATTCCTGCAATTATTTAATTGTTCTGTATTTTCAAAGAGCATTTTATAATTAAATCCATATGTTTTTGTGCATTTTGAGATATAGATCCCCAGATACTTCATACATTTGTAGCTATTGAGAACAGGATTTCACATTTCATTATTGGTGCTTGGATTTTGTTATTAATAGAAATGTGGTTGATTCTGAGGGTTTATTTTGTAGCAACTTTGCTGAAGCTACTAATTGTCTTGATTAGTATCTTTGCTGATTCCCTAAGATTTTCTAAATATATCATTACAGCATCAGCAAACAGTGATAGTTTTATCTTCTCTTTGCCTATTTTATGCCATTAATACCTTCCTCTTGTTTTATTGATGTTCCTAGCATTTCCAGAACTATATTAAATAATAATGGGGAGAGTGGGCATCCTTGCTGTATTCCAATATTTATTGGGAAAGATTCTAGTCTATCCCCATTGCATATGATGCTTGTTTTTGGTTTTAGAAGTTCTTATGATACTGAAAAGGTCCTTTTATCCTATACTTTGTGGGGGTTTTTAATAGCATAAATGAATGTTACACTTTGTCAAAGGATTTTTCTACATCTGTTAAGATGATCATGTAGTTTTTACCACTGTTGTTTTTTAATATCATTGTACTGATTATTTTCCTCATTTTGAAATGTCCTTGTATCTCTAATAAAAATCTCACTTGCTTATAATGAATGATTTCTTGGATAAATCACTATACTCTGTCATGATTTTGTTTAAAACTTTTGAGTCAATGTTCATTATTAATATTCACCTGTAATTTTCCTTCAGTCTTTTATCCTTCATTAGTTTAGGTTTTAGGACTCTGTATGTGTCATAAAACTATTCTGACAGGGTGCTTTTCCCCTCTATTTTTAGAATAATTAGTAAAGTAAAGTATAAGCACTAATTATTCTTCAAAGTTTTAGAGCATTCTTCTGTGAATCCATAAGGACCAGGAATTTGTTGTTGTCATTGTTGCTTTAGTACTTTCTTCCCAAATAGTTCAATTTCCTTTGCTATGATTGTGTGACAAAATCTCTTTCTGGTCTTCTGATAGTTCGGATTTTGAAAGTATTCCTCTATTCCTTGGCTGTTGTCAGTTTTATTAGCCAATAACTGTGCATAATAAGTTCTGATTATTCTTTTTATTTCTCCAGACTTTGTTGTGATTTCAACTTTCTCATTTTCTGTATTATTGATTGTAATTTCTACCCTCTTCTTTTTAATCAGGTAAGCTAAAATTTTCTCAATTTTATGTGTCTTTTCAAAGAACCAGTATTTAGTTTTAATTATCACTTCCATGGTTTGTTTGGGTTCTCCATTTTTATTGTCTCCTCTTTTAGGTTTATTTTGGGTTTATTTGTTGGCTTTCTAACTTTTTAATGTATGCTTAGTTCATTCATTCTTTTTCTATTTTGTTAATGTACATTTGTAAAGATATGATTTTCCTCCTGAGGATTGCTTTATCTTTGCCCCACTCTATATCCATGATTATGAAGCCTGCCACTGATCTTATCTTTCCCTTGGTCACACTCCTTTCCCAACTGCCTCAAAGCTTCCTCCCTTGGCCCATGCAAGATGATATTGATGATACATAGGAAGTCAAGGAAAACAAGGGGCAGCTAGGTGGTGCATGGATAAAGTTCAGGAGTCAGAAGGACCTGAGATCTAATCTGGAATCAAAAACTTACTAGCTGTGTGACCTTGGGCAAGTCACTAAACTCTGTTTGCCTTAGCTCCTCATCTATAAAATGAGCCCTGAAAGGAAATGGCAAATCACTCCAGTATCTTTGCTAAGAAAACCTAAAATGGGGTCATGAAGAGTCAGACATGACTAAATCAACATAATGATAACGTGTAAAACATAATAGCCATATTATTAAGAAAAATTTTAACATTAAGCAAACAGAGGTTAAATGACTGGACCATGATCATATTGCTAGTAAGTGTTTAAGGTCAAATATGAACTCAGTCTTCCTGACCGCAAGCCCAGTGCTCTGTCCACTGAATTATCTAGCTGTGCCACAGTGCATTAGTGTCCATATTTTTCCACATCCCCTCCAGCACTTGTCACTTTCCTCTTCTGTCATGTTAGCCAATCTGCTAGGTGTGAGATGGCAACTCAGAGTTATCTTAATTTGCATTCCTCATGTCTATCGTGATTTAGAGCATTTTTTTTTCATATGACTATAGGTAACTTTGATTTCTTCTTCTGAAAAATGCGTGTCCATATACTTTGACCATTTATCAATTGGGGCATGACTCATATTTTTACAAATTTGGCTCACTTCCCTGTATATTTGAGAAATGAAGCCTTTATTAGTGAAATTTGCTATCAATTTCCCATCAGTTTCTTACTTTCCTTCTAATTTCGGCTGCATTGATTTGGTTTGTGCAAAACTTTTTTTAATTTCATGTAATCAAAATTGTCTATTTTGCTTCTCATGATCCTCACAATATCTTATTTGATCATAAACTTTTCCCTTTAACCACAGATCTGACAGGTAAATTTTTCCATGCTCCCCTAATTTACTTATAATATGCAGGTTATTTATTAATTTTAATCTTATCTCGATGTACAGTATCTAATTTCTGTACTATGTCTAATTTCTGCCAAAATACTTCCAAGTTTTCCCAGAAATTTTTTTCAAATGGTGAGGGCTTGCTCCAAAAGCTTGGATCTTTGGATTTATCGAACACTGATCAGTATTGGCAATTACTACTGTATATTGTGTACTTAATCAATTCCATTGACCTACCACTCTGTTTCTTAGCACCAGATTGTTTGGATGATTGCCACTTTGTAATATAGTTTGAAATCTGATACTAGTAGGCTGCCTGCCTTCACACTTTTTTTCATTAATTCTCTTGATATTATTGACCTTTTCCTCTTCCAGATGAATTTTGTTAATATTTTTTCAGCTCTACAAAATAATTCTTTGGTAGTTTGATTGGTATAGCATTGAATAAGTAAATTTTTTTAGCCAGAATTGTCTTTTTTTATTATATTGATTTGGCCTACCTATGAGCAAATAATATTTTTCTAATTGTTATCATCTGTCTTTATTTGTGTGAAAACTGTTTTGTAATTGTATTCATATAGTTGCTGGCTTTGTCTTTCCAGGTAGAATCTTGGTTATTTTACAGTGTCTATAACTGTTTTAAATGGAATTTCTCTTTCTGTCTATTCCTGTTGTATTTTGTTGGTAGCATTTAGAAATGCTTATGTATATGAGTTTATTTTCTATCCTGTACCATTGCTAAAGTTGTTCATTGTTTCAACAAGTTTCTAACTTGATTCTCTAGGATCCTTCAAGTGTACCATCATTATCTTCTGCAAAGAGTGATTGTTTTGTTTCCTCATTGCCCGTTTTTATTCTATTTATTTTCTCATATTATTGCTATGGCTAGCATTTCTGATACAAAATTGAATGATAGTGGTGATAATGGACATCCTTGCTTCACTCCTGATCTTATTGCAAAGATTTCTAGCTTATCTCTATTACAGATAATGCTTGTTTTTAGTTTTACATAAATACTACATATCATTTTAAGAAAGGCTCCATTTATTCCTATAATTACTAGTATTTTAATAAGACTGAGTATTACATTTTGTCAAAAGCTTTTCCTGCAGCTATTGACATAATCATATGATTTTTCTTGGTTTTGTTATTGATATGGTCAGTTATGCTATTAGTTTCCCTAATATTGGATCAGCTAGCATTCCTGATATAAATCCCACATGGTCATAGTGTATGGTCTTCAAAATGTATTAATGTAATCTCCTTGCTAGTATTTTATTTAAAATCATTTGCATTAATATTCATTAGGGAAATTGGTCTATATCTTGCTTTATGTTTTTGCTCTTCCTGGTTTAGGTATCAAAACCACATTTGTGTCATAAAACTAATTTAGTAGGACTCCTTTACCTATTTTTTCAAATAGTTTACATAGTATTAGAATTAAATGTTTTGTAAAATTCACTTTAAAATGCATCTGGTCCTGGGGATTTATTTCTTCGGGAGTTCATGTATGGCTTGTTCAATTTCTTTTGCTAAGATAAGGTTATTTAAGTATTCTATTTTCTCTTCTGTTAATCTGGCAATTTATACTTTTGTAAATATTCATCCATTTCCCTTAGATTGTCAATTGTAGTGCATATAATTAGGTAAAAGAACTTATCATTGGTTTAATTCCATATTCATTGGAGTTGCACTCACTCTTTTCAATTTTGTTATTTGTAATTTGGTTTTTTTCTTTGTTTTTTTTTAATTGAATTAAAAATGGTTTCTCTAGGCAGAGCCAAGATGGCAGAATGGAAGCAGGAACCTTCCTAAGCTCCTCCATAAATTCCATCACTAACCTTTAAAATGTGAATCTGAATGGATTTTAGAGTGACAGAATCCATGGGAAAACAGAGCAGAGCATGGCAGATTCGCAGCTCAGGAAAGTGCCCAGATAGGTCTGGGCAGGGGAAGTGCAGAGCACATGGGGGCTGTACTAATGTAGACCTGAGAGCAGACTACACCTGAGTGAGAAGGAGCCCCAGCCAGTGGACTCACCCACCCCAAGGGCGATTTGCAGGAGGATTGGTCAGAGCTGGGTAAGAGAAAGTGCAGGGCCCACAGCAGCAGTGGTGACAGCAGCTTCTTCTGGGGCTACCAGCCCAGAGCCTGGATGTTTAAAATTCACCTACCTGATACTCCAGGAACAAAAATGGTGGAGTAAAGCCTAGCCACTCTAATTCCCCTTCCTAACCCAGAAAACCCAGAGATAAATGTCCCACCTAGAGTAAAATCCTGAATTAGTGGAAATTGCCTCAGGCTTGGAGACCTAGAAGAAGGGTATAACTGAAGCCATACTGAGTCTGAAGTGAAGGACAGTAGATGGCCCAACAAGTCCCACCTCAGCTGACCTGCAGGAGCTCCCAAAGCCCAGGGGAGTGGAGCCAACAAACACTAACAACATAAGCCCAGGTGTGCCTTAGCATCACCAGGGGAATCTGCAGGCACCGGTGCTGCCAGCCACCAGCTGCTGAACCTGTGTGAGCTGTAGCCCAGAGGCACAGAAGTGGAAACCTGAAGTGGCCAGACCACTCCTTCCCCACAGGGTACACTGTCAGCCTCAAGGTAACTCAGGTGAAACACTGGGAGTCCTGGCCTTGGACTCAGTCTAGACACTCAGAGGCTACAGCACACAAAGTTAACAACCAAACCTCTACCTCTCAGCCTGAGAAGCACAGTACATCTGTACCCCCAGAAGGAGACATCCACTCTAAAAATTCAGACCACAAGCAATCACAATAGGCAATAAGGAATCTGTGAAATCGAGAATGATATGATTCTATTATAGTGAGCAAGAACAATCAAATTCAGACAACATTGTGTACTCTGCACTCATACCTGAGACCACAGAAGGAAATATTAATTGATCTCAAGCCCAAAAAAAGCATTCTTGGAGGAGCTCAAGAAAGATTTTAAAAGCCAAATTAGAGAGGTAGAAGATGTGACCAAATTGGAAAAAAATTCTCACTGGAGAAAATAAATCCTTAAAAAATAAAATTGATGAACTGGGACAGGAGGTTCAAAATCTAACTGGAGAAAATACCTCCCTAAAAATGAAAACTGAACATATGGAAAATGAGCTTCAAATACAAACTGAGGAAAATAATTCACTAAAAACTAGAATCAGACAAATTGAAGCTAAGGACTCTATGATGCATCAAGCATCACTCAAACAAAACATAAAGATTGAACAATAAGAAGAAAGTGTAAAGTATATCACTGGAAAAACAACTGACCTGGAGAACAGATGCAGGAGAGATAAGTTAAGAATTATTTGTCTACCAGAAAGCCATGATGAAAAAAGCATCCTGGACAACATCCTCCAAGAGATTGTCCAAGAAAACTGTCCGGAGGTCCTAGAATCAGAGGGTAAAATAGTTATTGAAAGAACTCACCAGACTCCTCATGAAAGAGATCCCAAATTGTAAACTCCAAGAAATATAGCAGCCAAATTCCAGAATTTACAAGGTCAAGGAGAAAATACTGCAAGCAGCCAAGAAGAAACAATTCAAATATAGTGGAACTACACTCAGGATTACAGAGGACCTAGCAGCTTCTACTTTAAAAGATCAGAGGGATTGGATTTTGATATTTCATAAGGCAAAAGAGCTGGGATTGCAACCAAGGATCAACTATCCAGCAAAACTGAGCATAATCTTTCAGGAAAGGAGATGGTCATTCAATGAAATAAGGGACTTGCAGACTTTCCTGATGAAAAAACCAGAGCTCAATGGAAAATTTGATCTCCAAATATAAGACTCAAGAGAGACATAAAAAGGTAAACACAGAAAACACACACACACACAGGTACACACATGCACACACATGCACATAATTTGTGATTCAATAAGAGCAAATGTTTACATCCCTATATGAGAAGCTGATATCTCTCAATATTGAAATTTATATATTATCGCAACACTTAAAAGGGATATACATAGATAGAGGGTGTGGATATAAATGAATTATTCTGATGATAAAAAAAACATTATCAAGAGGTACAAATGAACTGTAATGGGAGAAAAGGAAAGGATGAGGCAGAAAAAGGTAAATTATGCCACACTAAGAGGCATAAAAACATACCATAATAGAGGGGAAGAAGGGAGGGAGATGAACATCATATGAACTTTATTCTCATTGGTTCTGGTTCAAAGAGGGATCAATATAATGTAGTAAAGTTTAGGATTCTAATGTGAAAAGACACAAAAACTCATTATAATAGAGGGAAAGAAGGGAGGGAGAAGAGCGCTATATGAAATTTACTCTCATTGGTTTGGGTTCAAGGTGGGAATAACATACTCCATTCAGTACAAAAATCCATTGTGCTCTACAGGCAATAGGAGGGGAAAGGGAAGGGAGGTAAAAAGGGGGGGGTTTGAAGGGAGGGAAATAGTAGTAAGGGGAAAAGGTAGGTAAAGGGGGGGAGCACAGGGAAAAAATGCTGAGGAAGGCAGTGGTCAAAAGGAAAACTCTTAAAGAGGGGAATGGAGAAGGAAGAAACAAAAACATAAACAGGGGAGGGAATAGGATGGAGGGAAAGATACAGATAGTAATCATAACTGTGAATGTGAATGGGATGAACACTCCCATAAAACAGAGGTGGATAGCAAGAATGGATTGAAAACCACAATGCTACAATATATTCTCTACAAGAAACACATTGAAACAAGGGGGTTCTCACAGGATAAAGGTAAAAGGCTGGAGTAGAATATATTATGCTTCAGCTAAAGTGAAAAAAGCAGGTGTAGCAATCCTTATCTCAGATAAAGCAAAAGCAAAAATAGATCTAATTAAAAGAGATAAGGAAGGAAACTACATCCTGCTAAAAGGTACCATCGAGAATGAAGTGATATCATTACTTAACATATATGCACCAAGTGGTATAGCATCCAGATTCCTAGAGGAAAAGTCAAGGGAATTAGAGGAAGAAATAGATAGCAAAACAATATTAGTGGGGGCCTCAATCTCCCCCTATCTGAACTTGATAAATCTAACCTCAAAATAAACAAGAAAGAAGTTAAGGA
>CM053583.1:245739087-245759571 GCA_028627135.1 Pseudochirops cupreus | reverse complement strand
TTCTAAAATGCTATTCATGTCTTTAACTTCTTCCTTATTTATCTCCTGGTTATCTAGGTCTGAAGGGATACTTTAAGGTCCATCACTATTATATTTCACCATTTTCCTTCCAATTTAACTTTTATTTTAAACATTTATATATGATGGTATTGTTATCAATATCAATTATTGAAATGGATTCACTATCTGTGTGCATTTAATCATAATGTAATTTCTCTACCTATCTCCTTTGATCAAATCTATATTTACTCTAGGCATATCTGAGATTATGCTTACCATTCTAAATTTTGCTCTAGCCCCTCACTTTAACTCTGTGTGGATTTTTTGTTTTTCAAATGTGTTTCTTGTAAATAATATATTGTCAGTTTCTGCTTTCTAATCCATTCGTATCCTCTTCTATTTTTATGTGAGAGCTCATTCCAGTCACATTCACAGATATGGCAGATAATTTCTTTCCATTCTGCTCTTCCTATACATTTTCCTGTCTTTGTTTGCATCTCTCTCTTTATAAATATAATGGTGTTAAATGATAGAGTTCCCAACCACTTGTTCTTTGCAACTGTTTCCTCTCTGTTCTGGTTCTCTTCTCCTTACACTGTTCTCATTTTTTTCTTTTCCTTTTTATATTTTCTTCACATTCCTCCTGCTAAGATTTGTTTGTTTTTCTCATGGCTATTCTCTTATTATCCTTTTTTCATCCTTGTCTCTATTTGCCTTTTGAGTTTAATGTATTTGTATATCAAAATCTCTATCTCTGTGTGTGTAAGAATGAGGTGAGGACGTGTAATTGTGTTCAATCTTCCTTTACCTGACTAGGGTGAAAATTAGTTTCAATGGAGATGCCCATTCCCACCATGACAATACATGCTTTATCATTTGCCCCTCTATTCTATTATGCAATAGTGATTTTCTTCACCGCTTTCCTCCCATCCTCCCCAGCACAGTGCCTTGTTCCTTCCATTTTTATGTTCTCCTAAGACCATGGAACAAAATCATCCACAGGCCAGCCCTCTATTATTTTTACCTTTCTCTATGACCCTTAAAGATATTAAGGTTTTGAAAAGACATTTATTTCTAATCCCTGCATTAACATGTAAATAATTCATCCCCACACATTCTTTTTCTATTAAACAAATATGAGTACCCTTTTATGATTCTCGTGGTCCCTGAATTTCCATTTCAAAATGTTTATTCAATTCTGGCATTTTTATCAGGAACACTTGGAAATCCTCTATTCCAGTCGTTTAATCAATAAATATGTATTAAGTTCCTACCATGTGCCAGACGCTCCTATAGGATTATACTTTGTTTTGCCAGATAGATCATCTTTATCTCTGGCCTTTTGGAACATCATGTTCTAAGCTGTCTCTCTCTGTCTCTCTGTCTCTCACTCATTATAGCTGCTAAGTCTTGGGTCGTACCTTATTGTGATTTTGGGGGAAGTGCTTGGAGATTGTTTTTCTTTGGCTTGAAAGCTGTGATTTCAGCTCTCATGTTCCTAGGAGTCTTCATATGCGAGTTTTCTTCTGAAGTGACCAGTGGACCCGTCCTCTTTTTCATATTGCCTTCAGTCCTAAGAATCATTACCAGTTTTCATTTATAATTTCCTGAAATACCATATTCAGATTTTTTCTGGTTGTAGCTTTCAGATAATCTGATAATTCTTACATGATCTCTTCTCGGACTTTTTTTTTTCCCTAGGCCAGGTTTTTATATTATATTTCTTTGATTTTTTTTTTTTACTCCCTCAATGTTTTGGTTTGATATTTCTTATTGTCTTGTTGAGCTTTCTGTCTGGACCATTCTAATCTTCAGGGCATTTCAGTCAATCATGGACCATTTATTAAGCACCTACTATGTGACAGACGCTATACTAACCACTGCAAAGCAGTTCAGTGTTTAATTGATGTTTCCCACTGATAGTTCTAAGATATCCATTTTCCTTGATGTTCTTTCCTCCATTCAATGGCTGTTTCATTTCTCCAGGTACTCGTGTACCCTCTATGGCATGTGTGTGTGTGTATGTATGTATATATATATATATATATATATATATATATATATATATACACATATGTGTGCATGTATGCAGACATGTGTGTATACACATTTATTCATTCATTAGTTTATTTTTTGTTTGTTTTCAATTCATTCACTTGCTTGTTTAATTTTTCCCTGAGGCATTACTTGGATTGGCAGTGGGGTTATTATTCTCTTCTGAGGATGGCCTTCTGAGTTTCTCTCAAGCTAACCCCATTCACTCTTCTGAAGCTCAAAGACTGGACCACCGTAGGTCCCTGGCCAAGCTCCTCTTAATGGCTGTATTTTGGGCCCTCCTGAATAAATGCCAATGTTAACCGTTTCTCTTTGGAACAGCTACCACGAGGGTCTTCTCTTCCCAGCTTGATTTTTTTTTCTAATTAAAGGAGCAGTCCCTAAACTCACTTCCTAAAGAGGCTTATTCACTGAATGGGGCTTACCTCACTCTACCTGAATAAATGAAAAGGCCTTAGCATAAAATGGCCAGGGTCTCCCATTGCATCCTGGGTCACCTCCAGTCATCCTGATGAATATCTGGTCACTGGATCCCGATGGCTCTAGAGGAGAAAGAGGCTGGTGACCTTGCACAGCCCTCCCTCATTCAAATCTAAGTCAACTACAAGTCATGTCATCATTTCCTTGATGCCAGTGTCCTCTCTGAAAACGAAGGACAAACACATAAGTATTTTTTCCTCATGGTATTTGGACTTTTCCTTGATTTATGCACTGGGGGAGCTGTACTTGAGTCAAACTTCCAAATGAAAAGACTCAGTCATGTCTTGCTAAGTCCTGAGTATAGCCAGCCAGATGAGGCCTCTCCTTCAAGAGGGTGTCCAGAGTTTTTTCCATGCTGGGCTCTGCCCAGGGGCACAAGGCCTCTTGTCACAGGGCTCTGAGACCTCTTCCTGCTGTAAGCTCTGCCTGGGGTCCTTTCTTCCTCTGTTGCTGTGCTCAGTGGCTGCTTCCATGCTGGGTTCTAACCATAGGTTTCAGGGACAATTCAGACTGTATTTTGCCTAGAGCCTTTCTACCACAGCTGGTCTGAAACAGCTAGTGCCTGTGGAACTGCCCCAAGGCCCTGAACCTCAGTTCCCAGACTGGGCCCCTATAGCCTTAACCTAGGCTTCTGGGGAGGAGCAGAAGACTCCCATAGGGTTCAGGTGCTGTTTGACTGAAGCAGAGAGTGCTGAGCCAGACTCCAAGTTGCTCTCTCTGGCTGGGCTTTTGTGGCCTCAAAGTTGTTCTCAATCTATGACCACAGCCTTAGGGAAGCTCTGCTGCAGATTTTAGACAGAAAGTGTTGATGGGAAGAAGCTTCCAGGGGCCACTGAAGCTCTGCCATCTATAATAGCAAGCACCCTAGCATAGCCAGGATGACTGCTAAAAGACGTTCTTTGATCTGCTTTTCTAAAGGACAGCAACTCAAAGGAGGGTTAACAATCTTACTTTAATCAAATATATAAGAATTTACTTAGTTTAAGGGAAAAAATCAGCACCCTGATCTTCAGAAAATACACAACAGAAATTACAAGCAGACATAAACACAAAGAAAATAATAAAATTCAACAGACCAACAGACGGGGCTTCTAGCTGTCTGACCATTACATAAGTACAGTGTTAGTTACCAGAGAGAGAAGCACGATCATGTTTTTTCAAAGCCGGGGGGCGTAAGGGCTGCCCAGAGTCTCATTTGGCCAAATTAAACAACTCCTCCCATAAGTGAGCCCCAAGGCAAAACCTTCCTTCAGAGGGATATATAGCCTTCTCTAGGGTCAGAGAACATCACAACCTTTGAGACCCATTGCCTAATTACAAAGTAATAAAAGGTGGGCCTTCCTGAAAAACAAGCCTCCCCTAAGCAAGCTTTCCTTGTTGTGCTCCAAGTGAGGCGTATTAAGTGGCAGGGAAAATCTTCAAATTCCCTTACCATTACACCATCCTTCCTCCATCTTCCTACTTCCTAAATGATCCTGCGCTAGGATCTCTGTAGGATTCTGAGATTCACTTTCTGGATTCCTGATTTGCACAGGGGAGTCTAAAGGGATTTTTTTTTTCTAACTCTTACAGATGTGGTTATTTCTAAGCCCCTGATAAGTATTGGTGGGGTATCTCCTCCTCTTAGCAGGCCACTGTCTTCCCATCCAAACATTGTGTATATTTCTCAGTTTAGCCAGTTTTTCACCCCCAAGGCTTGTGTTAGTATAGGCAAAAAAGGCAAAAGAATTAGAATTTTATTTTGTTATTTTTTATTTTATTTTTCTCAATTAAATGTAAACAATTTTTAAAATTCTTTTTAAAAAATTGAGTTCCATATTCTCTCCCTCTCTCCCTCCCCTCTTCCTTCCTAGATTTAGAATTTTAAATTTTAAGAGAATACACCTCTGGTCACCATTCCTTAAGCTCTACCATCAGTCTTTCATGGTTGGAAAGATGTTTTTAGTCGATTAGAAGAAGTGTTTTCTTCACAAAGATACTGGAGTGGTTTTGTCATTTCCTTCTCCAGCTCATTTTACAAATGGGGAAACTGAGACAAACAGGGTTACACAGTTAATAAATGTCTGAGGTCAGAGTTGAAGTCAAGAAGAGGAGTCTCCCTGACTTTAGGCCTGGAATTCTAGCCCCTGTACCACCCAGCTGCCCCATTCATGGGAAAAGTGCTAGGTTTAGAGCCAAGACGCCTAAGTTTGTATCCCTTCTCTGCCACTTAACAGCTACTGTGTATGGTTTCAGGGAAACCCTTAAGTTCATTGGGCCCCATTTTCTTCATCTATAAACTGCTTCTTCTGATATTATTGCAGTGATGTGTTATGAGAATGAAATAATATATAACAAAATGCTTTGTCAGTGGCTAAGCAAACATCAGCTGTTATTGGGCACAGTATTTCACCAACTACCTCTCAGAGCATTGATGGTGTAGAATAATGCCTAGACAGCTGGTCGTGGATAAAAAAGTCTGGGGTTCGAGTCTGACCACAGCACATTACTTAAACTCTTTGTTTCCCAGCAATTTTCTAAAATTATGAGTTTCAGAGCAGCTGTTGAGGGATTTTCTTTGCTTGAAGTTCCCAATATTGATGAAATCACAGGTCTATTCCAACTGGCTCATTGTCACTCCGTTAGGCTTCAATTTCCTTTTCTGAGAAATATGAATTGGATTAAAGCTCTGGCATCCCCTTCAGCTCTAAAATGTTACATTCTGCTACCAGAATGTGTATGTCTGCATACTGAGTTTTCTTAATTTAGTGTACACCTATGTTATTACAACCCTTTTTGCATGGGTTCTCTTCCAAGAAGAATTTATATTGCATATATGTACATATATCATACATGTGTTTAATGTATGTTTAATTAAATATAATATGTAAATATAAACACATTTTATATGTGAGTATATATATATATATATATATATATACATACATACACATACATATACTCATATATTCTCCTCCTCCTCATTTCACCATATCTATGATTAGAGATTTCTTTTTCTATTACTGATAAATATTATATGATTTTTGTAATTGCAGGTACCATTAGAATCTATCCCTTCCCAGTGTCTGGGATCTGCCTTTTTTTCAGAATGTAAGTTAAGTGTGGTCTATATCACCCCTTTCCAAGTAGGACTTCCTAAGAAATTGTGTGTGCTGTCTAGTGGGATTTAGCAGAGGAGCAGAGGAAGCATTGAACCTGGAAGCAGAAAGCCTAAACCCAAGTTCCTGTTCTATTGCTTACATTCCAATATGACCTTGAGAAAATCACTGCTCTATTCCTTTTTCACTTGTCTGTCACATCTGTGACCCTTTCACTGAACCTCAATTTCCTTATCCTTAAAATGAGAATAATAATTACATCGATTGTGTTGCAAATTGTCATAAGGATCCAGACCCTTTGGAAATAATAAAGAGTTAAACGAATGTACGATATGATTCTGAGATTATAATAATCAAGGACATTTTCTTTTGGTTAAAACCTTTCATATTGTCATTTCATGACATCCTCTTTTACTGAAATACAAAAGGGACTTTTTCATAGTCTGATGTAAAAAATGAAATGAATTTAAATGGTTTTATATTCTTTTTTCTTTGTGGTAGCCTTTGTTAAACTTTTAGGTATATCAACTCAAAAATCAAATAGACATTGAGTTAGTGCAGTTCTCCTGTACATAGACTTAAAAGGAAGATACAAGGTTTGTTTTTTTAATAGTACTCAAAATACTAGGGGCAAACACACACAGACACGCAGACACAGACAAAGAGACAGACACACAGACACAGACACACAGACACAGACACACAGACACACAGACACAGACACACAGACACACAGACACAGACACACACAGACACACACACACACAGACACACACACACACACACACACCCTCCCCTGCTCCTCCCTGATTTTCAGCTGCCATGGTCCCAGAATGACAAAGCAACATGCCTGGCACATAGTTTGAAGTTTTTTTATTCAAATCACACCAATGATCTCCTAGAACTTTCTTGTAGAGGGCATGCCCTATTCAGAACTCTAGGTTTTGTCCATTTGGTGACAGCAGTTAAGGGTAATACTGTTTTGTACTCAGGGCTGAAAGAGACTTTTTCAGATGAACCCATCTGGACCCAAGTACCGTTTGAATATACCAATCATGAGTCATGATGCAGAGTGATCGGTAGATCTGGGTATCTGGGGGTGAAAGGATCCATAGGCTCATGAATATAGAGCCGGAAGGTTCCTTACAGTCCATATAAGCCAAGCCCCTGCTTTCACTGGTTCATGACCATTCCAGCTGTTTCTGTCTGTCTACCTGTGATTATTTCTCTTCGCTCCAAGGGAAGGGGCCCACTCTGACTAGACTGCATAAACATAATTGCATTCTCCTCCAAAAAAGTTCCAACCATTGGCATGGTTTGAATATAAACATTTAGCAACTAAATGACTTTATCCATCTACAATTCCTGCACTCAGCAGTTCAGAAGAAATCAGTAGCTTAACCAAGGCTCATTTTTGCTGAGCAACCAGGCGCCCAAAATAAAACATCATTGCATCAAACTGCAGACAAACAAAAATCTGAATACATTTGCTCTATTCTGTGCCTAAACAAGTGCAGCTGAGCCCTGTGACATCAGGATGTTCTTGGCTATTAGGCAATAGTGTCTATGATTACCAAGCAACCCAGAATGGCATTGTCATTTCTTGTGAGCTGCAGTAAAGAAAAAGGTCAGGGGAGGTGGAAAACATTTTCTAGCGAAATGGAATGCAGGGAGCTTTGACAGGTTTCTATGACCTTTTCAAAGACAGGCAAAATTCATGTGTGCATTAATTATTCTGATCAAAGCTTAGGCTGGATCTCGGTGTACCTGATTCAGTATCTGTATCTCCGTAAGAAATACAATTGAGAACATGAAGGCTAGAAATTCATCAGAAACATCAGTTTTGTTACATTCTGCCTCTGTGCTCATCAATTAGTTTATTTCTTGGTTCACAGTATCTGATATGTAGTAGGTACTTAATAAATGCTTATTATTTGATTCAATCAATAATAGCTAAGCGTGTAGTAGGAACTCTCACATAGATGACTATTTGCTGATTTGCTAATTATGATATAACATTTAGTCTTTAAAATCAGCAAAGGTAAAAAATATTAGTCTAAAAATGTCATTTCAGATACTGAATTTTTAGATACCTATTTACTTCATATTCTGTTCATTTTTGAAACTTAAAAAATACAATACTTGATTTATACTTTCTTGTTTTCCTGGTCTGAGAATATCAAAATCTAAAATAGGTTGTTCAGACAACACGACTCATTTTCAAAGTCATAGACCATTTAAAATGGAAAGGACATTAAACATCATAACTCTCTTTTAACAGATAAAGAAACTGAGTCCGAGAGAGGTTATGTTTCCTAGATAGATTCTTAAATCTGAGGTAAAACAGGATCACTAATGCTATATTCCACTACCAAAGCCCACCCAGGATATAACATTCACATGAACAAATTTAGTTTCTCACAGAATTTTCCTTTATTGGCCAAAACTTACATTATATGAGCTATTTATTTGCATTACTCCTGGTAAATATGAAACATTGTTGATATTTATCCTTCCTTCTTGAAGAGGACACACTAATTAATCAACTGCAAAATGGAATAAGATTTCAAAATTGCACAAATGGAAAATATTGTAGAAATGTGTGAGTTAATTTTAAAAGTTGATATATGATTATCAATATCAAATAAAGTCAGGCATATATTCACCAAAGATATCCCCTATTGTCATGGTGGATGTCTTGCATAGAGTCCAAATAGAAGGCAAACTTCTTATACGTAGTAAGATTCTCCATATACCTCTTTTTACTTTTGCCATCTTTTTTTTTTAATTTTTGTAAATTTATTAATTTTTCCTTTTTGCTATCAAGTTAACAAACATGAACATTTCTTTTTTTTTCTTTTTGGAGGGGGGGAAAAGTAGGGCCATTGGGGTTAAGTGACTTGCCCAAGGTCACACAGCTAGTTTTGTGTGTGTGTGTGTGTGTGTGTGTGTGTGTGTGTGTGTGTGTTAAGTGTCTGAGGCCCGATTTGAACGCAGGTCCTCCTGGATAGAGTGCTCTATTCACTGTGCCACCTAGCTTCCCCTTATGCCTTTTTTTTACTTGGGATAATTAATCAAAGAACATATTTATGTGATGCTTTAAGATGCAGAAGTACTTCATATACAAATATACTAAAAAAACCGATTTCATGTTCCACCTAAGTCTTCTCCAGCTTAGACATCCCCATTTCCTTGAACCTGTCCTCCTGAATGAAAGATTCCTCACCCCCCTGGTTGCACTCGTCTGATTGTTCTCCAGCTTATCAATGTCCTCCCTAAACTGCAGACCCCAAGATGGAACATGATATTCTAAATTTGTTCTGACCAGGGGGGAGTAGAGAGAGATGATCCTCTCATTGTTCCTAGAAGCAACACCCTTCCTAATGGAGCTCAGGAATACATTAGTATCTTAGGCCACCACATCAAGTTGTTAAATTATATTGAGTTCCAGTCACTAAAACCTCCAAATGTCTCTTCAGAAACCTTAGTCATTGTAATTGATCTGAATTTAGTTGTTTTTAATGGTTTTTTAAAAATCTCCATTATTTTTACTAGTACAATTTTTGACATTCATTTAAAAAAAGATTTTGAGTTCCAAATTTTTCTCCTTCCCTCCCCAAGATGGCAAGCAATCTGATATAGGTTACACATGTGCAATCATGGAAATGATATTTCCACATTAGTTATGTTGCAAAAGAAGAAATGGAACAAAAAGGAAAAAAAAACATGAAAAACCCATCCCATAAAGTGAAAACAGTAAGCTTCAATGTGCATTCAGACTCCATCAGTTCTTCCTCTGGATGTGGGTAGCATTAGATCTCCATTATTCTAATCAATGTGTCTATTGTTCAGGTTTCGTTGACTTCACTTTGCAACATGTCATACAAATCTTCCCATGTTCCTCTGTTTTTCTTAAGTGTCATTTTTAATTGCACAATTATATTCCCCTCGTTCGCTCCAATTAGTTTACTTATTCTTTAATTCCAGGTTTCTTTTTCCCCCCCTTTCTTTTTTGCGAACACGAAAAGTTCTGTTATTACCTCTTTGATAAATGTGTCCCATCTTTTTTGTTTTGGTCCTCCTTGGGGTAGATGTCCAGTGGTCAGGCACCTGAGTCAGCTTTATAAAACTTAACATGGATTTCCCCTGTGGATAGCAATGCTTATCACTCTATTCATAAAGGCCTAAGCACCATAGATGCATTTTGAAGGAAATGATTATATTAATTACAACAGATTGTTATAACAAATTCAGAGAGAAATTCTGCAATGAATGACCACCTATAGATCAATTAATTTGCTCAGTTCTTGCTATGTGTTCTGCACTGTGCTGTGACCTGGGGTTGAAAATACAATAAAAAAACCAATCCTTTCAATACCCAATGAGAAAAGGTAGAGAGATGAGGGGGTGCAAAGGGAGCTGGAAAAAGCAAACCTCTTTAATTTGATGCCTTTGATTGCAGGCAGTGTGGTGTAGGAAAAAGAACCATTGGTTTTCATTTCAATTCTACCACAGACTAACTTCAAGACCTAAATCTCAGTTTCATCACCTGTCAAACGGGAGAAGGGAGGGTGGGTAGACTACTTGCTTTCTAGTTAGATTACCTTCCAACTATAAAAAGTGTTCTTTATCCCCAAATATAGCAAATTATCTATACTACTTCAGCAGAGTGAAAAGATTATAGAAGCTGCTTGTCTAAATAGTTCACATACCTCAATAGATTTCATAGATAAATTATTGTAGGGTAATTTATCCGTATGCCACTGTACAGAGGAAAATACATTATCTTGTAATGACAGGAATGCCATCAAGCTATTGGGCACTTTTTAGTGCTCTTTTAAAGCTGAATATGTAATTTGCTAAATGGTATCCAGTGGCCCAAAAGAGCTTCTTTTCATGCCTAATACATTTCCAAGTTCCAAATAATTGCTTCCCATTGTTCAGAAGGTCAAAGGGAGGCAAAATCATAGGGAGTTCTTAAATTTTGTCTTTTTATAACCAAGTTGGAAAGTATTTCTATGTCTGAATTTTTCAGTATTGGTGAGCTTAGAAAGTCCTAGTCACAGACCACAGTAGTTGTGAGTAGAATTCTACGCAGGAATTATGTGCAAAAACTGCCTGACCTTTTTTTTTTCCTTCGTCATAGTGAATTTGTCCTAAAGTTGTCCACTGCTAAACAATGTTCCATGGTGACAGATTATTTGAGCTCCATCATAGAAGATTAATTATATAGTAGGAGCCTATATTGGCAGGCTATGTCATTACTGTTCGGGTCTTCTCTTAGCATGTCTCCAGAGCTACATAAGGCTTTGAATATGTAGGATTCCTGGGAATTGGTAGGTTGGGTGGGTTGGAAGCTGAGAACTGCCTTACAATGGATAGAGACCTAGGTGTAGAGTCTTGAAAATCTGAGTTCAAATTTGGCCTCTGACTCTTACTAGCTACCTGTGTTATTCTAGGCAAGTCACAATCTGTGTCAGCCTCAGTTTTCTCAGCTGTGAAATGGGAATAATAATAGTACCTACCTCCCAGGATTGTTAGAGGATCAAATGAGATTTTTGTAAAGCACTTAGCATAGTTCCCAGTACATATGAGGCACTTAGTTAATCATAAATCTATCGTAAATCTGACCAGACTACATTAGCTTTGAAAGCAGTACAAACATAACTTACATTCCTGCTCCTTTCCAGTATTAGTGAGTTAAGCACTTTCTGCTCTCCTTTCTCCCCCCACCCCAAAATCCTTTACTGTGATGTCCATTGCTAATATAATTAAATTTTTTAAAAATTTCCTTTGAGGCAAAGATATTGATTTAGGGATAACTATTATTTTTGCCAATTTTCAAATGTAACTTTAAATAATCCCTAGCTGCAGGTGGTACAGTGGATAGAACACTAGTCTTGGAACCAGGAAGACTCATCTTTACGAGTTCAAATCCTGCCTCAGACACTTACTAGTTGTGTGTCCCTGGGCAAGTCACTTTACCCTGTTTGCCTCAGTTTCCTCATCTGTAAAAGTACTCCAGTATCTCTGCCAAGAAATCCTAAATGTGTCCATGAAAAGTCAGACACAATTGAAACACTCAACAACAAAACCTACCAATATTAAATAACTCATTCAGCTGGTGCTAGATTTCCTTCCCAGGTAGCTCTCAAGAGAATCAAACAGAAGAGGGATTTTTTTCCTTCCTCAAGACCTAATTGTGCTATTATTTCTTGAAGAGTTCAAGTTTAAAAAAAAGTATGAACCTTTACTCACAACTACTGTTTTAATTAACAGGTTAGTTTCCTCTATGGTTTTTTTTAGCACATCTGACATCCTAATTTTTTAAATATTTCTGCCCACTTTTGTAACACCGTTCCATTGCGACCCACAGCCTCCACTTACTAGGACATACTTGTCATGACTCTTGTGAGAAAACTCAGAATAAACTCAACTTGAGAAGAGAGTGTAACTCTGTTATGTTTCTAATGAGGTTTGAATCATCCAGACCAACCCAGCAAACTGACAGCTTCTTTCTCACCTAAGCCTTATTCTAGGTCTATTCCTGAGAAGGCCAGTAAAGGTATCTTGGGGTAACGCAGGTGGGCAGCAGCCGACCCAGAGTGATATTACTTCTCCATCTAGTGGCCTAAAAGAAAAATGCAGGTTTCCTGCCAAGGAATTTAATGAATTCAGCAAACATTTCTTTCCCCCCACCCGCTTAATAGTATTTTATTTTCCTCCCCGCAATTACATATAAAGATAGTTTTAAACTTCACTTTTATAAGATTTTGAATTCCAATTTTTTTTTCTCCCTTCCTCCCTCTCCTCTCCCCTCTCCAAGACGGTAAACAATCTCATATAGGCTATACGTGTACATTCATATTAAACATATTTCTGTATTAGTCATGTTGTAAAAGAAGAATCAGAACAAAAGGAAAAAGACATGAGAAAGAAAAAAAGAGAGCAAATAGTATGCTTTGATCTGCATTCAGACTTTATAGGGTTTTTTTTCTGTAGCATTTTTCATCATGAGTCTTTTGGGATTGTCTTAGATCATCGTATTGCTGAGAAGAGTCAAGTCTGTTGAAGTTGATTACTGCCCAATGTTTTAGCAAACGTTTCTCAAGGATGTTACCAAGTGGTGCTTGTGGTCGGGAAATGGCATATATTGCTCTGGCATAGAATTGCTCTAATATACCCAAGAATAAGATAATTGCCACAGAGAAAGTCGGGCAATGTTTGATGACAAATTTTGAGGAGGAAAAGATCATTTTTAACTAGGCAGGAAGGAGTGTGGAGGAGGAGTCTCTCACTGAGGACAAGAAAGTGTTCCTGGAAGGCTTCCTGGAGGAAGTTGTGTCTGTGTAATGCCTGGAAAGAAAGGAAGAGGCCCTGCATCCTATTGATAAGTGTGTGGGGAAAGAGGAAGAAGTAAGGAGGCGGATTATTCCTGCCTTGAGGGACAGTATGGTCAAAGGTATAGATGTTGGAGGGGGCAAGATGAGAACAAGGTTAGCTAGGTAGTGCAATGCCTAGAGTGCTGGGCCTGAAGTCAAGAAGACCTGAGGGCAAATTTGGCCTTAGATACTAGCTAAGCTGTGTGACCTTGGGCAAGTCACTTAACCCTTTTTGTCTCAGTTTTCTTATCTGTAGAATGAGCTGTTGAAGGAAATGGCAAACAGCACCAGAAACTTTGCCAAGAAAACCCCAAATGGGGCTATGAAGAATCAGGTGCAACTCAAATGACTGAACAATAACTGATGAGAGCAAAGAACAGAAAACCACTCAATTTACTTGGACTTTGAGAAAAATGGAATAGGCAACTTTTGAGTAGTTTTTCAAAATATCTTCATTAAATCCCCATCCTGTGGGTGGGAAAACAATTGATTAACAGTTATCTATCTATAATGAGCTTATGCTCTCCTGGGGAATAGGGATCTTACGGAAAACAATATGTAAACAGATCATAGATTTAGAACTGGGAGAGATGTTGTAGAGTCTATACAATATTCACAGCACCAATGGCCACTGTAAATACGCTTCATAGTGCTCAACTGCAAAATATAACAGACTCTCCATATAGAAGACAGAAGCAAAACATTTATTCAGATACCAGAAAACTGAATCCCCAAACCAGCAAGCTGACTCCATCATAGTAGCAAAGAAGTTAACAAGTCATAAAAGCACAGAGAGTTACAACATCCTTTAGCCTTCCTGGAAACCAATATTTATTCACTAGCCTTTCTCCCTGGGGTGTGTTCTCTCTCCCACCCTGTAGCTTCTCTGACTTCCAGCTTCCTGTGGGCTCTGTTCCAGCCTTCAGCAAACTCCTCCCACCACAGGCTCCACGTGATTACATTCAGCCTAGTAGGGGGCAGTGCATATCTTCAAACCAGAAAGTCTTCAAATTCCCTTAGGCTTATTAAGGGGCAGGGAAGATCTTCACATTTCCATTATCTTTACAGATGTTAGAGCCATTAACATTAAATTTAGGATCATAGAATTAGGGATGTGCTTGTGCTAGCTTGAATTGCTCTTTAAGCTAATTGTTAAATTTTCAGTGTAAGCATTTCCACCTCCAAAACTGGGAAATACTGCAAATCAGAGCTTGATTTATTGTTTTGTTGAATGTCTAGATTTAAGAAAGTGAGGGGGAAATGTTCATAATGCAATTAAATTTAAAGTATGCTATAAGTACATTGCCCCCTCAGAGAGCCAGTTGTTAAATACTTTCTAGCCCCCACTTTCAAGCAACTTTAGAGATCAATTAGTTCAACTCCCCCAATTTATCAATTGTTAAATTATGTGAAGCCTAGAAGTAATCTAGGGGTTCTAAAACATGGAAGTGAAGAGGGAATGTATAGAGAGGCCAGGAATAAGGGGCAGGCCTGGAGTTAGAAAGAGTTCAAATCTGGTCTTAGACACTTATTAGCTGTATGATCCTGAGCAAGTCATGTATCTTGTTTGCCTCAAGTTTCCTAATATGTAAAGTTAGCTGGAGAAAGAAATGACAAACCATTCCAGTATCATTGCCAAGAAAACCTCAAATAAGGTGATGAAGAATTGTACATGACTAAAAAAAATGGCTAAAATAAAACATGGCATTGTATAAGGCACGAGAAATATTTAAAAAAATGAAATATCCCTGTTCCCAAGGTGCCTATATTTTATTGTCTGAGACAAAAATTCACATGGATGTGTGTATTCAGAATAAGTATGTACAGAATTTATGTAAAATTGATGTAAGGTAATTAAGGAGGGGGGCGCTAGCACTGGCAGTGGTGTTGGTGACAATCAGGAAAGGTTTTATGTCAAAGCAAAGAGAATATGGATGGATCAAAGTCACTGTGAAGACTGGAAAAAATAATTCAAGAGAGCCATACTGGCATGGCAGAAAGAACACAGGCTTGGAGTCAGAGGATGTGGGGTCAAATCTTGAGTCTGTTCCTTACTACATGTGTGAACCTGAACCCTAAAAGAAAATTTCTCTGAGTCTCAGAGTCCTCATATCTGGAATGAAATGTTTGGACTAAACATCTTCTGAAAACTCTTCCAGCTCCAAATCTGTGATCCTAAATACATCTTACCGAGATGGTGTGTAGGTCATCACAGCTTTTGTACATAATTCTGTAGGCAAAGCCTCCTTTGACATTATGAAATCATATACAACCTCAACTCTCGAAGGTCTTGAAAAGCAGTTGAAAGATTTCTTGTGGCCAATGCTATTTTTGCCTGCTAATGAATCCTAATCTCATTTTAATCTTGGCAAGCCACATTAAACAAAAGCAGAAGGTCAAAGCCTTGCAAGAGATTAACCCTGACCTCACAGAAATCAGATTGACTAAGTAATCAGTAATCAGATAGTCTTAAATTGTCACTGAATTGAGGCTTTAAAAAAATAAGGTACAGCTCTGACAAATGCAAGAGAAAAAGATTGCCTCAATTTAGGTTTGAGTACTAAAATGGATTGTGTCCATCTAGGTAGCAGGTTTGGTGAGTGGCACACTGTGTGCTTTTTGCATTCATTACAGCTTTATTTTGGAACAATGGAATGAATGTTAAGGTGCTTACATAAGTAGAAGAAAATATTTACCTATGTTGGGATGACGTATTACAATGTTATTACAAGAAAGTCAATCTACTTTGGGATTTTAAATTATCCTGAGTCTTTTGAAAGTGCAAAAAGTTTCATGGAGGAGGACAAGTGTGTCTCTATAAACTCTCTACCCTAAAAAAGGCCCACTGCTGGGCCTGGCACAAAATTAATGTGAAATGAAGACATTTAGATGGGGTATATGTATAAGTACAGCTCACTAGTATGAGACACTACCAGGCATTGAATGATAAATATTTCCCAAGTCTGAAAATGATTAATGTTATGATATTGTTGATATTAATAACAACAATCATATTTATGTAGCACTTTTGATCTTTCAGATCAAGAGTTTTTTGAGCGGGTGCTGAGTCAAAGCCTACTTTGAACCTGAGATAGCTCTATAATTGAAGGTGGACCAAGTTACAGATGTTTAGATAGGAATTCTATTAACCTTTAGCATCGAAAGTTTTGCTTTAGAGAATCTAACTACCTTCCTATCCCTGAAAAAAAATCTTTCTGAAAAACGTAGATGATAGTTATTAAATAAATCATCTAGCAACTCTTTGTAGAGTGTGTTCTATGTGATTAGAATTAGAAGGGAACAAAATGCATACATAAGACATGGTTCTCATTCATAAATTATGGAAACGATGCAGATATACGTGAACTAGCAAATTATACAGGCCAGTATATATTTAACTTCTAAATTAATATGGTAGTTGACTTGCTGTAATGCTCTAAAGTTTATAAAATCTTTTATAAGTATCACTTATTATAAAAGTATTATTATTAAAAATAATAAAATTATACAATTATAAATAAACACATTTATAAATCATACATAATTTATAACATGTTGTAAATATATAAATAAATAAAGCATAATATATCTAAAATCAACCTAAATAATTATTAAATGATTGTAAAGTCACTTAGTTACAAATGCCGGTCATGTAGTTGATAAGCACAAGAAGTTTATTTGATTCAATTCAACAAGCATTTCTTTTTTTATTAATTAATTTATTTTCTTGTTTACATCATTCATTTTCACGAGATTTTGAGTTACAATTTTCTCCCCATCTTTCCCCTACCCAACACCTCAAAACAGTCATCCCACTGTATGACCCCTCCCCCAATCTGCTCTCTCCTATGTCCTCCCCCTCGCCCCTCTGACTTTCCGGTAGGGCAGGATGGATCTCCCTACCACAGTGCCTGTGTATCTTAATTTCCCGTTGGATGTAGTTAATAATAATAATAATAATAATTGTATATACATATACATATATATATTTTAACATTCGATTATAGAACTTTAAATTCTAGATTCTTTCTCTTCTTCCCTCGTCACCCACCCCCACTGGAAGGACAAACAATTAAATACAGGCTGTATGTGTGTAATTGTGCAGAACCTCTCCACAGTGGGCATATCGTGAGAGACTGATTATATGTCCCTCCTTCCTTTCCTGCCTCCTTCCTTGTTCTATTTGCCACCCTGTCCCTGTCCCTTTACAGAAGTGTGTACTTCCATCAACCCTTCCCTCCCCTCCGTCATCCCACCTCTCATCCCCATCCTCCCTACTCTCCTGTGTGGCAAGATACCCATCAACAAGCATTTCTTAAGTATATAACACCATGTGCCAATCAGTGCTAGGTGCTGGAGGTTCAAAGACAAAAACAATAAGAGGCCCTTGCCCTCAAGAAACTTACATTCTGCCAGGGAGAAACAACATGCACACAGATAAATACATACAAAATATTTATAAAATAAACACAAAGTAGTTTAAGGGAGATGAGGACTACTGATGATTGGAGTAATCAGGAAAGGGAGATGTCACTTTAAAGGAGCCTGAAGGAAGGGAGGGGGAGAAAGAGCAGTTCGGGCATAGGAGATGGTCCATGCAAAGGCAACAAAGGTGGGAAATAACAACATGTAGGGGCAATGGCAAAGGGGCTGGTTTTATTGGAATGTAGAGTGTATGAGGAGGAATACCGTGACCTTTAGTCTGGAAACAGAAGCTGGATCTAGGTCACCAAAGGGTTTTTGTACCAAAGAGAGGAGTTGGTATTTTATCCTAGAGACAATATGGAGCCACTGAAGGTTCTTGTCAGGAGAGGGAGTGGCATGATGTTTTAGGAATATTGATTTTGCTGTTCTGTGGAGAATGGATTTCAGGGGAAATAGAGCAGATGTATGGAAATCAATTAAGAGGCTATGGTATTTGTCTAATCAAGGGATAATGGTCAGAAGTAGGGGTGGAAAGGCTTGGGGAAGTTGAGAGTATCCTGGAAAGGTTGTGGGAAGATGACAGTACGCTAGGAAAAAGAGGATCCCAGAGGCACTCCATGGAGCTTAGACATGCATAAGTCTATTAAGTCATAGGAAAAAAAATCATCTCTAGACTCTCCACTCTAATCTAGGAATCCATAGAAAGACTCCTGAAGTCCTGAAGAGATCCTGGGATAGGCAAAGCTCTAGGTCTTTGCTGAGAACAAAACACAGATGATGGAGTAAAGGAAGCCACCACTGGAGCTTCCAAGGTTGTTCCAGCACTTCCTGCCTGAGTACCAAGCCCAGCCAAGCCCATGCCTAGTAGAACTATCTGAAAATTTTGATAAGAAAAAGTCTGGATGTCATTTTTTGGAAAAATTAAGTGAAAGTTACCCAGAATTCTTAGAATCAGAGAGAAAAGTGGTAACATAAAGAATCCATCTCAACCTTCCAGAAATCGATTTTAAAATTAAAATCCTCAGCAATGTCATAGCCAAAATCTTCCAGGTCACAGGAAAATTATTCCAAGCATCTAGAAACTGAGTTCCAATATACAAGACTTAGTAACTGCCAATTTAAATAAGAGCAGATATTAGAATTTGATCTTCCAAAAGGCAAGTGATACAACCAAGAACAACTTATTTAACAAGTCATGTAGGAAAAAAAATCTGTAGAGAAAAAATATACTTGTAATGGAATAGAGGCTTTCTAAGCTTTCCTGATGAAAACAACAGAAATAAGTAAGGTTTTCAATATCAAACTGTAGGTATATGTATGTGTACACATACACTAATGAAAAGGGAATGGTTGGGAATGAACTGTTTACATGTTAATAGGGGGAAGAAAGGGAAAACTGTTCTTATAATTCTAATATCTTCAAGGGTCATAGAGAGAGGTTAGAATGACAGATGATCTGTGAACAGTTTTGTTCTGTTTCAAGAGTTTTATAATAAGACAAAAATAGGAGGGTCAGGGGAATATGCTGTAAAACAAAGGAGGAAGAAGGCTGCAGAAAGCACTATTGGATAACACAGGTACACAAGATGAGTAATATATTGACATAGAGGAAGTGTTGGAGGAAATGGAGATCTCATGAACTTTGTCATCATCTGAATTGGATAAAGGAAGATTGAACACAATTATACACGTACACACAGATCTTGGTATGAAATTCCATTAGCTTCAAATGAAATACATTAAACTAAAAAGAGGAGACAGGGACAAAGAATAGAAAGCTGTCTGAGAGGGAAGGTGGGATGGAATATTTCTAAGTAAAACAAACTCAGAAGTTGGAGAAATAAACATGAGGGGAAGATGAGAAGGAAAAGAGTAAAAATCTCAGATTAAGGCAGGGTAAGAAGAGAATTGCAATAGAGAATAAAAAGGCTGATGATGTATTTGTAAGATCACAAGCAAACTCCTCTTTTGTCATATGTATATGAACGGATAAGATGGAGAGAACTCAGTTAGTAATTGTAACTCTAAATGTAATTTACCCATAAAATGCAAGATAACAGAATGAATTAGAAAGCTGAATCCAACAATACGTTATTTACATGAAACACAAAGATTCACAAAAAGTTAAAATGAAAGGATAGAGCAAAATCTATTATACAGTAGTTGAACTGAAAAAAAAAGAAGTAGATATCATAATTTCAGATAAAACTAGACTGAATATAAATAAGATAAAGAGATACAACCAGAGAAATCACATTACACTTAAAGTCACCATGGATAAGAAGTCAATAGCAATATTTTATATACATATATATATGTGTGAATGTGTATATATGTATATATATATATATATATAGTATATACAGAAACACATATGTGTGAATATATATGTGTATTACGCATTTACGTCTGTATCTATATATGTCTATACATCTATCTCTATTTTTATATCTACCTAATATTGAACTAGCCCCTGCATTCCTGGTATAAATCCCACCTGGTCATAGAGTATATCCTCATGATAAGTTGATATAATCTCTTTGCTAATATTTAATTTAAACATTTTCGTCTATATTTATTAGGGAAATTGGTCTATAGTTTTCTTTCTGTTTTGGGTTTTCCCGGTTTAGGTATTAGCATCATATTTGTATCATAAAAAGAATTTTATAGGACTCTTTCTTCACCTATTTTTCCAAATAGTTTATATAGTATTGGAATTAATTGTTCTTTAAATATTTGATAGAATTCATAAATCTCACTATCTATAGGAAGCTTTTCTCAGTCCCCCGGGCACTGCTAGTGCCTTTTCATCTACTCTTTATCTATCTTGTATGTACATAATTATTTTCTTGTATGTACATCATTATGTTCTCTATTATATTAGCTCTTTGAGAGCTAGAACCATGCTCTTACATTTCTTTGCCATGAGCTTAACATATTATATGGCACATAAAAGCACAAAATAAATGCTTTTTAAGGACAGTCAGGTGGTACAGTAGATAGGACACCCAGCCTAGGGACAGGAAGACTTATCTTCCTAAATT
>CM053583.1:245719482-245738587 GCA_028627135.1 Pseudochirops cupreus | reverse complement strand
ACATTGGCTTTGGTATCGCAGGAACTTGTGTTCAAATCCTGCCTCTGATTGTTGCTCCCTCTGTGACCTTAAGCAAGTACTGAACTCCCCAGGGCTTGGTTTTCTTCTTTGTAAAATGAAAGACTTGGATTAAATGGCCTCTGAAGTATCTTCTCCATCTCTATCTATAAATGTCTTTTCCTCTTACCCAAATCTTCCTATGTCCTTGAGCTTCAGGCTGATGACTCATGTTTCATATCCCTAAACTCCCATTTTCACAAGAAAAGTAATACTTGGCACATAGAGAACATACTGTAATAGCAACCATACATTATATAACATCAAATGCATTCCCTACTCCCATAAATGTAGAATCTGTCACCATAACAATAAAAAAACACTTCCTTGTTCTATTAAGCCCTAGTTTAGAACACTGAATTATCCTTTATTCTCCACTCTCCCTCACTACCACCGCCACCCAATGCAATTAACTCATTCCTAACTCACTCCCATCTACCCCCTTCTCTGCACCCAAACAAACATCTAGAATCCTGGTAGAGGCCCTCTTCTCACCTAGATAACCAGAATATTACTAATTAGTCTCCTTGCTCCAAATCTTTCTCATTTGCAATTCCTCCTTCACTTAGTTACCAAATAGCCAGTCAGTCAATAAGCATTTATTGTCTACAATGTACCAGGCACTGTGTTAAGTGATGGAGAAACAAAAAGAGGCAAAAGACAACCCTTGCCCTCAAGGAGCTTACAGTCTAATGGAGGAGATGTGCAAACAAATCTGTACAAACTGTATACATGATAAATAGGAAATAATTAAGAAAGGAAAGAATTAAGTGGGATTAGGAAAGTTTTCCTCTAGAAAACCAGATTTTAGAAGAAAACTAAGAAAGCCAGGAGGCAGAGATAAGGAGGGAAAGCATTCCAGATCAGGATGAGGGGGGAGCCAGAGAAAATGTCCAGAGCCAAGAAATGGAGAGTCTTATTTGTGGAACAGGAAGGCTGCTAGTGTGACTGGATTTAAGAATGTATGGTGAGGAGTGAGGTATAAGACTGGAAAGGTGAGGGGGTGATAGGGAAGAGAGGTAATGAAGATCTTTGGACACCAAACAGAGAATTTTTATTTGATCCTGGAGGTGATAGGGAACCACTGGAGTTTATTGAGTGGGGGTGAAGGGGTGAAATGATTGGACTTGTGCTATTAGAAAAATCACTGTGGTGACTGAATGGAGGATGAATTAGAGGGGGAAAAATTGAAGCATGCAGACTCACCAGCAAGCTATTGCAATAGTCCAAGCATAAAATGATGAGGACCTACCCTAGGGTGATAGAAGCATGAAAGGACAGAAGGAGACATAGCTTCGTTTTCAGGAATGTTAGAGGCCTTCATAACCAGGGCCCTAATTTTGCAAATGGGGAAATTGAGGTCTGGAGAGATTAAGTGACTTGTCCAAGGTCATCCACTATATTCATTTCCACCAAGTCTTGGTGGTTCTTCTGTTGACATATCCCTCAAATGCATACATTCTTGTCACTTTCACTTGTCACTAGGCTTTGTCCAAAGCCTAGTCCAGGACTCTTTCCCCTTGAGCCTGTATTATTGGGATGGATTCCATGCTCTGATGTCATATTCTCTTTCTAAAATATCACTTCAATTGCTCTATTTGAAAACCTTTAATGAGTTTCCATTATTTTTTGTCAAAATCTTCTGCCATTTAAGACTCTTAATCCAATCCCACCCAAACTTTCCAATTTTACTTCTTACTGTTACCTGACATAGACTCTCTGCTTTTTCTCAATGTCTTCTTTGAGCCCTAAAAATGACATGCTCATTCTTGACTCTGAACCACTGTTTATGGTGTTAATCAAAGGTAGGCTTAATTCATTCTTCTCTCTCTTCTGGTCCATAGCTTACTCATCTTTTATGCTCCTCCAGGGAACCTTCCCCATTTATTCTAGACCATATCGATTTCTCTAAATTGATATTATATAGCAGCTGGTCATTTCAAGCAAAAACTCTAACACTCTATAGCAGTGACAAATCTACCCTCTCCCTTAGCTCACAATAATTATGATTTAAGTACCTAAATTTTCTGCTTATTTCATTCTTTTTTTATTTTTTGGAGGAGGGAATGTAGGGCAGTTGGGGTTAAGTGACTTGTCCAAGTTCACACGGCTAGTAAGTAAATGTCTGAGGTCAAATTTGAACTCAGGTCCTCCTGACTCCAGGGCCAGTGTTCTATTCACTGCGCCACCTAGCTGCCCCTGCTTATTTCATTCTGCCCTGCTTGGGAAAGAACTGAGATGATCTCCACTTCAGTCACACATGTGTGAATATACTTTTTTTGCTACTCTTTTATGTAATTCAATTAAACTGTTTACTAAAATAATGCCACTGTACAAAATTATTTCAACCAGAACTGTGAAGGGAAGGATGTGGTTAAGTAGGTAAAAGCCAAGAAATTTTGATTGGTAAACAAATGCCTCCGTGAGCAGGGGACACAGCTGATGGGCGAGCTGGGGAGAGAATCACTAGGTATCTTGAGGATATTAACCTTGACTGACATCCATTCTCTAATACCAGTGACATGTGCAAACTAGTTTGGGTCACATTTTTTCGAATTCAATTTTCTTTGGAAGTTTGCAGGTTATGTTTCTTCATGCCTAAAGGTATTTTTCTTTCGGTTGCAATACTTTTCTTCATTTATTTTCCTGCTTTAGATGGTATTGACAGTTCAGAATCATATTATTCCCCTTGGGATTACTTCCATGAAGTGAAGAACATTTCTCATTGCAGCTCTAATTTTATGCTATTGCTTCTGTTCATATGGTTTTGTTGTAGGGTGTTGCTTATCATTGTTATATGGTTCTATAACAAAATTTTCACACTGGTTGAGTTGCTGCATGTAATTTAAGTGAGAAAACAAGAAAAATGATGTACAACAGTGTACTTAGAGCCTCGCAGAGGACTCTGAGTGTTGGGGTGTCCATTGATGTTGAGAACAAAAACACTGAGAGAGCTCTTTGTGTTCCTATGAATGATTTGGAGACTCCTAGAGCACTTCCTAAATTGTACCAAAATGAAAAAAAAATGGTCCCTTCTATAAATTAGCTTAACCAATGGCACATTGCAGCATCCTTAGAGAGAAAAAATTTGAGAGAGTGTCTCAAGAATGATCACAAGATCTATGGATAAAAAGATCCTACAGAGAGTCAAAAAATGGTCAAACAATGAGGGATTATTTGAGGAGACAGGGCAGGATTTCTTGTGAGATCAATACTTATGAGATCATCACCAGATAGAGATGGAGTTCTAATTATATTCATACAAATTTGTGGACCTCATTACCCCAAGTTTAGAAGGTTTTTTTTTTCTTTTGTGAGGAGAAACCCATGTCACACTAAGGAGAAACCATTCAAGTACTAGACATCATTTTTCAGTCACATTCAACTCTTCATGATGGGATTTTCTTGGCAAAGATACTAGAATGGTTTGCCATTTCTACACCACATTTTACAGATGAGGAAATTGAGGCAGATAGGGTTAAGTGACTTGTCCAGGTTCTACTTACAGCTAGTAAGTATCTGAGGTTGGATTTGAACTCATGAAGATTAGTCTCCATGACTCTAGACCCAGTGCCTATCTACTGTACCTCCCAGCTACCCCTAATTTCAGTAAGTCTCCACTGCCTACACCATGGAAGGATCATTTGAGGAATCAATCAATAAGACAACTATGCGTGTGTGTGTGTGTGTGTGTGTGTGTGTGTGTGTGTGTGTGTGTGTGTGTGTGCTGTGTATCAGTCACTATGCTAGCTAGGTACCAGAACTCAGCTCAGTGACTAAAGTATTCTTATCAAATGGTAGAGAAATGGGGATTTGCTGTAATGTACAGAATTCATGCCTGACCTTTCCAAGAGGTATCTGACCTCTCATAGACAGAAGACCTCAGAAACCATTTGAAGGAATTACCAGTCAAGACCATTGTTACAGTATCTTGAAGTCTATCCACATGTGTTGTGGAAGAAGAATGGAAAAATTCTGATGTATAAAAATGACCACACGTTGAAGAGGAGAACAGATAGTTTCAAGATACTTTGGTGCTGTGGACCAAGAGAGGCATGAGTTGACCCACACACATTATTACAATGCCAGTCAGTACTGCTGTAAGCAAAGTTGTGGTACAGACCTGGGCCACTTTGTGTTAACTTATCCAACTGCAGCTGCTTTGTGCAAGAAGAGCATAAAGTAAGTTTTCAGGATTTTGTTGGAGAGTTCCTGAAGCCCCCAAGGATCATCCTTTCAGATTGCTTTTTTTCTCCTTCTAGATGACTTTTAGCTGCTTTGAGAACTACCAGAATACTAACAGAGGGCCTTGGGATATGTTTTTAGTAAAAGGACTTTTCATTTGACCCTTTTGCCTATGAATGATACGTAGCACAAGATGTTGAATAGAAGACTAAGAAAATTCAGGTATGTGTAGACCACTTTGAACAAGAGAACTAAAGACTGAATACACCCTGCTATGAGTTCAGGGTGCCTCTGATTATCTGCTTGACAATGATTGGTTTTTGGTTTGTGAGCTGCCCAGTAAACATCATTTCATTCTCGCGGCGGGGAAAAACAAGAAGGCAGGCTTTTCTCTGGACAGAAGAATTCTACTAGTTGCAACCCAAAGAAATTGGGGAAGGGAGAGCATCTGCCCCTTGCCAGTGTCCTTTGAGAAAGCTAGTGGAAAATATAAACTATCTGCAGATGTTGGGGTATGTGGATGGCCTCATCATAGGAGCAAAATAGATTTAGAATTAGAAGGGAAATTAGAAGTCATCTAGTACATTAATTTTTTTGAAAAAGGAATCTAGTTCAGCCTCTTATTTTTGATGCTTTTTTTTGGTAGGGGCAATTGGGGTTAAGTGACTTGCCCAAGGTCACATGGCTAGTAAGTGTTAAGTGTCTGAGGCTGGATTTGTACTCAGGTCCTCCTGACTCCAGGGCTGGTACTCTATTTGCTGAGCCACCCAGCCACCTCAGCCTCTTCCTTTTTTAATGACGAAATTAAGATCAAGAATAGTTAATTTGTATTTCCTAGGTTACCCAAAGAGTCAGAAAGCCAGGATGTAAACCCGGGATCTCTGACTCAGAAGCACAAAATCACAGAAATAAGAGAAGAGACCTCAAAAGCTCTCTGGTTGAACCCATACACAAAAAGAATCTCTACTATTACATATTCCAAAAGCAGTCATTCAGCTTCTACTTAAATACCTCTAAGGTGGTCTAACCTACCCCTACTCCAAGCAGCAAATGCCACTTTTGGACAATTCTACTTGTTAGAAAATTTATCCCGAGATCTACCCTAAATTTATCTCTTTGTAACTTCCACCAAGCAACCCTGGTTCTGCCCACTGAGACCCACTGAAGAGCCCTTCACATACTTGAACATGGCTATGATGTCTCCTTTGAGTTTTCCTTTCTCCCAGTTAAACATGTCCAGTTCCACTTGCTTATACTCCTATAACAGGGCAACAACCTTTCAGCACCGTGATTGCTTTCTTCTGGAAATTCCCATTTATCATGTCCTTTTTACACTGTGGAACCCAAAACTGAACAGAATGCTTCAGATCAGTTACGATGAGAGTGCCTTGAGACTATCACCTGCCTGCTCCTGGAAGCTGTCCTCCTCTCAATGCAGCCCAAGATGACATTTCCCTTTTTAGCCGCCGCATCGCTCTGCTGATTGAGGTTACCGTGCAATAAAAATCCCCGATTTTTTTGAGAACAACTTCTACCTAACCTTTGATCTTGATAATAATAATAATCATGATTACTAAGTACTAGCTAACATTTGTATAAACCTTACGACGTGCCAAGCATTGTACTATGTTCTACAATTAGTATCTCATTTGATCCTCACAACAACCCTTGGAGGTAGGTGGTATTATTATCCCCTTTTTATAAGTGAGGAAACTGAGTCAGACAGGAGTTAAGTGACATGCTCAGGATCACACAGATAGTGTCTAAGGCTATATTTGAACTCAGATCTTTCTAACTCCATGCCCAAGTACTCCACCTACTGTGCTTGCCTAGCTACATTTAGTCTGACATTCTAGCCTGCCAGGATTTTTTTGGGTCCCAACTCTATATTGCAATGCATTAATGACCTCTCCTAATATTTTGTTATCAGCAAAATCATTAAGTATAAACTTTGCCACAATGCAAGTCTTTGATAAAAATATGAAACAACACAGGGCCAAGCAAAATTCCTGGGGTATACACGTGGAGATCTCCCATCACTTTGTTTGTTTGTTTGGAGGGGCAATTGGGTATAAGTGACTTGCCCAAGATCATATGGCTAGTAAGTCTTAAGTGTCTGAGGTGGAATTTGAAATCAGGGCCTCCTGATTCCAGGGCAGGTGCTCTATTCACTGCACCACCTAGCCGTCCCTCTCCCATCACTTTGACACCAAACTGTTATTCTTTGAATCTGACCACCCAACCAGTTCTGAATCCATCTGATTGTATTCTCTACTCTATATCTCTGCATCTTCTTCCCATGAATAGTATGAGATACTTTAACAAAACGTTGTTAAAATAGAGTTACCCATACCATTCCCCTTAATGCTTGCCATTCTCCTTAGTTTAGTTATTTAATTGGAAAAGGAAATGGTATTCATCTGGCATGATTTACCTTTGATGAAGCCAGGATTTCTTTTCGTAATCACCACTTCCTTTTCCGAGCTTTGCCAACCATCTCTTTCAAGACGCATTCTATAAGTTTTCCAACAATCAAAGTCAAGCTCCCTGGCCTATAGCTTGCCCAATATTCTCTCCTTATTTTTAATTTGGGGCATTGCTTTCTCCCAACATGTTGGTACACTCTTGTTTTCCATGACCTTTCATATATTCCTAATAGCAGATCAAAAAAATTGCCTCTGGCATTTTAAATATGCATAGTTCAAATAAACTTGAATCCATGAAGGGTAGCTAGAAAATCTCTTATCACTTCCTTATTTTAGGTATCAACTCTCCGTTAGTAATTTTTTTCTCTTTAATTTCCAATACAAAATTCATTCTTCTTGGCAGAGAAAACAGAAGCAAAATATGAATAGAGAAGCCCTGCCTTCTTTCTATTATCAGTTATCATGATTCCATCCACCCCAATTCCTTTACCTTTTATCTAAATAGAACTAAAAATAATAATAAATACTTTTTTGTTGTCCTTGCTTTTCTTCATCAACTTCATCTCATTTTTAGTACTCCTGGCATTACTTTTATAGGACTATATCATGCATCCTTTATGACTTAGCCTTGCTTCCATATATTGTGTATTTCTTTTCAAAAATCAAGATGGCAAGTTCCAGGTACATCAGTTTCTTCAGGCAAAACCAATATTTCCTCCTCATTGAAGCTGTTTCCCTTTGTGTCTTCAGAATTTCATTCTTGGGGATTTTCCATCTCTCATGGACTGGCTTCCCCAATATAATTTTAGTTCCTGTGAAACTATCTGTCCTTAGAAATGGTCAAAATGTTCTTTCCCAAAATCTAGGGTATATGTCAGGCTATGCACAGATGCCCTCCCCTCTAACATAAACTCCAGGAAAGAATGGTCACATTCTTGTCCCTTCCCACTCCCTCCACCTCAAACAAGGTTCACACCGTTTCCATCAAAGCAACTACTTTTTTTCTTGTTACTGAAAATCAGAACTAGAATAAAATTTCCCCTTATTGGATCATTCATAGTTTATAAAAATATTTTATTTTCAATTCAGGCAATAAAATAAGCATTTCCATGATGGCACCAGAAAAAGATGATTGCCTATGAAACCACAAATCTACCATCTACCTACTATTCCCTTCAAATATACAAGAAAATGGTTGCATAAATTTTTCCTTTTTTTCTTTCCTCCCTTCCCCAACCCCAGAAATGGCTACCATTAGACACAAAGAGGTGCATGTGTGTACATGTAAAATTATTCTGTACATACTTCTAGTTATCAGAAAGAAAAATATCAGTAAGGTAAGCCAAGATGTTATTTGTAATTCTTTGGAAGAAGGAGGAAGAAAAGAGAGGGAGAGGAAGTGGAGAAGGAGACTTTGTTTGATGTCTGGAAAATCGAAATTTCCCACAACTATTATATCACGCCTCTGTGCCAGGCTTATTATGTTTCTCAGACTACTCATCTATTCCCTCTTTCTGCCCAGAAGGCTTGTAGAATACTCCAATGACAAAATTATTTATTTCTCCATTTACCTTCACCTAAATACACTCTTTTATTCTTCCTTTCTCTAGTTCCTAGATTTCCTCACATAAATATTCCTTCTTAATATACAATGTTACCCCCTTCACACACACACACATACACACACATACATGCTTTTTGAATAATCTATACATATCCACAAACATGATCCAATTATGAGTTTTATCCACCACGTCTCAGTAATATCTACATGATCAAATTTGCTTCCTTATATCAGGACCCCAAGTGACTTTTGTTTGTTGCCTAAACTTGGGGATTTGTGCATAAGTATTTGAATCCATGGGTTTTACTACTGGCTTCTTTGTTCGATTATGTTTCCTATGGACTGGATGTCTTAACTGCTATCCTTCCTCTTCCTTTGAAGTTACTCCATGACATCTAATTGAAGGTTTATACATGGGCTGTCTTCTCCCTCCCCAACCTCTTCACTTTAAAGCCCTGTTGGTTAGAAAAGACATCCAGAAAATGCATTCTTATCAAGTTTTGCTTGGTATATACCCTCTCCAGCCAATATTTCAAGGATTTTGAAAATGTGGTTACTCCCTCCACCAATTCACATTATGAATCTGCTACAAATTCAAATAATGTCTCAGAGTGTCTGTGACCAAAATATTCATCAGCCAATGGCTTGGTCAGATGACCCCCTCTGGATTTATCTAGGATGAACCTTTGCCAACAGATATGTAGACTGTCTCTAGGCTAGTATTTGAGCCCAATATGCGTTTTATTGGCATAGCTTTTGAGAACCCAAAGTTGTATCCAGACATGATAAGAGGGTGGAGTAGGAGTTTGCAGGAGATCTGGGCAAGTTATTTCACATTTTGTAGAGATGATAGCATTTGCTAGAATCAGCAAGATGATTCGCTCACAGCACAACTAAGTATATTCAGTGTGCCAATAAAGAAATAATAAAACAAAAAAAAGGAGGAAGAAGAAAAATAACCAAACTCCATTGTATGCCCTTACTCCACCAATGGTATTATATTATTAGTAAACTGAATGAACTCAGCATTCTTTTCTACTGTACTATATAAATAATTTCTCTCTATGGACAAATGAGCAAATGACATTTTCCAAAAATGAACAATGGGATATTTTACAGAAAAAGAAAGTTAAGGAGGGGTTTTTTTGTTATCTTTTCTTAGTAATTATAAAAGCAGACAGATCCCTTGGTTTCCAGTGGAAGACCTGTACTCGAATCCCCTGTTAGGCATAAGGCCAAAGATGACTTAGAAACGCAGGAAATTTTTGAACATTTTCTTTCAGACACAGGACATAATTCTCATTTTAATAACAATGGGTCAGTAAGGCTACTCCACTTACATGGCTGATTAGTCATTTTGACTAGATTGACCAGTTATCCACCAGTTGATTAACTGAATCACAATGAATCAATCTGGAGAAAATAGCCATGAGTATAATCACAGCCTATCAGTGATGCAAATTATGGCAGTGAGGTGAACTTGAGCAACACCTTCTCTCATCATAAGGTATGTGTTAAAACATAATTTGACAAGTTGTTGACATATGCCAAGTGCTGACATATGATGTAAGTGCTTCAAATCATGAGAAATGTGCAAATTTAGAGATATCAGTTATCATCTCTGGCCCTACATAACCTCACCTCTCTCTCTCTCTCTCTCTCTCTCTCTCTCTCTCTCTCTCTCTCTCTCTCTCTCTGTTCCATGGCCAGAAACAATTAGTTCATCAATTTACTGATGTGTACAACTGCTCAGGAGATTCGTTGATAGAATACAAAGGGTTCAGCCCACATTATGAGTCACTACTTAAAAAAAAAACTCAAAAAACACATGTTGTTCTGACAAGGGATCTGTAGCATCATCTTTCTATCCAGGGAACAGTACGTTTTTTTAATCCAATTTTAGAGATGTCTTTCTGAACTAAGTACATTTGAGATTATAACTAATCCAAATAACCTCTGTGATTATTCCAGAACGGTTAGAATTATGTGTGTTTCACGAGCAAAATATTTTTTCTAAGACTGCTTAGTTCCCTCATATATAAATTCTACCATTCCAATTTCATCTGAGGAAACATTTATGAACAAAAGCTGTCTTGACTCTGAATGGATTCTAGATCTAGAAGTTAATGATTTTTTCCCAAAGGAAAACAAATAAGCCAATGCTTATCTTAAGCCTTTGGCATGAAAGTTAAAACATTTTCAGTATGCCAAAAAAAAAACAAAAAACCTACTTTCTTTCTTTTGCTTGTCTACTAAACCAGTGAATAATTTGAAGGTTAATATCTTTATGTTTTTCTAATTAGAAATCACTTGCATATTGGTTAATCTGAGAAATATAAAAACCTATATATTTAATACAACAGAGGACTTAATGGTATTTTTTATGCTACAATTACTCTGATTAATTTGATTTAAATTTTCTTTGTGTAGGATTAAAAAGTCACATTTTTCTTTCAAGTACTAAGATAGTCTATTACTTGGCATGTTTGTTAGACTGACAGAAAGGGGGTAATTCAAATGAAGCAATGAAGGCAATGGATTTTATTCTTGCCAGTGTCCAAAGAACTCAATGATAATAAGAAACAAGACAGATTTAGTATTTCCTAGGTAAAATTTGAATAGGTCCACATGCCAGTGCATTAGGGTGGCTAGACCCAAAGGCACCAGGCTATTTGGCACATCCTGTTGTTACTCAGTGCTCATATATTATGACTTTATGCATACACATACACATAAAATAAGAAACCCTATTCTTGGTCCCTTTGGGTCCTAGATTCATTTTATAACCACCAGAGTCTCTTCAGTGCCCCCAAGAGGGTTGAATTCCTACCCATCCATAAAGTCCAATTCAAATACCACTCTCACTTCTCTGATCCATCCTGCCAGTTATATTACCTTCCCCTGTCACAAAGCAATCTGGCTTGTATATCTCTGATGCATTTGTAATGCAATATTGTTTACTATTGTCGTCCATGTTTGTATCTTCTCTTCAAAATAAACTGTAAGCTCCCTGAGATCAGGAACCCTGTTTTATTAAATATTATTCTCTCCCCCTTTGTCTAGCACAGCATTCTGCAAATAATTGTTTTTAATAAATATTCATCAGATGAATGAAAATAGTATTGGGTCTGGATGATCAGTCCTAATTTAAACTGCTCCGATAAGTCTGCTCAGGACATAGGTTGCCCTTTAATTTGGAGAATTTCTATCCACATAGATCATAGCCTCAGACATTTAAATTTGTTTCAGGTATTGGAGTTTCTCTGCCTCCTTGAATGGAAGACCACTCCTGGAGGGTTCTTAGGAAGAACCTCCTTTTCATGGTGGTCCCAGGAAAGACATTCTTATAGATCTTTGTATGTCAAGATGACCTTGAAGCATACATCAAAGAGTGGTTTATTGACCCTCCCTGGAGACTCCCCTTTCCATCCTGCTATCTCTTCCTCCAGTGTAGTGGCTATGGGGTTCCATTCCTGGTTCAAAGTCAGGATGGAAGAGAAGAGAACATTCCATACTAATTGACATGTAGAGCAAGGTCATCATCTTGTTTCTAAGTATGTTTCCTAGGAAAACTAACAGGAGCATCTTAAAATCTGACCCATTATTTTGACCCTTTAACATGAAACACTATTCATATAAACTACCTAGTCGTAGAAATCAAATGGGGAGACTCTTATGGGAACCAGGAGGGTAATATGACACAGTGAGGGAGGAGATGATTAAATCTAGCTGTATAGAAAAAAATAAAAACTTGAGACTCTTACAAATATGATCAATGTCTAAGACAACCCCCAACCTGACCACTCAATTCCATTATCATTAAAGAGTAATCTAGACATTTAAGTTGTTTCTACCTAATCTAAAATGTGTAGCACAGACAGATTTTTGATCTGCAACCACATTGATCATATCCAAGTGAGACTATAATTTCTACCTTTGTGGGAAACAAGAGTAAGGGGGAAAAGGGGTGGCTAGGTGGCTCAGTGAATAGAGCACCAGGCTCGAAGTCTGGAGATTCTGAGTTCAAATGTGGCCTTAGACACTTAACACTTACTAGCCCTGTGACCTTGGGCAAGTCACTTAACCCCAATTGCCTTGCCCTCTCCCCTCCAAAAAAAAGGAGTAAGGGGGATGGCTTACCCCTAACTCTACTGCCCCATCTAAGGGGGCATTGCTCTAGAATTATATGTATCCCTTGCACTTCAGATATTAGTGGTCTTGGTTCATGATTCCTTTAACATTCAGGACAAGTGCCGCTTTCCTTGTTTGCTCTGAACAGGAGGGCAATTAGTTTGTTCATACCATTTTATTCTTTCATCAAACTCTTTGTGCACTTGCAAAAATAGTTCTCAGATAACATGCAAATCCATTTTTCAATCAAATGATAAACACAAACAAGGGAAGTTATAGAGATCAGATTGGCCAAGGCCCCTCGATTTCACCTTCACAAGATCTTTTGATTACTCCCCTCTCCCCTCCCTGCCTCCCCGGGTCTGTCCTCCGATACTGACACCACCCTCGTGTAGCCCCTCATCACCTCACATCCTGATAAATACAATAGTCTGGTGGTGAATCTGCCTGCTCCACATCTCCCTCCACTGCGATTCACCCTCCATTCAACCTCTAAAGTGATTTTCCTAAAGTGAAGATCTGATCTTTCACCACCACCACCCCACTCACAACACACACACTCAATAAACTTCAGTGGCTCCCTGGTGCTTCCAGGAATGAATACAAAATACTCCATTTGGTATTCAAAGCCGTTCATAAACTAATACCCTCCTACTTTTCCAATCTTCTTACACATTACTACCTGACATCTTCAGTTCAGTGACTGACCTCTTGGCTGTTCCACAAACAAGACACTATATATCTCAGCTCTAGACATTCTCTCTGTGTGTCCTCCATGCCTGGAACACTCTGTATCCCCTGCTCTGACTACTGACCTCTCTGGCTTAAGTCCCAATTAAAATCTCTCCTACAGGAAGACTTCCTTAATCCCTCTTAATTTCCGTACCTTCACTCTGTTAATTATTTCCTATTTATACTGTATATAGCTTATTTTGTACATATCCTCCATTAGATTGTAAGCTCCTGAAGGCAAGGGTCTTCTTTTGCCTCTTTTTGTATCCTCAACACTTAGCACAGTGCCTGGCACATAGTAGGCACTAATAAATGTTAATTGATTGATTAATAGTCAAAAAAAATTATTAAGCACCTGCTCTGTGTCAGAAAGTGTGGTAAGTATTGAGGATACAAACAGCCTCACCTTTAAAGAGCTCACAATTTAATGGGAAAGATAACATGTAAATAACTATGTATATACAAGTTTTGTATATGTGTGTGTGTGTGTGTGTGTGTGTGTGTGTATACACATATATGAGGAGGTCCTGGAAGAGGACTCTCACAAAAAGTAGGATTTGAGCTAGTCTTGGAGGAAGACAGGAAAGTCAGGAGGTAGAGACAAGGAGGGAAATCATTCCAGACATGGTGGACAGACAATGAAAGGAAACCAAGTAGAGAAAGGAGGAATTGTGTTTATGGAATAGCAAGAAGGCCAATGTTGCTGAGTATGTGAAGAGGAGTTAGGAAGATTAGGTGAAATACATAGGAGTAGGTAAGTTCTTCAACAGGGATTGAAATAAATTGTCACTTCAACCAAGGAGAGAACCACATATTGATAGGGAAGTCCGCCGTTAGCGGTTTCTAGGTTCACAAATGCTGGTGGTCAAGGTACATGTTAGGAGCTGGTTTACCCATGTGTCTGCATGCAGCTCCAAGGAGATCTCCCACTTGCAGCGGTTTACTCTTGTCTCTCTCCATCTTTTTCCAACTCCCATCTCTGTAGTCTCTCAACAGTTTTTCTCCAAGATCTTCCCACAATTATATAACACCCCGGTCAGGAGTCTCTCATCCAATTGAGAATTATGTCGCTCTGTATACTCAGTACTCAGCATCACAGGCCAGCGTTTTCTCTGAGGAAACTGCCCCCAGGCTTGGGACAGAAGTGGGGCAAAAAAATTAACACTGAGATTTGATGATTGGCACAAATGCTTCAGGTATCTCATTACTCTTTTTTTAAAAAATGAACTATTTTGATCAAGAATGCCTTTGTTCTTTATTTCAGTGAAATTTTACTTGGGCAAAATGTAGATGGGTAAAGGGCAGCCAGATGGCACAGCAGCGGAGCACTAGACCTGGAATCAAGAAGACTTCATCTTCCTGAGTTCAAATCTTGCCTCTGACATTTCTAGCTGTGTGACCTTGGGCAAGTGACTTATCTCTGTTTGCTTCAGTTCATCTATAAAATGAACTAGAAAAGGAAATGGCAAATCTGTCTAATATCTTTGCCAAGAAAACCCCAAATGGGGTCACAAAGAGTCAGACTTGACTGAAAACAGCAAAGGAGAGTAAAACAAAACAGCCTGATCTGTTCCAGGCCTTTTTCTCTCCTAGATATGACCCGGGTAACTAGAATGGAACCATATACTCTACAACAGTGGTTCTCAACCTTCCTAATGCTGTGACCCTTTAATACTTGTCTTGGTTCCTAAGACCATCAGAAATATTTGTTTTCCGATGGTCTTAGGCAACCCCTGTGAAAGGGTCGTTTGACCCCCAAATGGGTCGTGGTTGAGAAATGCTGCTCTAGAAATTAAAGCTAGATTTTGAATCCCAAATAAGCAAGTCCACTTCTTTCATTCTGAATATCTTGAATTTATTTTGCTGTCATTGATGTGCTTTTTTTGTTTCTTTTGAAGTTGTTTTTTAGGGGGAGGGAGCATGGGATGACATTAAATAAAACATTAATTAAACCAGACTACTCTATTTGCATGAATTCCCACAGGTCCATTTGGTCTGGTAAAATATAATAATTACAAAACAGTCTGAGGCTGATTGCAAATTGTCCTAAATGTTTCCAGCTAGAGTATCACTAAGGAGAAAGCTATATAACTCCAGAGAGATTTCTAACACGTTGGGAATTATTCAAATGATAGCAGATGAGAAATAAATGCTGACAAGAATTGCCTAGATATCTCATATACAAGGGTGGTTTCTGAGTTGGCAAGATGCTCTTAGGAAAAAGGCATAAGACTCATCAGCATGTTTCTAAGTGTATGACTACCTTGTGAGTAGCAAAACCAAGCAGAATGCCTGGGTACACAGAAAGGAGTCAGAAAATAGCAGAGAAAATAGTACCATGACTTCATCCTGCTATGAGGCATACTGGAAACAGTGCTATACTTGGAATCAGATGCCCTGGATTTGAATCCCCACCCTGTTATTTAAGACCTCTGTTGCTGTTGTTGATGTTGCTGCTGCTGCTGTTCAGTTGTTTCAGTAATGTTCAAATCTTTGTGACCCCATTTGAGGTTTTCTTGTAGAGATACTGGAGTGGTTTGCCATTTCCTTCTCCAGCTCATTTTGCAGATGGGGAAACTGAGGCAAACATGGTTAAGTGACTTACCCAGGGTCACATAGCTAGTAAGAGTCTGAGGCTGGATTTGAACTCATGTCCTCCTGACCTCCTGATCTGGCATTCTACCCTCTGTGCCACCTACTTGCCCTTTGTACATATGTGTATACACACATATGTATGTGTCTATATGCATTATGCATATATATGTATATTTGTTTAGAGAAAAGGCTATCTCCTCATCCAAGATAGACCTAATTGATAGATATAGATTAGGTATAGATATACACATAGATATAGATTAGATATCAATATATTCTTGAGAAAATTAGAAGACACCAAAGCTTGAACAAGGGCATAGTGGCCTGGTTAGATCTATGCTGGTTGGGATAATTAACATGTAAGATTTTCAAATTCTATTTTTTATAACAGCACACCCACCTGAAAACTGTGATGTCCAGGAACACAGCTAATAATGAACCTATTGATCAAGCCGATCTGGCACTGATTGACCTGCTACTATCTAAAGTTGCTTTAGGTTCTTAGAATCAGTAGTATACAATGTACAATGGCATGCTACTTTAACAATGACCAAGAATTACATAAATTAGTCTTCACTTTGGCATGATCAAGTAAAAAGCGTTAAAATAAATATGTAGCATAAAGAGATGCAATAGATCAAACTCAGTAAAAGTTACGAAACAGAGAAGAAAAACAATTAGAAAAAAAGAAAATCAATGACTGAACAGCATTCAAAGTACATTCAAATGACAACTGCAATGAAGAAAAGAAAATAGAATATTTTAATAGAATATGGAAATACACTTCAAAAGTTAAATGTATTTCAAAATTATACCCAAAAAAAATGACAGCCAGTTTCCCTTAAAGGATCAAGATGGACATTTGGCAAAGTTATACAACTGGTTTTCCAGTTTTTAGATTCCTCCTACCCAAGGGAAAGGGAGTAATATTGAAAATTTGGGGAAAGAGTACACCGGGACACTGCTGAAATGGATTCTCTGAGAAGTCTTTGTTTGCATTTGGATCTTTTCTCCACTCTTTTTTAGTCTTTCTATGGGCTGCTTATTTTCTTCTTTAAAAAAATAAAATTAATTACTTTTAATGAATACATATTTATTTTTCTCTCTCTCCCACATCCCTCCTCAAAGAAAATATAGACAAATGAAACCTTTATAACAAAAAAGCATAGTTGATGAGATCACAAAGATATTTCAGGACAAATCCCTGGGATACATGCATGAATACCCAGAGGAACATTGATGATGATTCTACAAAGGAGAATGTAAGGGATCCATCAATTAGGTAGGAAGAGCAACGTCACCAAAATCCAGGAAGTAGAGAGAATTCTGAAGGAGGGAATGGTGATCAATAGTATCACGTTACAAGGAGGTCAAAATGCATGTGGTTTCCTAAAACTCTCTGCTGCAGTGTGCAATCTCTATCATGTCCTACCAAACTGGGAGGTCTTTTAAGAGCAACATTGGCCTATGTGATTTTAGAAGAACAGCACATTCAAGTTCAAGGAAACCATCACAAGAATGGTGGCTATCAAGTGAAGATTTATTTTTTTTTGCAACCACAGCAACTCATGAAACTGTTCACTATTTTGGGGAGTATGATGGAGGGTTGGAGTGTAATCAACAGTAGTGGTAGAAAAATTACACTAATTAAATCACAAATATATTTGTTATCCTTGAGATATCAAAACAACAATTTAACCTCTCTGACTATTATTTTCCTTACCTGTTATATGAGGGGTTCAGCCTACGTGACCTCTAAAATCCTTCTGGATCTAAATCTATGCTCATATGATCATATGTATGTGACAAGAGAATACTTCTTTTAAAAAATTGACTATGAGCTTCCTGCACATTTTCTGTGTTCTTTGCTTTCTAAGGACAGTTTCTCCTTTTGGTTTTTATATTCTTCTTTAGCTATACCCTAAACTATGAAGTTCAGTAAAATCTGAGATCCTCTGCAACTAAAGATAAAAGAACCAATAAAAGACTATCCCTGAAAAATGAATACAACTGTAAAAATGTCGTATACATATGTATATATGCTCATTTATAAAAATTTGTTCATTTGGGGTTGAAAAGCTTGAACATCAAGTACATAAAATCAAATAATTCATTAGCATATCCTTTTATAATCGGTCTAGCCCTATTAATCATGTATATTAAGAAGGAAGGAAATTTCTAATCAGTATATAGCTCATCTCTTAATTAAATGCAGATCTGTGTTCCTTAGGAATTTTCTAGGGTTGCCCTAGACATATCCAGTTTTATACATGGAATATACATATTCCCTTTATACAGGGAAAACTTAAAATAAAAATTGAAAACATAAATTTCAGCATTGGAACTGTGCTCCTCCCAACCATTGACCATGATTGAGAGCATGAATTATTTCTTCTATTTTTGTTTTTGTAGTCCAATGGTTGTTTGATAGATAAGATCGATCTTTAAAATGTGCCACCTTTCCAAATGTCAGGTCCTTGTAAAATGTGTCTTTGCTCTACCAGTAGCATCTCCTCATATTCTTCCAGATGATTCCAACAATAGGAATCTGAATGCTCAAATGCTACAGGTCAGCTGTGCTTATCAGTGTTTCAAAAAAAAAAAATTACATTCACTTACATTTATCAAATATTTACCAAATCATGGAATCAACTTAGAGGCAAAGGTTATATAGAACAACCCAACCACAAGTATACAGAAAAGTAATAAAGCAGCTTCACCATTGTGCTGGATTCTGATGACAACTTTATCCTACTTTCAAAATCTCTTTGAACCTACTACAAGTTTTCTTACTATCAAAATCTTCACCATCAACAAGCATTTATGAGGCATTTACTATGTGCCAGGAACTCTGCTATGTTTCCTGACTATAACAATACAATGTATAATGAAAACCATTTCTAGAAATATATACACCTACTGAGATTTAACTCTCCAATATCATTGTCAGTCACACAAGTTCTTATTTCCAGCGCAGGCAGCTTTCCACATGCCCTTGATCTAATCGTCTCCCAACTTCTCCAACAAATTGCCCCCATTATCATGCCCATTTTCTCTCTTCAATCTCTTTATTAACTGGATCTTTCCCTGCTGCCTACAAACATGTCCATATGTCCCCTACCCTTAAAAAAACCTTTCTTCTCCCTTTTGTGACTAAATTCCTTGAGAACATAATCTATAATTGGTGCCTCCACTTCTCTGCTCACTCACTTTTAAACTCTTTGAGATGTGGTTTCTGACCTCATCCTTCAACTGACACTGCCTTCCCCAAAGTCACCAGTGATCTCTTAAGGGACAAATAAAATATGTTTTTCTCAATCCCAATCTTATTTGACCTCTATTCAGCATTTGACACTATAAATCACCTCTTTCTGAATACTGTCTCCTCTTTAGGTTTTTGTGGCATTAATTCTTT